>JAJJMC010014301.1:3623059-3718161 GCA_023531435.1 Papaver californicum | reverse complement strand
ATCGAAGTTCTTCGGTCAAAGTCCTTATCTTCTGGTTACTCCAAGAAGAATCCTCTCGATACCTTATCATGAAGTACAAGCATCATTTCATCCTGAGCTATCACTCGCTCAACATCATTCCAATCTTGAAAACCAGTTCTTCATATTTAAAACTCAGAGTTCGGAAAGATTGTCGTTGTTTCTTCCCATACTTCTCGGATTCGCGTAATTTTTCTTTGAGGACAGATACTGACGCCGAATCTACCCAGTGGAGAAATGATATTCAAACTCAAACAAAGGCAAGAAAATAATGAGTTCGAGAACATAAATGATACCTTCCACATACTTGACCGCTTCTTGGGCTCGCTTCTCTGCAGCTTCAGCTCTTTGCTTCTCCAGACCCAGCGTATGCATCAAAAACAAATTATGATCTGAAGTCTGTATAGATGGTTAACCATAAGTATCATACTTGGACTTCGTAAAAAATCACTCAAAGGAACAGAAACCCACCATGTTAAAGATCGAGACAAGATGAGCCATATCTAGGGAGTTGGCAAGAGAATCCAGGATAGCTCGATCCATAATCGTCGCACAAAATGACGACAGAGCAACAAAAGAAGTAGCTACACTCGCTGGCACTGAAGCTGAGGCATTATATGAAGAATTCACAAGCACGCTACGAGCAGAGGAAGGGCGCCTAATAAACAGTTAAAACTCAAGCATACGATGAGGGCGTACAACAACTGTTTTCCCGCTAGTCTTTTTCTCAATTCGTGGAGGCACATTGGCGTTTGATCCATTTAGCTCAACCTCGGGCTTGCCCAAATTCATCTCCAGATTCAATAAGGGCACTTCGAACTCGAAATCATCCAAAATCATTAGAGGTCTCTCCGAATCGGACTCATCACCATCAAGGTTCACGACTTCCTCAGTTCTCCCACTACCACCTACATCATCAGATTTCCCACCACTTTCCCCACAAACTTTACTACCACCACCAATACCACTAACATTTTTTCCAGTAAAATTCACCCTCAATCACTAGTACAAATATGGGCTTTGGTGACAGTTCACAATCCGAAACCATGACAGTTCACTAATGAACTATGACAAAAGAATAGGTTATGAGATATATGCAACCGGTTTTTACTAAAACTCACACCAATAGTGGAAAACAATCGTGACAGTTTTTCAACTGTTACTAAACAATTATACAATGACAGTTTTTGTAGAAAAATGGTACCTTACATTGATGTATAGTAACAATTATAAACTGTTACTATTCTCAGGATATTAGAATTGTTTTAACTAAAACCTGTTATCGAAGTGTAACCTTATAGGTAACAGTTCTTTAAATCACCGACACTTCCATTTTAAGTGACAATTCTGATTGAAACTGCTACCGTTCATATATCTACTCATATTTCAAACACACGATGTTGTTATAGTTGAGTCCTAAACTGGTCGTGGTCTTGTTAGTGGGTCTCTCTAGACGCCCCTTCGCCTCTCTATTCTGTTGAAAACCACAAAAGAAGCTCTTAAGCACAATTTGTCAATACCATCCATCTCTATCTATTTCCAAAGATGAAAAACCTAATCTCTTTCAACAATTCTGAGCTAGCCAAGAAGATCTTATCTCCCTATTCTCATGGTTTTTTCTCTTAAGGGATCTTCTTTTTTACTTTAATCTAGGGTTTATCATTTGCTTCAATCCTTATCTCTCGATCACTCAATATCAATCCCGCTTGCTCTGAGTTCTTCAATTTTGTTCTTGTGTACAGAAATCGAGCTTTAAATCTCTCCCTCTTTTATCTCCATTAGAAACTCCATGAATCTCTGGATGTTTGTTATTTTTGATTCTTAAGAAGAGAAATAGGGTTTACGAATTTGGTGCTTTCTGCTTCTCAATCTGAAGTTGCAGAATTTTAAAGTAGAGGAACAACTAATAAGATCTGGGTATCTTGACTCACTTCAAATTTTATATGGTCATTATTCCCTCTTCCGTTGCAGAAATAAATTTAGGCTTCTTTTTTGAAACCTAAAACCGCAAATCCTTCTTTTTTGTTCAACTTCCCCCTTTCTTTATTTCAAACCATTTTCATGCCTAGGATTCTATTGATTCTCCCTCTATATAGGAGTAGTGAGTTTTAGGGTTTCATTATTTAATACTCTCAATGTAGTTGTAATTGGCATGCAGATTATTAGTAGAAGATTTCAATTTTCACTGCAGAGGTGAACCCAAAACAAAACCCTGTTTTACCATTTCGTTTTTGGTGTGGTTTTTTCATTTTTGGAGTTTAAGATATTAGAGGAAAGATGGGTCAATTACATATTAGAGCTTGATTTAGTGTTTTTCAAGTGTTATTTTTATGGTTTATCAATTTTTTAGGGTTTTGATTTCAAAAGTTTGATTTAGTGTGTTAGGATATTGAAGAAGAGTTCGCAAAGTAAAGGAAGATTTTATTTTTGTTGTAGTAGAGTCATGGCTGCTGAGCATCTTAGGGATTTAAGTCAACCGATTGATGTTCCTGAACTGGATGATGTAGTTGCGGCTTTTCATGAAACAAGATCTAAAGAAAAGGTGAATTTCTTGGAGTTGTTATTTTCTGATTTTTGTGTTTATAAACTATATTTCACTGTTCATCTTTTTGATGTTTGTAACTATTGATTACAATGATTAGTGACCTATTTGATCTGTATATAATGTTGAATCTTACCTGCTTTAGAAGTTATACTAAGCTACAGTTCTATTCATGAAACTGTGTTTATTACAAAGTATAATTGGAGATTCAAGTAGCAAAGCAAAACAACAAATATCCCTTTGGTGAAAATGTGAGAATAGTGAAATTTAGTGTAGAATTTCCATATGTATTAGGTCAGTTGACTATACGAAGCTACTTTTGATATATTCTACTTTATTTTAGTTAGGTTCATTCTTGATGGGTTGGTTTGGAGTTTTTTTTTCTAACCAGACATATCCCATTTTTCGGTTTTTATAACCATTGGATTGAGCACAAGATACTAGGAAAGTCTCACCACTTTCTGTGGATGGAATCAGAAAATGCTGGACCTCGTTGATATAGGGAAATAGATGTGGCTGCAGCAGAGTGTCTTATGGGTAAGCTATATCTTGCTAACTAATTTTATCAGAACTATCGCGCTAGAAAATTGTTGTTGTTAGTAATAATAGAACATTGATTCCATTTGACTGCATTGTGCAAGTGGTCCTCGACAACTACTGATCGTGTAATCTAAGATGAAATAAATGTAGTTCCTGTGTTGATGTACCTAAACTTGGTAGGTTGATTGCATTTAAAAATTGCTGATAATAGGAATAAAACTGAATGGTTAATAAAGGGCGGTTAAGCTCATGCATGATTGGCGTAGATTAAGATACTTATTACTACGTAACTGGTAGAGTCTTGAATGGTGAATTCCTCTGTCCTTTGAGTGGGTATAAGATCTCAACAAATTGCATGGTGTGGACTTCTTAACTATATTACTTGCATGGTTAAGTTTTGCTCAACATATTAGTTTTGCTCGAGTCCAAATTGATGAACATCTACACTGCATTTCATTTTAACTGGTCATGGGTAAATTTTGGCAGGTGTATTTGTTATCATGTCCATCATTTTGGGGATTCAAACGAAAAAAGAATTCAGATGGATGATTAAATGACATGGTAATAGAGAAAATTCAACATATGAAAGACCCTGTTTAAGTTGCAACTGGAGGATAGACAATATCAATCGACATGTAGCAGTTTTGATTGTGCTATCGACGGTGCTATGTTTGTTGTTGAGTGTGAGGTGGGGTATTGCTGAGCAAATGGGTTGATGATGGAAAACCCCACGATTCATATATATGGTTGGCTTGCATGGTTGCATCTACAGGTGTGTGAATCAGATGGTTGTCGGCTCGACCTAATGGGCGTAGGTTAAGAAAGGAGGGGTTGATGAAGTGGATACCTTTTGGAAACCTAATTGCCACTTTTTTCTGCTGCTTCTATGATGGCAGCTCTAGCAACAGTGAAAGAAGTGGTAAGACCATCATTATGCGTATAACATCACTGTGTCTTCTGTTTGGAAGATGGGCATTTATAGAAAAATAAATCTGATTACTAATTCTGTAAAGTTTAAACGAATGCTTGATCGTACATCTAAAAATTACTTTAATTTCTCGAGTTTGGTCTGTTTGGAGAATGCAGATAAACACCGAAAGATGTCAAATGATCACCTCTTGAATTCAATTTGGGGTTTTAGGATGTCTGTGTATTGTTTCTACTTTCGCGGCCGAGTACTATGCCATGAGTCAGACAAAACATTCTTGGAGATCACATGTATATGCTGCAATCATAATTCTACCTTCTTTTGGCTTGGGTACTTTGATATACTCCTTGCATGTGTGGGAAAAGGGATGCAAGTAACAGGTCAGTGCAAGTTTATTTCTATGTTATTCTTCTGATAACTGTAAAGTGATACGACAATTTTTTTTCTTTGAGTTAGCTGATTGGGGTTTTGATGGTGGTACCGAAGATTTAAAAAAAATGTGATTTCTTACAAAGTATAAGTTTTATATTTTTTTTAGTGAAATCCCTAGTTTACGATTTGGGGTTATCTTACCTTTTCTATGTAGGTTTGTTATCCAGATCTGTTTCTAGTAAAGTGGGTTTGTTTTTGTGTTATAGGTTGGGACATCTTTGTTGATTAAGTCTCTAGTAAAGCATTATACAGAGAAAAATCTTGACCATATACGAGGCTCCAGTACGATACGAACATGTTTATTTTTCCTTGACTTGTCTAATTCACTACATACTAGACCAGTGGTAGACATTGTGTCATCTATATCATTGTGCTTTTGGTTCAATTTCATTTGCTAGGTAACCGAAGAAGGAGACAGTTTGTGGAGTGTCCTAACAATATGTATGGCATGATTGATGCTGCGAAATATGCAAACGCGGTGATATTGCTCATTGATGCAGATTATGGGTTTGAAATGGTAAGTCACAGTGAAATGTCCAGAATGTGACTCAATAATCATTCCATCTTTTTTGTATTTACAGATCATAATCCAAACTTGTTAACGTTACATTAAAGTCTAGTGTTCATCCCCATTAACTTTCTTTTAAGAATTTGGCATTCCACTACCATGGTAGCTCCTTGATATTTGCTTCAGCTCCGAGGAAGATTGTTAACGATTTTTAGCCTTTAAATTGCAATGGCTTTTTAAAACCAAACCACACGAACAAGTAGATGCCTACCGTCCCATGCCTTAACAATCTAGTTTTCCTTTCTCACCTTGTGTAGCCATAGGCTTACTTAAGGTATCTTTCTCTTTTCGACAAGGGTTAATTAAGTCTTTCTGTAATGCACCTTTTTATACTTTTCCTATTTGTTGTTATGATAGTTTATAAGGTTATTTAGCTTCTTCAATCTGTCCATGCATACCCCTCAGTCATTTTTTATAAAATAAGATGGTCCTGATAACCTAACCTAAATTTCTGCCCTTGTCTCTGAGTTAGTTTGTTACACTTAATTTTCTGATATTCAAGTAAAGGATTATCCAGAAACTTCAAACGGTACATACAAACGTCAGTGCAACATAATTGTTTCTGTGTCGCTAAGTATATTCAACTTTAATGGAAGCTAATCAACATGTTTTTCTCACTGCAAAATGTTTTTGATGATTTTAGGAAACATTCGAGTTCCTTAACCTGTTACAAGTTCATGGCATGCCAGAGGTTATGGGGGTGCTTACATATCTTGATGAGCTAAAATATGAAGAAACACGTAAACAGCGAATCATGGATGATTTTGGGACAAATATACATGAAGGAGCAAGAATTTTTTGCTTGTATGGTCTCTCTCATGAGATGTGAGTATATTTGGACCAACATACTGTTCTTGTACCTATCATATGAGTTATAATGTTAGTATTTAAAAATCCACGGGACTCGCAAAAAGGGTACAACAAAATGAAAGTTAACTAAGGAGTCTCCATCATGATTTCTTATCTAGGTATCAGAAGGATAAAATTGACGAATTGGTAAATTTCCTATCGGTTATGGAATTTCATACTTTTTCACGGCGAGCTTCACATCTATTTGCTGGTAGATCATTTTGAGGATGTCACTTCTCCAGCAAACGTGCATATGGATATAAAATGCAAGAGAAACATAATTTTGTACGGTGATCTTCGAGGTTGTGATATCAAGAAAGGAACAAAGGTACTTTTTCAGCTACCTTAACTGATGATGAACTTGCTTTTTGTTTCCATCACTAGTTGGAACTAGAGCCTAGAGGCGCCTTCCTTGATCATATTCTTCTTCTTCTATTTTCTTCATAAGAACGTACCCGAATCTGACTATTAAAACGTTCTCCTAATCACATTTTTCTCATACCTTTGCATGGCAAGTTTTATTATTAAGACCATTTTGTACCCTGTCTTTATTTTCTTGTATATTATCTTATTTGTGTAAAGTTGTGTATCTTAGAAGAAAATAGAAAGTACCATTCAGCGTTTTCTAGAATTCTTGTGCTTCTATACAGAGCTTATTAACCGATGAACGAGAAGAAAAGAGGTTCACAAAAATAGAATATGATACTAGTTAAGTTTAATGTTAAGTTGTTCGAGTCCCTTTGATATTTTGGTTAGTGCGTTAGATTTTTTTCCATGTTTTTCTCTTTTTTCGGTGATCCAATTATATACCCTTTGTTTTCCCTTCTTGTGCAACAAGATGTACTTGCATTTTGTTCCATCAAATGCTTGATGGGCTTACTTAGTTGGTAATATTCGAGGTGCATATTGCTGGTGTTGGTGATTACCCTTTAGCTGATGTTACACTCTCAGCTGACCCTTTCCCTTTACCACATTTTGATGGTAATGATAAGCAGGTACCCACTGAAGATATTTTAGTTTCTACATTTTGGTTGAAATAAATAATTATTCATATCTATCTCCTACACCTTTAAAAGTCAATAATTGATTTTTGTACTTTTTTTGTTGGAATAAATACTTTGACCAGATGCAGATTAATATAGAGCACATCGATCTTGATGAGGTCACTTGGAGATTGAGATTTTCAGAATAGGGACATACGTAAGGTTTGGGGTTCTTGGCGTTCCTTTTGAGATGGTTACCAATCACGATCCCTGTCAGCCTATTCTCGTTGGAGGTATCAGTCTTGCAAAAGATAATGTTGGACATATACAGGTTAAATTTATATTCTAAGTTTTACTTTACTCTAAAATATGTTGTGCTGTTCATCAGACCATCTGCAATTTACCCAGAGTCGACAGTTACACACTTAGTAGCCAGGAATTTACAAAGCCATCATGAATCTCAGTGAAAACCTAGAATTTTCGCTCCTCACTGAAAGTTTTTAGCTAACTCTGGTTATGGCGTCTGTTTTCAAGAAGTTCTTCTCAGTGTTTCTAAATTGATGTTCATAAATAACCTTATTTAGAAGGTCTGACTTGCTAAATCTTGAGATTTTCCTTTACTTTTCTTTATTTTCTTTTTAATTTTCCTAAAATATATTTTGTTCACTCTTTCGGTATCTCTGGTGCCTTTTTTGAATAGATTGGGAAATGAGTTTTGTATTGGATTTTTACGTTCTTAGTAGGTGACTTTATTGATTATGGAGTTTGGAATTCACTTTGGCATCTTTTTTAGCATGGAAGTGCTGAGCAGAGAAAGAAAGGCTATGCTTGATCTTCTGAATACTTGAATACTATAAAATGTTTTAACTGCCGTTGTAGTTAAGAATCTGTACAATAACATAGATGAATGTCGAATAATACTTAAAGAGTGTATTTAAATGTTAGCTTGGTTGTGTGAGCCCTCTCGTCGGCCTTTCTATTAGCAATCAGGAAAAAAACAACTTAAGAGAGGCCTTTTATGTATTGATCAAGACATTTCACAAAATTCAAACTTAGACTAGATGCTTAGTGCTTGTTTTATTTTCGGAATTTATATCGTTAGCAGGTTGTCCAAGTTGTGAGTAGATTATAGGGGTAATTTGAATCTTTTTTATATGTACAGGTAACTGTGAGAGCTTAGCTTCAGGAGTTTCGTGACGCTAGCTTCAACAACTAATAAGGATAGCTAAAGGAAGTGCCTGCTCGATGGTTTGTCATGGCTGCAACTATATAATTTTTTTCGAAGAAAAATTCTTCATCCACTGCTTTATTATCTGGTTTCAAGTAAGCCTCAGTTTTTTTTTCAATACAATCTAAACATCTTCAGATATAGAGTAAATGACTGCAATACTCTATTCATCATACATAGGTTGCATAGGTAATTAGGATAAAGGATGGGTTGTATTATTCATCATAAAATATTTTTCTTCGCATTTTTGTGACTACGAGTTCACAAGCTAGGATAAAGGATGTTTGGTTTCCTTTTCTTGTCTCGGCATGTTTTGCACTGTCTGTAATTTTTGGCGATCTTCTAATATGTGGAAATATTATCTAGTTTGCAGGTATCCGGAGTGTTTTGCTTCAGAAGTTTACACTGATGGATGCGGCTACACAAATTCTACTAATAATGAAGAGAACAAGACCTCATCCAATCAAGAGGCAGCGTAAGCTACTTTTAGAGCATTGAAGTTCAAGAAATCTGAGGTAGCGGAAGAACCGGGTTCATGTTACTGCAAATTAGCCTATATGATATCATTTGAAAAAATAGTGCGTCACATAATAGGATTAATGATAACAATTTTCTACAAAGTTGACTGTTCTATGACAGTTTTATTTAGAAAATGTAACTGATATTTGCCAACAATGACAAGTTTATAAAGAAACTAGTACTTTAGTATAAGAAATTGAGTTAATGATGACAGTTTTCTTTAAAATATGTTACAGTAACTTGTCAATAATGAGAGGTTTATGAAGAAAATGTCATCTTAGTCTAAGAAGTTAAGTTTCTAATGACAGTTTTGTTTAGAAAATGTTACGCTAAGTAGTAACAATGACAGGGTTATGGAGAAACTGTCACCTTAATAAAAGAAATTAAGTTACCAATGATATTTTTATTTAGAAAATGTTATTTTATGTTGTCAACAACGACGGGTTTATGAAAAAACTGGTACTTATAGTCATGATTCCGTAACAGTTTCTTATAGACCCTTTCGTAACAGAGGCTTTAATGACAGTGCAATTATTTTTCAAAAATGTTACATAAATGTTTTGGTGGCAGTTTTTAACTGTCACATAAGCCCATTTTTGTACTAGTGAATGTTTTACCATCACCTTGCACAACCTACGTAAAGTTTCCTTGCTGATCATGGAAAGAACAGAGGCAAGTATATATACTTAAGAAAAAGACAAATCTTATGTTCTTTACCTTCACAACATCATCACCTTTGCGTTTTCCACGACCATCATCATCACTATCACCATCATCATCATGTTCCTCCTTCTCATCTTAAGTATCAGCCAGAGCTCGGGGAACTTAGAAAAGAATAAAAGACAAGGTCAGAGCATCGGTAAAGCAATGAAAGAAAGGTTAAGGAAATAAAAGTTACCTTCGAAGGAAGAAAATCATGGCGATCATCCCAGACGAACTTCTATGGAGTACAGGCAGGAATGTACAAGTGCTCAGGAAGAAGACCTTCTCTGTACGATCCATCGTCAATATAACCAAAGACCCAGGGCCCCTTGATCATAATAGGAATCTTGTACAACCTTCTATCGCTTGTCTTCCGAAGATGAGAATTGTCTGACTTTTGGGGATCGAGATCAGTTAATAACTTCAGAACTCCATCAGTAAAAGATCAGATTCGGTTAATACCAATTCCCCAATGGGAAGGATTAGGACGGAGGTTCAAAGGGGCACTCTTGTAGTTACCAAGAAAGTTCTTTACAGTATAATCCGTTTGATCAAATGGGTCCAATCTCGGATCAGTGGAATCGCCAACCGACTCTCCTTAAACTCGTGAAAGATACGATAAAAGTTTCTCGAGTACTACATCACTCTCCGATGTGGAAGTGAAAAAACCAAGGCCTGGTAAAAGAAGAGATCCTCGGGATCGTACACTGGAATTTGGAGTCTAGCTTCAAGTTGACCATAACTCACGATGATGGAGTTAGCAGTCCAAGAGCAATTCTTCACCCAGTTATCATCCAGAGTTCCACCAATACCAAAAGGGAATGAGACTTGAAACTTGCTGAGATTAAACTCATCGATGATGTCCAGAGGGGTCTGGGGGAGATTACAAACCACAGATGCATCACCAGCAGGAGGGGGAGTAGAGGTAGGGGAAATCACTCTCTTTCCATCAGAGCGAACAATGCTGCAAAGAAAAGCATACATAGCACATCAAAATCACCATCAAGATATTAGGAACTCAAAAGAAAAGTTCTTACCAAAGCATCAGTTCAGAAAACAACAAGGGCTTGGGAAGAAAAATCACCAAATGATTTGAAGAACATGCAACAGTTCGAAGAATAGGCTTTGGAAAAGAGAACATCGAAGAAAAGAAAAAATAAAACCAACTTATTTTTTCTTGTAAGAAGGTCTAGTAGACATGATGATGAGAGAATGGAAGAGTAAATGAAGAGAATGTGGTGAACAATCAAACGACAACAACAAACAACACCAGCAACAACAGAGAAGTAAATAACAGAGAGAAAGAAAGAGTTTTGGTAGAGAAGAAAACAAAAGGAATGAGGGAATAAAGGGAAGATAACCTTTTAAATATGAAAGGATTTTTGGGATAACCAACAGTTGTGGGAAGTAACCGATGGGTAAAGTTTAGGCTAATTAATGCCTAATGGGACGTGCATACAGACGCATTTAATGCCAGGTGGAGTAACCGAAAAAAAAAGTGGAGGCGGTTCAGTTTACGTGGTGAGTAGATGGCGAAAAAGAGGGGATGTGACTGCTCATCTGACAAAGAAGAGTTTTCTTCCCATCTTGACCTTATCCGATGGGAAGAAAAAAGGCAAACTGTGAGGAGATAAAATCCATGGTACACGTGGAGAACATCCAAGGGATGAACGAGATAAGGGGATAAAACTAAGGAAGCATGTGATCATCTCACCCACGTGCTTGTTGTAATCGAGATATCTACCAAAAGATACAAATGAAGACACTTGTATAGAAGAAAGATAAAGAATTTTGAAGATGAAAGAGAGTGTTGGAGAGCATTAAATGCTAAGACAGACTACCTAGGCTAGGGGAAGACCAAAGAGTAGGTGTCGTGTCAAGGATGGATACGATAGCAGAGGTGGTTGAACGAGTTGCTCGGATGAATGTCCGAGATCGGAGAATAAATGATACTCGATATTTGGACCTTCCGAGATAGGGCTTGAGCTATAAAAAGAGATCATTTGTTCACATTCAAGGCAGACGAGAAATCGGAGAGAGAAAGATAAATAGTTAGAGAAGATAAGTATTTAAGTGATATAAACCATATTTACAAGATCATTTGAGAGATAAACCAGTTCCAATTTGTAGTAAAATCCAATCTTGTATTCACTCAATCAATATTATAAAACTCGTGGATATAGGTTTCATTAATAACCGAACCACGTAAAACTCCGTGTGTCATCTACTTTATACCTTGCTTATATGTTTTATTGTTTGATTATTTACTTTACGTCCATATTTTAAATACTTAGATCTATATAATCTTGGTAGTAGGATTTTGTTCTACTACAGAGAACATACCATCTGGCTGTATGTCGTGTATCCAAATGACGTTTCGAAAGATTTACTTACCAACTCTTTCGGGGAATATATCCTCGTCGTAATCCTCTCTAGTACACAAGCAGAGAGTAATAAAGTCCACAAATGACAACTAAAACACGCATAAAGCAACACAGTTGCACCGATATCCTTTGCTAACTCATAACTGAAAGATACACTTTTACTATGAACCACGGCATCAACATTTCTTCCATTATAGACATCAAATGTTACCGGTAGGCAACTCTAAGTCAAATAAGAACTTATATACTGGCGCATCACCACTAAATCCATAAAGGGAAATTAATCCAACTAATCATAACAAGTAATTATTATACTTTAGTATCTCGTCTCCCTTAGCATCTTTACATCTTTTCACTCATGTGCAAGAACAAGCAGTAGTTGATTAAAAAGTTAGCCAAACTATCATGTGAGGATGCTTAAGTTACATAACTACCAAGATAAGAAATTATAGGCATGGTTCCATTCAAATATTCGTAATAGAAAGTATGTCAACTGACGACCCACACACTTGGTTGTCAAACCCCATTTTAGGTAGTAATACGTCTAGCACACATATATTAGTATGTCGGATCCTTAACGACACAATATTAGTACGCCGAAATCCCTCTTACCTACTAAAATGCACTAAAGCCACCAGTTGCAATTCCTTTCATTAAAGAACAACAAATGCATATACAACTATCCTAGTTTTTTCTAACACACCAGTAGGCTACCAACACCTCGAATAAGGGTTATCTAACATTCTTCTCACTAATACCTCTGTAAGTGATAACTCTTAACTAGGAATCTAATTTTACACACAACGCATCATATGAATCAAAGACTTCTAAGAGAATTGGTTAGCTAAATCTACTTTTTTCTAGATAAAGTTTGAATCGGCTTTCAAGTCATCGTACAAGTCATTCATCAAACAATTTCAGGCATATGTTAAGACACCCAACATTATCAGTAATATAAACACCAACCACGAAGTATTATTAAACCACAAATCATACAGTTCCATAAGTTTTCGGTCAAGTTAAAACACCCATAAATTTATCCTAACACGGAATATCCCGGAAACAAATTGAACTTGCCTCAATTCCAAGACAAGTATCCAATCCTTTCAAGAAGAAGTCACTTCAGGTCAGATCCTATATACCATCTCAAATGGTTTTGTTTATCTAGCCAGGTGGCTGGACAAACAGAGTACGCTATTATAAGAAATGCTCTGGGCGATGACCACTATGTAGAGCGACTTAGTGTTGGTCGCTAGCGATCAAGAGTTGGTCGCTGGTGATAAAAACTATACTGCTCGATATAGTGGTCATCGCCCACGGCCGAATTCCTATCGCCTATAAATAACCAAGCTCTCTTCATAATTTCATATCTTCTTCTCAATTTTACATCTAAAAACACCAAAATCATCTAGAGTGAAAACAAATTTTACTGCAAAAAAAACTTCTGCCACAATGAGTTTCATAAGAATTAAAAGAAACAGAAAGGTCAACCAACAGGCGTCCCAAATAGTGGACCGGACTGGAATCAGAATAGAGATGAGGGGTTCCAACAGGTTAGACAGCTTGCGAGCACTGGGGTAATAAAAGGTCATATATCAGGCCATCAAGAGAGAACTCGGTATACCAAGCTAAGAGGTGGGTTAACTGAATTTAGTACCGTGTATGGGTGGCTCCCTGAGGCATTTCAACAAAGCGTCTGCAAATATCTGTGGTATCGTTTATATTTGTTAAACCCTAAGCACCGTAGGAATGCTGTTGTTCAAGTAATATTGGAACGTTGGTGGAAGACTACAAATACGTTCTATTTTAAGGATTTTGAATGCGTTAAGTTTGTTTGTTCTTTAATTATATTAATCATTTTTATTTTTGGTTTTATATATGCAAACTGTAGATTATGCAAACATTAGGTTGATGCAAACTTAGGATTTAGAGCCAAAAATTAATTTCAGAATGTTATTTGTAGGAGTTACGCCGTTAGATATTTATATGTTGACGGGAATACTCTGCGAGGGAAATATGGTTCCATATGACTAACAAAAGTGGCAAAGACAAAATAGATGGAAACAATGCCTTGTATTGTACAGTGGGGATGAGGAAGGAAATGATATGGACAAAGATATCCACACTGGTGGAATCAGAGCTGCTGTTTCAAAGCTTTTTAAAAATGCTATGCACAGAGCATCCCGAAGAAGAGAAAGTTGATCACTATGTTGAGCTCGAAAGAGTGTTTGTGTTATACGTGATATGGCAATTACTTTTTCCAAATTCTAGATCAGTGACAAATATTGGTTTTCTCGAAGTGCTTGAGGTCTTAGAGTTAGCTCCAGGGTATGATTGGGGGTCTGCACTGTTATCTTCAATCTACATCGGCCTTGGGAATTCTGCGGGCGCTAAACCATGTTTAAATTATTTTTGGGGAATCTTGGAGATAAATAGCTAATTAGTTTGTAACTTTCTTATAAAATTATAAATGTTACATTTACTAACTAATTAAATTTCCCAATGTTTTAACAGTATTGGTGGTATACTTATTTCCGTGTTGGTGAACCTGCTCTTATACAACAAGCCGTTGTTCTTCCAATTATAGAGAAATATCGGTCTGACAACTGGTTCCCACTTCAGCCAGATGACGGTCAACACTCTGAGATAGTTAACAGGATTCAACAAAAAATCATAACAAGACAAAACTTTATTCATATGCCGTATGTGGATCATCCAGAGTACAACACTCAAGATGCTCAAAGGATGTTTGAGTTGAGTTTACGTCGATCGGTGTTTTACAGTGCTGCATTCGGGAAAGGTGTTTGGTACTTTGGGGAAAGACTCCTTCTACAGCTTCAGGGGAGAACAGTAAAAGCTATCAACCCACTTCCAAGTGGGGAGATTTCCTTAGCGGATTACTATTTGTTGTTGCGAAATACTCAAGAATGGACTCATGCTAATGACTTGGCCGAGGACCCTGTTGACGATCATGATTATATCAGTTGGTTCGACAAGATTAGCAAGCCTAACATTGCCATGGAGCCTCAAAACGTGGGAGTTATGGATGTTCCAGCTCTAGGTAGATTGTCACTTGATTATGCGTTTCTTCCATCCCAACCTCCACCAGCTTCTTCGTCAGCTACCTTTGTTTATCCCAGTGGCCAGGGAGGTTCATCTTCTTCGTCAGCTATGCCATCGTCTAACTGAGAGGTGCCGAGTATCAATCTACAGGGGGAGCATATAAGTGTTCCAGTGATTTTTCAAGTTATGGATCAGACGTATCCGTATTGGGAGGTACAAATGACAGAACAAAAGATGCGGGAAAGGTTGAACAATTATGATTGGCGATCCATTCAAATGGAGAGACATTACATGGGGCTCTTGGAACAAATGACGAATACATTGAGTCTTGATATTCCAGATGGATCCAGTCCAGGTCAAGAAAGTCATCAGAGTCAATGAAGTCGAGCAAGTAATAGAAGCAAAGTCAGTTATAGAAGCAGTCAAAGAAGTGCATCCACACCTGCCACACCAGAGGAGAATGTGCAAGAAACTTATATGAAACCTGAGTCCATAGGAACAGATTTGATGACTCCATGGGGTAATCAATTATTTACGAATCTTTATACCCCGATTCCAAGAGTAGGAGGATTCACAGGGTATACCCCGGTTCGAGACGTTGGGTCATCCACCTCTCAGCTTTCTTCAGTTTCTTACCCTGGTTATGGTGATAAAACTCAACCTCCTGATGCTACTCAACCATCTATAGAAGCCATGTTAGTACAAAAAAACTACCCCATAGATGAAAGATGGGTCTTTGGTCAACCAGGACATCAACCAGGAAATAATCTGTAATTTTAATTTTATGTTTTAATTGAATCAAAAATATGTAATTTTGATTTTATATATCGAATCAAAAACTAGTTTGTTTTAATTTAATTATTAATGAATTGAGTTAATTTGATTGAACAATTTGATTGCAAGTTTAATTAATAATTTGATTCAATTAAATTAAACACTAATCTCAATTACATAAATCTTTATTATATTAATTATCTACTATGCTCTTTTACAAGATATAAACTAGGCCAGTAAAAACTTAAACACTTCAGTAAAAATCTCTGACAATTTTGGGCCTCCTGTTTATCTTCATTTGACGTATCTTCCATTCAACGGGCTCCTGAGAAGTTTTTCCCTTATTTTTGTGAGAAGTACTACTAACTTTCAACTTTTCTTTGCCCTCATTTTCTTGCCTTGAACTTTTCTTTTTCTTTTCGGTGCGACTTGGTTAACATCTAAATCCGGAAGCCCTTTTTTTTCATTCTCTATTTTCTTATAACCTTGACATATCTTACTAACTACGACTTCAAGAATGACTCAAGAGAAATCTAGTTGTGTTGCCAAATCAAGTTTGCAATTTGTGTCATTTGGTAGAGTAAAAAAATAGAGAAGAAAGTAGGATTTTTTTTTTGTAAAAATATTGATGTGTTTGATTTGAAAATGGTGAATTTATAGGCGGGAAAGTGTTAGCCGTTGGCGACGTAGTCTTCGTCGAGCGACAAACACTTGGCCGCCAGCGACAAAGACTAAGTCACTAGCGACTTACTCTTTGTCGAGCGACCAAGTCTTTGTCGCTCGACCAAGACTTTGACGCGCTGTGCAAATCCTCAAACTTGAGCATTTAAGAGGTAAATTTGATCATTTGAGAGGTGCATAGTGGCTCATTTTGATCAAATTTGATCATTTGAGAGGTGCATAGGAACTTGCCTCATAGTATCAAGCCCATTACTTTGATTTTCTTTTCATTCTAAAACCTATTTAGTGCTGCCGACTATTTTTCCTTGTTCCCTCATATGTTATAAATATATATCTTACTCGTCTCACATGATGAAGGAGCAAGGAAAGAGTCAAAAACCTAATATTTTATTTTAGCTATTACTTAGAATAGTTTAAGTGGAATACCTTATTTCACTAAGGGATCCCTTAGCATTTTAAAACTATATATATAAATTTAGATCCAAAAGTAGGGTATTATATTTTCTCTCAAGCTTAGTTTCAAGTTCTCGGCATGCATGAGCTTGGAATTCGAAACATCACTAGACTTAGCAAGAAGCTAATTTGTGATATGATCATTTACTAAAGTCCCCGACTTTTGATATGAAAGATAGATAAATATATGCAAACGAATTTGAAAGGAAATACTAGTCTCTTTTACTTATCTCGATGAATTGCTTCATGTTGATATCTTCGTGTGATCTTCAATTCTTCATATGTCCTGAGTAACTCGGAAAATCCTAAGACTCTACTACTTTATTTATTCCAAACGAAGCTGACTTTAGTAGGCTAAATCAATAAATAGTTTTGGAAACTAAATTTGACAACATACTTGACATACCAAGATATGTAGGTTCAACCGAGCATTCGCTCTAACAACCGTATTCTAAATATCAAGTGGAAAGGTTTTAAATCTTGGAGATTATTACCACGAGGAAAAATCATAACTGCTTAATGCCCCTCGATAATGCAGTGATTCCTCGTTAAATTGGTATTTATAATTGTTAATACCGATAGAGAAAACCAATTTCAATTGGTTATAATATTCTTTCTTTTTCAAAATAAAGAAATCATTATTGTTATTTAAAAAAAATACTTTGTGGTTGATGAATAGTTCCTTTGTAAGGAATAAAAACCAATGATTTATCAGTAAAGAAAACCATATCTCACGGTAAAATTTTCTTGTACAACTATGATCCATGTCACTCTTTTAAAATTGACGGAAAAAATCAAATCACATTGGCTTTACAGTACGCCAATCTCAATATCTCATCTCATGTAAATAATGGAGAAAAATTCAGACAAGACTTTTGTAAGGGTATAAAAATTCATATTGTCATCAAGTAAAAACCGACACAGTTAATATAATTTTCTCCTTCATAGTCAGCTCGCAAATCCTTTAAACTTGGGGGCCATAATACTATTTAAAGCTTTTTCTTTTTAGATAAATCCAAGTTGTGGTTAATGGAGGATTTCTGATAAGAAAAATAGAAACTATAGAAACACTGATTCAAAGTCACACATGACATGAGATAAATCAGAACAAGATGTTTAAATAAAATATAAGCAATTAAAAACAAATCAAATAAAGTAAACTTGGTTGTCCCATCCACCCGCCCTGAAAAATATAACCCCCTTCCCCAACACCACCAAAAAAAAATGTTAAGTTTTTAGTTAAAACACTACAAAAATTAGGAAAATCGGTTCATAAATAAAAAAATATCAACTCCTATTATTTACAACTTAGTGATTAAACCTACGTGTTGATAACGTGTTATAAACAAAGATAAGACATAAAGTAGAGGTAAGAAACATATATAACTTTTATTAATTCGTGTTTGATAATAAATGTAAGCTTATATTTATAGGAATATAAAAAATTTAGTTCCTAAATATATGAAATCCTTAATATTTTTTTGTTTATTTTGTTTACTAAAGCGTTCTTTTTAAACCTCCATTTAAGTTCGAGTTAACAATAATTCAAGCATGTTTAGATATATAAGTAATCTAACACAACATAGGAAATTCTGGCATCGTAATTCACCGTATAAAAAAAATAGTTATCATGTACACCTTCTCATTATTTCTATAATATTCCTATTACAAACATGAAACAACATATCATCCCCTAATTGTTCCCACATAACATAGTATTCCACACTATCTTGTATCCCTCACTTCCATCAGGCATAGAAATACAACCTTGCTTAACGATATACCCCCTCTGTTCAAGTTATATAAGTATAATTTTTATTTTTAGTTTATAGATATAATTCTATTTCCTAGATAATTTTTTTCATATATACCCTTAATGATGTTAGTATTATATTAAAACTAATTCAATATTTTTATTTTTCATCAAAAAGAAATGGATAATATAGGAAAAAAATAGATTTTATGATTCTCATATTTTTTTTAATTTAATACAAACCTATTTTTTGCTTATTTATATAACTTGGACAGAGAGAATATAAATCTTCTTAGCATGTAAGAACAAATATTTTGAAAAACGTTTATCCCACAAAAAAAGTGTCTTATCTTTGATTGCGGAGATACCTCTCCCCTTGTTAAATAATAAATAGTTTATTTTTTCACGTCTGGTTTTAGTCGTAGCTCCACCCCACCATATATTTTTTCCCTTTTTCATCTTACCCAACCTCTTGCGTTTCCTTCTTAGTTGTCGTCTGGCACAACGTCTTGGAATTTTAATGGGGATTGTTGTTTTAGACGAAGAACAAAACTGCTTGTGAAATTGCTGATACCCTTACTAATTATCATTTTTGTAGGAAACCCTGATACTATAAATACATAAATATCTTATTAATAAACTTTAGGTTTATAACACTTTTATTAGATATTAATTTTAATTTTTTTAGAAAAAATGCAGGTTGGTACAATCTCGTACAAAGTAATCAATTCATATGAATTTGATTTACTTGCTCTTAATAATATTTCGCATTTATTTACTTTTTAGTGCTTTTAAATTTAACAAAAATATGTGCCTACCAATATGTTTAATTGTATAATTTTTCTAATTCTATATAACCCACGATTTATCTTTATATTTTCATTGTACACTCTTCGATTTTCTTACTCATGCACACAATTTTTTGTTTTACTTTTTTTTTTCATTTCGCACATGTATTTTATTTTTGCTTTAATGGAAAATAAATCAAAGAAGGAAGAATAATCATCATCGATGAATTCAATTACACCTATCTTTAAATCTAAAAAGAAAAACCCAATCTCACTTCCAAAAAGAAAAGAAATATTTGATTTAATTTTTTCACAGTATATGGTCTCACAATGTTTTATACTTTCTAATTATTTATGCTATTTATTTTTTATTTTTTAATTTAACTAGGTATATTTGTTTATTAATTTATTTTATAGTATAGAAAATCCAATCAAATTACTTAGAGAGACTCATTCAAAAGGAAAGACTTGATCAAATTTGATCAAATGTGACTCTACTGTAGGTAAAGGGAAACCCCCTTTTACCCCATACTCAATCAAACCCTCGTTCATTCAAATAAGAAAGTGAAAGTCTTCACTATACGACAAACGGTTTACCTCATGAAGAAATTAAATAAAAACGATAAACAGTTTACCGTCTAAATTTAACATTAATATAAAATTATTAAAAAGAAGGTCTCGCCTCCGTCTCAATGAAAAAAATATCATCACTTTTTTATTTTAGCGGAGGGAGTATAAAACTATTAAAAAGGATACTAGTTTTTTCTTTTTTGCCGTCCAAAACCTTTCTTATTTAATTTTTAATTTTAAAACTACAATTCACTTATTTAAAAGTATATTTTTATTTTGAACTCCCATTTATGTAGCGTATTGAGATCTTCACTCAATAGACTCTCTATCATTTTGAAAAAAATAGACTGTTAAAATAATCTATCCCACAACCCTTCCTTTTAGGCCAAGCACTATGATGCGCCATTTCGCTTGGCTATATCTATATTATAGCCAAACCAAGAGCAATAAAAAAATCATCCATTGTCGTTATTTATCTAGCTTGGCTTATAGTGACGGAAACTGAGTTTCTGTCACAACAATATATTACGGAAACTCAGTTTCAGTCAAGTACATTACTGAAATTGAGTTTTTATCATGTATTTTTTAGCTAGTGAGAGGCACATATTTATCCCATTCACTAGTTAAGCCAAAACTTTTGACTATATTATAGCTAATAGATGTGCTGTAGTTTTTGCCTTTAGCTATAGTATAACTAAAGCTAAACGAAGTATATTACCATAGTGTTTGACCTTAGAACGAGATAAACAATGATCACATTCACTAACGTCTCACGCAACGTTCAATCTCTAACAAAAAGTTAACGATGAAAACGGGTTTTACCCAAAACTCATCCCATACTACTCTTTTATTGATAAGTTTTATTGATAAGTACTTCCAATTTATAGATGTGTTGTGGAAACACATTTTAACGAACACCAAAAGGTAAAATGTTGGTATTGGAGTGCACTTTTTGTTTCCTTGTGTTTAATTTTGTTACGTGTATACTAATTTTCTTTTGAACTCACAATTTCAATAACAAAACCAAACACCAGTAATATGTTCTCATAATGGAGGAATGGTTTGTGAGTTCGATAATGTGAAAACAAAATGAATATGTTAATTAACTTAATGAAAATATACTTTGTGTATAGTGCACTAATTTAAAGTCTATCTATGTGAGGTCTATCACTATTACTAAATATTAAAAAAAAAATATTTTAAAATAAAATAAAAAATCCGTTATCTAATTATTTTTATTAATAGTTAATTCATCCTTAATTAATTAGTGTTAATTAATTCAATTAATAGTTAAATAATTGTATTAGATGTGAAACTAACAAGCTGATTAATCATCAAAATATGAAAATTTTAAACTTTTATAATTTTAAAATTTCGAAATTTTAAGAAAAAATTGGTTTCAAGAACAATCGACCGATATGACACTTACACGACGGCCGATTGTTATTGATCTACGAAGAACATCAACCAACGGCATATGTTCTTCATTTTTATGGCCGATTGTTTTTCATGTTCTTGATCCATGAAGAACATCAATTCGGAATCGGTATACATTCTTCATTTTTATTGCTGATTGATCACAACCGACAAATATAATCCTCCATAAGTGTCAATTGATTAAAAAAAAACTCCAAAACAATAGTTTTTTGTATAAAAATACGTTCATAATCGGTGGATAAGATTCTCCACGTATGACGATTGTAAAAAACTTAAATTCAATTGTTTTTCTGTAAATTTTTTTTTCTAGAATCGACTGATATAAATGTGCTTATCAGCCGATTGTAAACTTGACATTTTATTTGATTGTTTTGCTCATAACTTCTTCGTCCGACGTCGGAATGACCTTATTTTTTTGTGTTGAAATCATATTTTAATTATATACAAGATATATTTAAGATTTCCTATATTTATACAAGTTAAACATGGTCTTGGATCCATCTTTGCATGTAGTACTACAAGATATCCAAGGAAGTAAAGTAATACATGCAAAGATGGATCCAGGACCAATTTTAACTCATACAAATTCAGGATATTTTTATCATCATCTTGTATACAATTAAAATATGAATCCAACATAAAAAGAATGAGGTTATTCCAACGTCGGGTGAAAAAGTAATGAGAAAAACAGTCGAAGAAAATGTCAAATTTACAATTGTCTGATAAGTGCATTTATATCAGGCAATTCTGAGAATACTTTTTGCAAAAAAACTCTTGAATTTGAGCTTTTTACAATCGACACACGTGGGAAACCTTATCCACCGATTATGGACGTATTTTTATGCAAAAAACTATCGTTTTGAGTCTTTTTTTTCAGCCGGCATTTGTGGAGGATTATATCGTCGATTGTGATCAATCGACCATAAAAATGAAGAACGTATGCCGATTCCGAATTGATGTTCTTCATGGATCAAGAAAAATCGTCCATAAAAATGAAGAACATGTGCCGATTGTGGGTTGATGTTCTTCATGGACCAAGAACATCAAGAACAATCGGCCATCGTGTTAGTGCTTTATGGGCCAATTGTTCTTGAACTAATTCTTTTTTCAAAATTTTCAAAATAAAATAAAAATTGAATTGAATTTTTTTCCTTCCAATTTGTGATCGGTTTTGAAAGAAATTGAAATAAATTGGAAGTATTATGAATAAGGATATAAATATAATTTTATCTAGTGAGGGAAATTTAGTAGTTTTTCCTTTTTAGATGCCCCTTATCCCCTTATATAGGTGGGAGCAAAATTTGATAGGCCTCAAATAAACCTTGCTAGTTTTGGGCCTACAAGAATTATTTTGGCCCTACCCAAATTTGTGTCCCCCATATTAGTAGATAAGGAGTGTCTAAATTTAGGTAAAAATACTAAATTAGCCTCTATAAAAACCTAATATTACAAACTAAAAGTAAAATCAATTACTAAAACTTATTGCTCTAACCTATTTTTCATTTTAATTCTTTACAACCAATTCTTCTTCTTCTACATTTCAAATCAAAACATTGTCGATAGTCGACGATTCAAAAAATGATTAATCGTTTGATTTTTCTATATGACGAAAATGCCAAAACAATTACATCATTTCAATTGAGCAACTCAACCTAGTGGAAGCAATCCACAAATTGTCCAAGCAATTCAAAATAAACAACCGAGGAAGAAAACGGTTGCGGAGGAGGAAGACGAAAAAACTCTCATCTCGATACAACAAATGGCTCGAATAAGGTACTTTTCTATCATCCCATTACTCTAAATTAGGTTTCAATCACATGCCCACACTCAAAAATTGGAAATTTTGATTTCTGGGTTTTCTGTGAAAAGCAGAAATGTTGGATTTTCATGTCCACATCCAACGATTCCCATTTGAATCGTTTGATGTTCATGCCCCCGTCGAACGATTTCGAAGTACTGAAAAGTCAGGAAGAACATCGACCCATAATCGTTCGATGTGGACATTTATATCAAACGATTATCGGTTGAGAAGAAACTGAACATTTATCATAATCGTTCGATGTGGACATCCTTATCGAATGACTCAGGGTCGAGAAGAAACTGAAATTTCTCAAAATCGTTTGATGTGGATATTCCTATCAAACGATTCGAGTCGAGAAAACGCCCAATGTTTCTGTTGGTTTTTTAGCCTAGAATCGTTGGATATGAACACCAACATCGAACGCTTCCGGAATTATAATGCTAAAAATCGTTGGGTGTGGATATAGCATGCTGACCGATTCTACTCTTAGAATTCCAAAATTCACTTGAATTCGATTGATGATTATTGTATGTTATCGTACACTTTAGGGATAATGGAAAGGGAAAGAAAAGGGAAAATAGATCGAAGAAAAAAAATGATCTTGCTTCTCCTCAGAGCTTGGGACCTCGTCGAGAGGGCGGTAAGAACTTGGGGGCTAAACACTATAGGGGTTAGGCGGGTAAAGCTAAAGAGGTCTCCATTAACGAACCAACTGAAGTGGAGCACCAAAAAGAAAAAGATTCTTCGTCTTCTCATACAATATCTTAGAGTTCCAAGCGAAAAGGAAGGTGATAAGGAAGATAGCGAGAGCAGTGATGAAGGAGAACCACCATGACAACCACAAGAACAACAAGGAGATAAAGATCCATTACCAGGAAAGAAGAATAAAGGAGTATACTTTCCAAAGCCTCAGATATTGTTAAGTCGTCGTCCCAATGAGCCCTTTCATGGGTTAACGGGTGACAAAGAAGAGTTGTTATAGGGGTACGAAGACAGTTGGGATGCTAAGATTTGTGCAACCATTATAAGTATCTCAACCTTATTGTATATATCATCTACTTTTATTTAAACTTAATGCACTTTCTAATTTGTCGTGATATGTTATTTAGGATCACACCGATGTCGTGCATCTTCCAAAACACCAATAGTCAATAAGAAAAATGGAGTTATTGCCACTGGATGGAGAAGCACCCAAAGTCAAACGTATCGTCTATGAAACAAGTTTGATGTATGAAGTCAAGAACTCTGTGGTTTGGTATGACAAGCCCCTTGTTTCTTCCTTCATCGAGAGATATTACGCGGAAATGGATGCTCTGCATCTTCCGTTTGGGGAAATGACAATAACCTCAAACAAAGTGCAGTTGATTACGAGTATGAGCGTGGGAGGTAAAGACTTGAGGGGGACCAACTATGTGAATAAGGTTAGTTGGGAGGACATCTACAAGTTCACCTCTAAGGTGTTTGGTTGGGATACAGACAAGACCACGAGGGAGATGACGGTGGTGAAAGAGAAAAAGCATAGAATATTTCATCTCAGCCACCTTAGGGAAGAGTTTTCCAGAACAAAGGATCTTCATAAAAGAGGTGAGATGACCCCGTATCGTATCAATTCTACCGCCACCGTATATATTCTCGACATCTTGGGATCTGTCATCTTCCTGATGTTTTCGATTCTCGGATGAATGGCAACTACATCCAGTTAGTGGAACCATTGGAGAAAGTCCGCGAGTAATCTTGAGGTTGAGGTTGTCCACCGTTTGAGGTTGTCCACCGTTTGACATGAATAAATATAGTTCCCTTGAGAATTATATTGAGGTTGTCCACCGTTTTTTACCAACTCAAGATGTTTGAGAGAATATGGCGGCTAACGTATGCAGAATGGGTAGTGTTGCGAACTCAGATGTTGAACCCATCCCGGGGTATTGATAGGCACTTAATTTATATATTTTTACCAACTAATTTATATTTTCTAGTACTTGATTTTATGTTATTACTTTTGTTTTTGTGCTTTTATAGGTATTATACCGAAAACCCGATGTTATGAATAAATATGGATGAAATTGCATTTATCAGTGGCACCCAGATATCAATACCACCTGATAAGTGCATAATTTATATATTTTAAGTATCATTTCCTTATACTTATTTGATAGATTTTGTGTGAATTACCGTGTGTTAGTATTACTTTTGTAGGTTATGTGTTTTATTAGGTTACATCTCTGAAACAAGTGAAATGGAGCTTTACAAGAGAAGAATTGCAAAGACCCAATGTAACTCAGTTTATTCCAGGATTTATACCCTCCACCTCATAGAAAATTGCATTACGCAGCCAACGACGAAAGAACGAGGTCATTCTGACTTCGTATGAGAAAGTTATGGGCGAAAAGAGACGTTATACTTGTCGGTTCTCGGGGCCACCCCCTTCTTCTTCTTCTTCTTCTTCTTTATCTGGAACGGAGAAAACAGAGCAACTCCGACTGCTCTTCGTAACACTGATAGCTAATAACTTCATGGAAGAGTATTTGAAGAAAGAACTGATATGGATTAGTTTGAATCGAAGATACAAGGATGAGTTGAGTTTGGGTCTGAGATGAAGAGGGTGACTAGTGAAGCTCGAGCCAGGCAGAGAGAAGGTTGGGTTGCTGGAATTATTTGATAGTTGGTGAAGGAGCTTTGATGGAAGTTGGAGAGTCAGTGATCATGACAGAGTTAGTGGAGAAGGCTTCGGTGATTGAGGATGGGCCTGTTATTAGTGATCCTGTGATGAAGGGTTTGGATGGAACTTCATGACACTGTTGTTGTTGTTGGGTTGGAGCTTTTCTTGATGGATCCTGCTGAAGCCATGGAATGGAGTTAGCAAACATGAAAAGAAAGATGGTGATCGATGATGAATGGCTCTGTGCTGTTTCTGTGATAGCCAAGGATGGTTTCTGTGATGGGCTTGAGTCATGAGTACCAGTTGGAGGCTGTTGGAAACAGTTATGAAGTGATAGTTGATGCTTGTCTTTGTGAATGTATGAGCAATGGTATCCAAGTCTGTCGAGTTTGGTAAAGTCCAGGTGATGTTTGTAGTCATGGACTCGGTGGTGTTTCTGTTGGCTATGGAGCAGGTAGTGTACAGGCTAGGCAGAAGAACATTGGCGTCAGACGTGAAAGAAGCTAGAAAATGGACGAGAAGAGTCGTGTTGCTCAAGGAAAAAAAGGAAGTCATGAAAAGAATTCATACGTGTCATATATGGAAATAGTATTTGGGTCGGTGAGCAATTCCTCTATCAAAGGAATAGAGTCAAACACGGATTTGGGGTTGTTGGCTATATATAGCCTGGTAGTACACTTCACTTAGGAGCCCCCGACACAGACAGAGGAGAAGAGACAGACGCTGAGAGAAGTTTGGATCCGACGATTCGAGCTCCCGAGTATACAGACAATTATCGGTTAGTTTGAGTTTTTTTATTAATTAATTTTTATGGCTTTTGAGAAAGCCATGTCAGGCTAATTCTCTTGTTAGGGCGAAATGATGAACTTGTAGAGATGGTTTTCTTTGTGTTTCAAAATTAGGGTTTTCAATTATAAAAACTTAATGTTAATGTTTTTTTTCTCTCTCAACGTTTTATCCTTCTCAATAATTTTTCATGTTCTATGCCAAGTATAGTGTATCGTTTGATTAGTAGAGGAACTCGTTGAAACCCTACTTTAAACCGTTATACGAATATTCTTTGACTCTTTATGCCACGTACAATTAGTACTTCGAAATTCTACCTTAGGTTGAGAACAAACAATTCTTTTTGAAAATTATTTCTTCGATTCTTAAACGAAAAAATCTTCCGTGTATTAGTAACTAGATTTGCTATTTTATATGAGTAAAATCGAGACCTTTGTGACGAACACAATTAAACCCTAATCTACAACGGATTCCCGAAACCTTAACGTTTTCCTCTTACTGTTTTCAAACTTTATTAAATAGTTTTAATTAGATTAAACTTTACTAAATAATTTTTTTTTAAAGGCTACGCCTGGAGTTGCGTGAAAGGCTTAAGAGGAGAAGTAAAGGCACTGGACACGAGGTCTGGGACAGGAAGGTGGTATACTCTCTTTTAGTTTCTGGGAGAGAACCCAAACAATATCAGGTGGACGACCGGCTGTTGGGTGGTAAAGACGGCATAGAAAACGAGGCAGAGTAGTAAAAGGGTTTAATCTTTTCTCTTTACTTTTGTTATATTTTTTTATGGGTTTTAAGAAATTCATCTCCATGGTTTGCTAAATTACTTGTTAGGGTTTAGATAGAAACCAATTTAATTGTATAGATTCTACAATGATATTTCTAATGATGATTTGATTGACTAGTGATTTCACTTCATATAGCTTGATATTTAATCGTTCATGTGATTTTCTTGATTATTTATGATTTTTAATTGATATTACGTGCTTTGGTTAAGTTCTTTGACGTGATATGCTTTAGGATTGATATGTAATGCTTTAGAATCACTACCTATGAAGCGAATGAAATCACAACGGAGAAACAATATTTAAGAATTTAACATACTATCTTCCGAGACATGAGATTAGTTTTGATATTTGTCTCGAGTAATACAAGGAATATATTTTAGAGATTAGTAGAATTTATATGATTGCATTGGTGGAAATCGAAAACCCTAGTAACCCACTCCCCATTTTGTTTATTATTAGGATTATTTGTTATTTTATTTTGTTCCAAATTTCTGAAAAATCCAAAAATATTGTTCTTGATTAGTTGATTAGAGATTTTGTTGAAGTATTGTCCCTGCTCCTTGTGGGTTCGACCCGTATTTTTCGTTGTCTACTAGTTAGACGCCGTGCGATTGCGGTTACTATAAATATGGTATTCCAAAATTCTATCAATTTTTGGCGCTGCTGCCGGGGAGTGGTTGTGAAATATTGTAATTAATATTTTTGATTTTCTAACCGTAGTTTAGGTTTTTATTTAATTTATTTTATATATATATATATATTTAATTTATTTTTAGGATTTTCAGTTCTTTTTGACTAGTTTTGTGTCTTAGAATTTTATTTCAGGTACCTTTGGGGTTGCTCCTGGTCGTCTAGCTCAACAAAATTCGTCTGCTGCAAAATACTCACGAGTTTCTTACTTGTGCTTTATATATTAAACGATTTGGACAGGTTGGACGCTCATTACCCTAAATTGTGAATGTTGATACGAGGTACTAGTACTGCTTTTCGAAGTGGGAAAATACTTAGTTGAGTTCTTTGAACTCTTCCGTTCCAATTATAAGGGTAAGGGAATTTTTTTTTATTTTCTTTTGTAGGGTGATTTATGGAGTAAATGAATTGGTGATTGCTTGTTTGTTTACTTCCTGAATTTGCACTAACTTTATTTTGTATAAATTTTTGTTTTTATTTTTTTTATATATATGGAGTCTGTTCACATGATTGATTCTCTAGTTGAGAACAATTTTAGCACCAATAGTGTTAATGATCTGTTAGAGGCCTGCTTGGCCCATTTTGGAGCCTACTACAATGAGGATAGTCATTTAAAGAAGTTAATGTGTTGTTAGATTCTGCACCAATTTTGGATTATAGAAAATGGCAACATAAACCTGATGATGATTTAATACAAGGTCACAAACCCAGTGGAGAAGTTAATATGCTTAGAATTGTTAGCACAACTCTTCGAAAGATTCATAATTTTGGATTAGAACTGCGTGCTTCTCCAGTATTACTAGATTACTTTGCATCTCGTGACATCTATGAATCTGTGCATGTTTCTTATGTAGTTTCAGTTTCAATTCCTAGTGAACCCTTTGACTCGGTTATTTTTGTTCACAATGATATATCCTTTGCAAAAACCAGGTTTGGGGGTAGCTCTTTTCTTTTGATAGTCTCATCATCTTTACGTTGCTACTGCGAGAGGTTGAGACTGTCATTGGTTGTATATATTATATTTTTGGTTGATCCCCAAATTTTCAGGTTGTTAATTTATGGAGATCCTTTATGTACATATCCAGTTAGTAGATTTTTATTTTTATTTTTAGACTTTTTGTTTTTGTTTTCATTTTTATTTTTCGTGTTCTTTGTTATTACTATCATTTGATGTGTGTTACAGAAAATACTGTTTTTCTTGCGTCAATCAGGTGAAATCTTCCAATCCCTTCTCTTTGATTTATATTTTTCTCTCTTATTTATATTTATATTGCATGTCATTCTAGGTTGCACGGTTTGAAACATTGAGGACAATGTTAAATTTAGGTTTGGGGGTAGAGTTTTTGAAGGAAACATAACTCTTATGAACAATTCAGGATGACACTAACCATTCTAGATAGATGGAAACATAACTCTTTTTCTATAGGAATTGGTGTGCCCAGCTAAATGGTCTATTCATAAAAGGATGCCTAGCTCAGGTGTTAGAAATAACATGATAGTTGTCACCATATCTCGGAGTCTATCTCGACCATATCACCTTCTGCTTTTATTTTTGCAATTTTTTGTGTTTCTCTAAGTGATTTGGTGGGGCACCAATATCAAATTTTTATGCCGGCAGGATGGAGTAGAGTGTTTGAGATTATTTAGATTATGATTCAAAAAAAAAAATCTAGTATTGACAATTTGATATCAATATGTGTGTGTTCCTGTCTCCGTCGCCAAAGCAAGCGTGGAACGCAGGATCCATGAGAACTATCATGTAAGATGCTGATAAGGAGCATGCATTCGGATTCATTTGATCCAATCATGTTGTCAGTACATTTAAAAATAATAAATAATTATTTTATTTTCAATAAATCGACCGCTGGGACCCTTGTATATACCAGCTGAGTCGATATTAGGAGTAAGACTAGTGGGAGCGTATCTCAATCCATTAGGATTCATCCTGGCGGCGACCTTCAGACAGATATGGGAAACACCGTTCACCTTAGTCAACTTGTGCAAACATTCATTTTTTCTATATCCATTTTCTAAATATTTTCATGTGATTGTACTTTGATAGATTCTGAATATCGTGGTTGAACGACTACATAAGTAGAGTTTTGAATTCTTGTATGAATTTTAGTATGCTGAGTGCAAACTCGTGTACATTAATTGGACTAATATACGGTAATGATTCTTATAGGCGAAGAATTTAGTATGCCAACTAAACAACTTGTTTAGTGTTTACCCTCAATCGTTCACAAGTAGCAAAAAAAAGTAAAAGTTTTTGTGGGTACACCTCTTGTAAACCCTCACGAGACTAAAACTCGTCCACTAGGGACACCTTGGGGTTTAAAGGATTATTGCACACGCTAAGTGCAATCGCAATCACTGTGAAAGTGAGTTAAAATTTTTATTTTATTTTTAGATTAGTTTTGCTCGAGGACTATCAAAATATAAGTTTGGGGGTATTTGATAGGCGCTTAATTTATACATTTTTACCAACTAATTTATATTTGCTAGTACTTGATTTTATGTTAATACTTTTGTTTTCGTGCTTTTATAGGTATTATACCGAAGACCGGATGTTACGAATAAACATGGATGAAATTGTATTTATCAGTTGCACCCGGATATCAATACCAGCGAGAGAGCAAATATGGCTGGATGGCACGTGAATTAAGAGTTGGCTGGTGGAGTTTCTTTTCGTCTGGGCGCAGAAAAAAAAAGACGAAGTGAATTGAGTTGATGGAGGTACAGAAAGTAAAAAGAAGTGAGAGTTTGGGAAGAATAGAATAGGTGACATGACTTGAAAAGAATGGATAAGCGATGCTTTTGTTTTAGAGAGACAAAATTGAAGCTTAGGTATAGACGTGAAGGCGAGACAAAATAGGCAGGTGGGGCATGGTTCTGTCACGTGGCTAGAGGGAAAAGATGGTTGCTTGTGTTCACGTGAGAATGACTAGGTTTTTATTTTGGTTTCTAGGGTAGAGAGGAAAACAAGGTGGTATATTCTACAGTTTTGTAGAGAAACAAGACGAGGAGGATTGATTGAGAGGGACAAGGCTTGACGGCTGCTTTTGGTTTCATGGAGAGAGGGAAGAAGTAGGTGGAGGCGGACAAATATTAAGGGGAGAGTAGGTGGCGGCTAGTTCTCTGTGAGATCCATAAAAAGATTGATTAGAGGCCTGAGATTTTGGCAGCTGTGAGTGGAGGTTGGAGGCTACGCCTGGAGCTGCGTGAAAGGCTTAAGAGGAGAAGTAAAGGCACTGAACACGAGGTCTGGGAGAGGAAGGTGGTATACTCTCTTTGATTTTCTCGGAGCGAGAACCCATACAATATTAGGTGGACGAACGACTGTTGGGTGGTAAAGACGACACAGAAAACGAGGCAGAGTAGTAAAAGGTTTTAATCTTTTCTTTTTACTTTTGTTATATTTTTTTTGGGTTTTAAGAAATCCATCTCCATGGTTTGCTAAATTACTTGTTAGGGTTTAGATAGAAACCAATTTAATTATATAGATTCTACAATGATATTTCTAATGATGATTTGATTGACTAGTGATTTCACTTCATATAGCTTGATATTTAATCATTCATGTGATTTTCTTGATTATTTATACTTTTTAATTGATATTGCGTACTTTGGTTAAGTTCTTTGACGTGATATGCTTTAGGATTGATATGTAATGCTTTAGAATCGCTACCTATGAAGCGAAAGAAATCACATCGGAGAAACAATATTTTAGAATTTAACATATCATCTTACGAGACATGAGATTAATTTCGATATTTTTCTCGAGTAATACAAGGAATATATTTTAGAGATTAATAGAGTTTATATGATTGAATTGGTGGAAATCGAAAACCCTAGTAACCCACTCCCCATTTTGTTTATTATTAGGATTATTTGTTATTTTCTTTTGTTCCGAATTTATGAAAAATCCAAAAATATTGTTCTTGATTAGTTGATTAGAGATATTGATTGCAGTATTATCCCCGCTCCCTGTGGGTTCGACACGTATTTGACGTTGTCTACTAGTTAGACGCCGTGCGATTGCGGTTATTATAAATAGGGTATTCCAAAATCCTATCAGGTATATGCTGTGGTACCTCAATATTTCTCACACTCGTGTGATACGAATAGACGAGAGGCCCTTCATCAAGGACCGGGATAGATCTCTCGATGTTCTGGTATGTGTTGTTCTTATTATATGTTATGAGGGTTTAAAATGAGTTTTAACTTGTTTGTTGTTTGAAATAAAAACAGAGAAGACGAATCACATATATGATCAACAAAACAAAAATGTGTATCGGGAAAGGAGAACATCCCTGTGGTGTTAGTACCTAAAAATTACTCATAGGCAAAACAATATACTGTTGAAGTACTTTCTTTAGATTCGGAAATCAAAATTGTACAGGACAAGCCTAAACCACGATAGTAGCCGTTTCGTCCTGCTTCGGTCACAATGAGAGAAAATGGGTTGATCTTAGGAGAGGGAAGTAAAGAAACTTGAAGGAATTTGTGTGTTGAATTGTGTGTACAGGCGTATAATAACAGAGCTTGTGAGAATGATTAGCTTATTCCCCCTTTTCTGGAATGGGCTAAGTAGCCTATTTATAATGATTGGTAACACACACTTTTCCTTGTAAAGTAGTGGAGGTAGTGAAGAGATGGAGTAATGGGGATTATGAGGGTAATGGTATTACCGCCCATTATCCTTGGAAGTTTCTGGCAAACCATTATCCATTACCTCCTCCACCGCTTCAACCGTCACCACTACTTTGTAACTTTTCTTGTCATGGGTTCTTGCCACGCTAATTGTTGTTGTAACCACCAGACCAAAACCCCATAAATAATCCCCCCATGTAATTGTTTTGATTTCTCGTAGGAGTTAGTGGAGTCATGGACTCAAATCACGTGAGTAGTTCATGAGTTTGTCGAAAGATAATGCTATCAATGAGTTTCGTCAACATAGTATGGTAATGGCCTAGTATTGGCAGTAGTAGCAAAGGATAATGCTGGCACGAGCTAGTGAGCAGACACACAAAATGAAGGAAAGAAAGCGGAAATGCTAGCGCTAGCATTAGCATTAGCATTGGTGCTAGGTTAGCGGCCAGGCTAGCGCTAGTGCTAGCTAACACTGCTAGCGGCGCTAGTGCTAACGTTGATGTTAGCGCTATGTTGGCATGAGTGTGGACTAGTTGGCATGTAGTCTAGTCAGTGTTTGTGTTGGTGCTAGGAGCATGGCTAGGGCTCGCTAGGACTGGCACCTGCTGATGTCGTGGCCATTGCCTATGAGCCGTTAGCCTTGGCATTTGCTAATGCTATGGCCATAATTATGGCTTATTTAGGTCTTCTCAGTCGCATGATATTTAATTGTTTAGCATTTGTGCTTAAATTTTGCAGTGCATACAGAACATATTCAAGGATTCATCCGTAGAAGTTTGCAACTTGAGGTAATGCTCGATGCGACTCTATAATTAGATGGTATGCATCTAATTAGCGTTTTTTATTCATAAATAGCATAGCATCCACTCCAAGTGCTCTCAACTTTGTATAACCAGCATGTTCTATTTGATACAAATAGTTTGCATGGATGCACATTAAATTACGAGGGTTTAGCCGGGTAAAGCCCTGAAATTTTACGAGCGCATATAAAAGAGCTACAGGATTAATGTAGCCATAAGATGAATATGCATTCTCAACTCTCTTTCGGAGTGTAAGACAATAACTCATATTCATAATTCTGATCTTGGGCCAGAACATTTAGATTTATTTTATGTCTTTGCAGCTGAGCAAATGTAATATTATAATTTTCTTCTTTGTAAAAAACCTACCATCTATATTAAGTCCCCTTCTTAGTGCGGACTAAGTAATATTGTGTGGTAAGCACTAGATGGTGGCCTGCCAGAAGAAATAATATGTGACTTTTATTGTTTAATGCTTAAATACCACTAGAAGAGTAGCAGTTGGATGAGTAAGTTTTTCTCTGTACTCTCGGGTATTTAGAGCATTCTTTATCTACCGTAGTAACAACAAGAAGGTATTTAGAACATTAGTTGGTTATAGAGAGGGTTGAGGCAATGTTGTCGTCAGAACATTAAGATGAATGCTAAGGTATTACTGCCATCAGAATACTAAGATAAGTGTTAAGGCACTACTGCCATCGGAACACTAAGACGATTAGAACTTGAGCATTGATATTCAAGGAATTCAGCCATGGAAGTTCTGCGACTTGAAGCAAGTTGATTCGTGACATGAAGTGTCTAACTTTTATGCAGTGCATACATAACATATTCAAGAGATTCAGCCTTGAAAGTTTGCAACTTGAGATGATGTTCGACGCGACTCTGCAATTAGATGGTATGCATCTAATTTAGTGTTTTTTAATTCAGAAATATGTCTATTCTGAATTTTTTTATAATCAACATACTCTGGTTAATACAAATAGTTTGCATGGATGCACATGAACGAGGGTTTAGCTGGGTAAAACCCTGAAGTTTCTAGGGGCGCATATATATGCAAAAGGAGCTATAGGGATTAATTTAGCCAGGAGCTGAATATATATTCTTAATTTTCTTGCAGAATATAAGATAGACGTACGTGTCCGTAATTATGATGCTTGTCAGAATTTTATCATTCTCAATTTTCTTGCAGAATGTAAGATAAGAGTACGTATTAATCATCCTGACAGTTGTCAGAATTTTAAACGTATTTATTTTATACTTCTGCAGCTAGGCGAAAGCGATAACAGAGTTACAGGGATAATTTAGCCAGAAGCTGAATATCCCTTCTCAATTCTCTTGTGGAATGTAAGATAGGATACGTATTCATAATCCTGATGCTTGTCATAATTTTATACGTATTTATTTCATGCTTCTGCAGCTAGGCAAAATAAATCAACGAGCTTAGTTGTCGGATTTTGCCAGGAATTCTGATTTGATGACACTCCGATGATATCAAATAATCGCTAGAGGATCAATAGTTGATGTAGTAGTGCATGTAGGATGATAAAGCATTGTATGTAGAGCATAAACTAGTGAAGCGTGGTTGATTTGTATGATAGAGAGACCAAAATTGACCCGTGTGTAGCACGAGACCATGCTTCAATGAGGAAATCCTTGTTTGACCATCACCGACCACCAACACTCTCCTTCTTTCTCCTTTCGTCCAGCAGCAGCAGCAGCAGTATCAAAAGTTGAGACGATAAGGGTCACAACAGTGAAGCAATGATGACATGAAGTTGGTGATGTTTTCTGATTCGGAGCTTGTATGGTCAGTCAATCATGCGTGCATACTTGTAATATGTAACCCCGTGTAAATTATTGAACTCCGTAGACTTTAGAGCAAGAGTCATATCTCTTAACCCGTAGATATGATTGACGCGCCCCTTTTAGTATGTTGTAGCATAGATACATATGAACACTTTTCGTTAAGGATGCTTTGCCCCATTGCTAGCACTGGTTGTCGATTTCTAAGCTCATATGATGCATATGTGACAGAAGGAGTAGTAACGACGAACTGGAGAGCTCGTGACGGTAAGTGCTATCGTGAGGACATGGGATTCTTAAAATTTCCAAGAGGATACGATGCTCGCCACAGCCATGTTTATGGAGAAGATGAATTCCTGACAACAGCTTGTAAGGCCAATATTCCATATACTAAGAGGCGAAGCATGAATTTAAAGTGGTCAGGCATGTCAAGTGTTCATTGTGCTTGAGATGGTCGTGGTTGCCTCGTTACCGGTGATAGTTGAGATCATGACCACTAGTACTGTATGTTTAGGGTTTGCTTGAAGCATGAGGGGAATTGATGGCGTCACCTTGAGAATTCCTAATCCAGTGTGTCTTCCATAGTTGACCAGTGTGGTTGAAATCATCAACAATAACAACATAGGTGAAGTCCCATACTATGGACATGATCAGGTAAGAGAAGCCAGGAAGGTTGATATCTCATATTGTTGTTGTTGTCTTTGTGGCGCCAAGGCTGGAGCAAAAACTTGAATTCAAGTTCGATCCCTTCGTTGGTGCCCAGGCTGTTGAGTCGTAACTGGGATGTTTTTGTGAGCATTGATTGAATGAAATTGTGTCTTATCCTGACCCTTTGGCTCATAAGCTTGTTTTACCATTCTGGATGTGATGATGGTATGCTTATATGGGTGAAGTCATATAGAGACGTCGAGGGTGAAGAGGATGGGATGAAAGGTATCATGTTGCTGACGTGGTGCTGCGGTTTCTTCAAAGGCTATGTTCCAAGAGGCGTCTCTTGAGCCATCTTCTGAATCCTTAATTATTATGATATGTATTGCGGTGAGCAATCCCCTGTCACACTTCTCTTTGATTTCTAAAGCTATATTTTTTCGAGTAGGTTTGAGATGCGTCTCATCCTCGTCAGGGTTTGCAGGCGCCTATCAGATCTGATGACTTAGTTGGGAGAGGTGGTGATACCTTTGCGATATGTCTTTGGAGAGTAAAGGTCCTTATCAAGGTTGTGACTCTCTGGTTGACCATCTTTTATAGGTTAGAGAGGTTCTTGACAACGAGGGGATCTTGTGCAAATCTTCAGTCCCCAAGTGTGGTTCTTGTGATTCTTTCGATGCAGTTGTTGAAGATGATGCTCCAGGTGGTGCCGTTACGTAAGATGCGATGAAAACTGTACCAATTGAGTATCTGAACGCTGGAGTTGATTTTGACTTTGAGTTGGACATGACTTGACTCTTGGGGGAAGCTGGGACGGCTAAGCTTGTTGTTGGATGGCTTTGTCGTCATATGAGAGCTATTCATGAGAACTTGAAGAAAGTAGGCACGTCTTCGGCTTAGAACCGATTACCAAGGCTAGGTGTGATGCCAAAAAGCTATCCTGAGAGTTGAGGCTTGCAACTGAAGCCCTTGCACACATGGAGAGAGCGTATACTGATGGTGCTGAACAATCTTCAGATATTTTTTTTCTAAATAGTAAGTTTCGAGGGTTTTTGTGTGTTTCTGAGATACCCAATTATTTTTTTAAAAAAATTTTGGTTTTATTTTGGAATTTTGAGTAGGTAGATTTTTGAATGGTTTGCAAGGATTTTCTAGAGAGAGAAATAATACTTTGTTCAATTAAATAAATTAAAATTTAAGTATGAATGCAAAGCACTGTAAACATTTCGGAGGGATTACAAACGTTGCATAAAAGCAGGGTAATATTGCTAGGGGTGGTACAGTGCTTAAGCCTTAACATCTTTGTCAGGGGTGGTGAAGTGTTTAAGCCTTGGCATCTTTAAGCCACTAGCAACATACAATTACCCATGTTGGTTTATCAGTATTGACAAGTTTGTAGTATCCACCTAATATAGTTTTAATGACCAAATGTGGCTTTTCTCCAGGAGAGGCAGTAGTGTCTCCAATTTGGAAAGGGTTGGGTTTCAGTATCTCAGGTTGATGACGCATTTTAAGAATGGTTGGGTTATTGGTTTTAATATTCTCATTAGAGACGACCCATATCCATTCGACAAACTTTTGAAAAGGATCAGCTTCACATTCACATCGTGAAAGCACGTTGAGGTTGATACTCGGGTCAAGTCCCCAAGCCTTGATGAGATGTGGGACAACTAGTTGTGAAGAGATTTTTTGAACAAGAATTACTTGTAGGCGAAATCCATGGGCGCACGACATCATCTCTCATCTATGCAATTGTTTAGCGACCAGATCCATCATTTGTGATGTTTTGGAGGTGAAAAATCTTTGGGGTATGCTGGCTTGTTAGCGCCCACATATGGGTCCCTTGGTGACAAGTTATCCAGAGATGCGTCGAGCCTTGCCTTGTTGATGTGGATCCACGGACGTCCCAGAACCATGTCATAGTCTGGATCTAAATGATTGTTGCAGGTGAATTTGTAGCGAACCCTCCTGGCCATAATATAGTAGTGGTAGTAGTCTCTCTAAATCTTTACGAATGATGAAGTTTGATTGCTGCATTCCTGGTTGCTTTCTTTGAATGGGGATCTCGCCATCGTGTCGAATATCGATTCTGGATGTGCTGACGCTAGTAGAAGATGGCGCTACCAGGAGCAGATGGTGGTGGCGCTGGCAGCAACAGATGGCGTTGACTGGCTCCATCTGGTGACGACTTAATAACGATGAGTACCCTTATCTCTTTATGCGACAAGACAAGGAGGAGAAATATGTCTCCTTAGTGTAGGATTTTCTGGATCTCAAGTAGACAGAGATGCTGGTTCTGGTGAGACAAAGATAAGTCTTTCTTTTCGCAATTTTTGTATGGACCTTTCCATAACTCCACTGGTGTTGAGATTTTGTTGTTGACTGTTTCCTAGTACTAGATCGGAGGCTATACAAACTTCTCATTTATCTCTTTGGACGTGGGTTCTGGAGGTGTTAGCATCAACAATAATGATGTGATTTTTAATTGTAGACTGCAAGAGCACGTCTGTCGATGAGACAATATGCAAGTACGGTTCATTCCATAGAGATTTCAGAAATTACAACTTCTAGTTTTTAGCTAATTATTGTGCTAATAACAAATTGGTTTGGTGATTATCTTCTAAAAATTAAATAAAAGATGAAATTATTTTCTTATACAAATGGAAGAAAACCTAGGACTCAAGATTCCATCACAACTATGCAAGCTAGATGATTGTAATAATTTTTTATAAAATTCTCAACTATTGCACAAGACGATTTCGGACACAATAATTACGTCTTGGAAAATAAATCGTTTTCATTCAATTGTTTTTTCTCAAAGGATTAATAATTTTCTCCACTATAATATGCTTATCTCTGAAAATAAAATATAAATCAATTATTTAAACATTAAAGGACACACAAAGAAATTATTACAATATTAACCAAGAAATAGGACCATGAGAAATTGACATAGAAATAATCACGACATCCTAGCAAACACAATAGGATGCCATCTCTAATCCTAGGGAAGAAAATTAGATATCCATGCACAAGAAACACAAGAAAGTAGAGAAGAAACTATTAATTTCATTAATTTATAAAAGTTTACAAAGAATAAATTTATCTATTGAATTAATGACAAATATAACGTGCTTTAATCCTCAGAACTGTGGCTGAAATGTTACGCAAAACCGTAGCTATTGCAAATGAATATGCGACGGTTTTAAGCGACAGTTTTAGCCTGCCTTATGTACTTCATCTTCTTCCTCTCGGTTGTGAAGTGCAGAATTTTTCTGGATTTTTTTCTAGTGAATCTGGCTCGTAGCCAGCCTCCCCAATTCCCTTCTCAACACCTCACTAACAACTCAATTCTCAAATCTCCTCTCGAATCTTCTCAAATCTTCAAAAATATTAAGAATTATTCTCGACAGTTAATACTGGACCAACCATTTGATGTTCTTTCCTTATCATAAGATGTTGTTACCTTGTTCAAAAACTCGTGATCATATCTCACAGAATATTCCATTCGATTCAAGCAAACCCGGAAAACATTGTTTCCTTTTTATTTTTTCACGACAAAAATATTTCTTCCATATCTAACGCAACCAATTTGAAATTTTGTTGAGTTTCCAACTTGTATACGATTCTTCATTAAGGCACGAAAATATCTTGTCTTAAAATCTCAACAATCTTAAAATTGGATTCGTGACCGAGAGATTGATCTCCCACTGTGGTCAGTACCTTAAAGTTACTCCTAAGCAAAACAATGTACTGTTGAATTACTTTCTTTAAATTCGGAAGTCAAAATCGTACAGGACAATCCTAAACCATGATAGTATCCGTTCCGTCCTGCTTCGATCACAAGGAGAGAAAACGGGTTGATCTTAAGGGAGGGAAGCAAAGAAAGTTGAAGGAATTTGTGTATTGAATTGTGTGTAGGGACGGAGAATAACAAAGCTTGTGAGGATGATCAATTTGTTCCCCCTTTTCTGGAATGGGCTAAGTAACCTATTTATAATGATTGGTAACACACAAAGAAATAGAGTAATGGGGATCATGGGGGTAATGGTGTATCCTCCCATTATCCTGTGAAGTTTCTGGAAAACCATAATTCCATTACCTCCTCAACCGCTTCAACCATCATTACTACTTTGTAGCTTTCTTGTCATGGGGTGTTGCCACGCCACATGTTGTTGTAACCACCATACTAAAAACCCATGAATAATCCCCCCATGTAATTGTTTTGATTTCTCGTAGGAGTTAGTGGAGTCATGGACTCAAATTGCGTGAGTAATTCGTGAGTTTGACTTAGGATAATGCTATCAATGAGTTTGCGTCAACATAATATGGTAATTGCCTAGTATTGGTGCTAGTATCAAAGGATAATGCTGGCACAAGCAAGTGAGCAGACGCGCAAAAGGGAAGGCAAGAAAGGGGAAAGGCTAGCGCTAGCACTAGCACTAGGTTAGCGGCCAGGATGGCGCTGTTGCAGGCGCTAGTGCTAGCTAACACTGGTAGCGGCGTTAGTGCTAACGTTGGTGATAGCGCTATATTGGCGCGGGTGTGGACTAGTTGGCATTTGGGCTAGCCAGCATTTGCGTTGGTGCTAGGAGCATGGATAGAGCTCGCTAGGACTGGTACCTGCTGGTATCGTGGCAATTATCTATGTTCCGTTAGCCTTGGCATTTGCTAAAGCTATGGCCATAATTATGACTTATTTAGGTCTTCTCAGTCGCATGAGATTTAATTGTTTAGCATTTTTGCTTAACTTTTTGCAGTGCATACATAACATATTCAAGGATTCAGTCGTAAAAGTTTGTAACTTGATATAATGCTTGATGCAACTCTACAATTAGATAATATGCATCTAATTAGCATTTTCTATTCATAAATTGCATAACATCCACTCCAAATGCTCGCAACTTTGTATAATCGGCATGTTCTGATTAATACAAATAGTTTGCATGGATGCACATTAAATTACGAGGGTTTAGCCGGGTAAAGCCCTGTAATTTTACGAGCGCATATAAAAGAGCTACAAGATTAATGTAGCCGTAAGATGAATATGCATCCTAAACTCTCTTGCGGAATGTAAGACAATAACTCATATTCATAATTCTGATCTTGGGCCAGAACATTTATATTTATCTTATTTCTTTGCAGTTGAGCAAAGTTAATATTACAATTTTCTCCTTTGTCAAAAACCCACCATCTACATATAGCAAATTAGAAGAAGATTGAAGAATACCGGGCTCTGGAGGATGAACAACAAGGTGCTAGGTTTGGGGAGGCGTCTAAGCCGGTGCCAATAAGATAACCAAGAGTGAGAAATGCTACGAGGTGAATCAAGCAGTGGACAAGGCAGAAATGACCAACAAGGACCTTCCAAACGAGGTCGAGGTGGTCGTGGTCGTGGTCGTGGGGAAGGCGGTGATGAGGTTGAATGAATGAATTCTTGTTTTTCAAACTTATGTCTTTCACTATGGATAATTATGTCTTTAATTTATGTTTGTTGTTGAGATTTAAACATATAGATAATTAAGTTTATTAGTTTATGAAGGAACGAATTTAGTTGGTTAAAAAATTGTTGTATTGGCTAAGAAGCGACAAAAAAACTAAAATTTGGGACAATTTATCATCGGAACTCTAGATTTTTTTATTGCCAGAATCGTTCGACGTGGATAAACCTATCAAACGTTTCTGAATAGAAAATGCATAACGTTTTCCAGGGATTCATAATCGGTTGATGTTAACGTTCATATAGAACGATTTTATGGACTTGGAAAAAGCCAATTTTCTGTTGGTTTTTTAGGGTAGAATCGTTCGATGTGGCATGCATATTGAAGGATTCTAAACGGTGAAAAACCAAACTTTTTGTTGGTTTTTTATTCTAGAATCGTTCGATGTAGGCATCCATATAGAACGATTCTAGGCGGAAAAAAACCAAAATTTCTGTTGCTTTTTGATGATCAAATCGTTCGATGTGTACATTCAGATCGAACGATTCTAAGAAGAGAAAATGCCAATTTTTCTTGTTGTTTTTAGCTTAGAATCGTTCGATGTGTGCCTATGTTTAGAATGATTCTATCAAGCCTAGTTTTTGACATTTTCGATAACCCAGAATCGTTCGATGTGGACCTATGTAACAAACGATTCTTTTAAAATATTTGACTAATGTTTTGAGCTTTTCGAAAAAAAAATTCGTTGGGTCTACCTCTATATAAGAAGGACCTCTATCCCAGATCCAAGTTGCCCCAAACTTACACCTTTTACTCACTCCCACTTCATCCACTACTCAAATAGAGCCGGGGAAATGGAATGGGAACCAGATGGAGATTTGAAGCTCGTCAAGTAGTTTATTTTCGTCATCCGCGAACGTTCATAGAAAATTTATTCGACGTTTTGGAAGAGAGTTAATGAATTCTTCAATGAGCGCACTGGGAATCCTAAATATTGCAAATGGGCAGACCTAGCGTTTAGATTCGACTATATCAAAAGTAAAATACGAGAGTTCCATAAAATTAGAAGAATGGTTGCCGAGCATCATCCCTAAGATTCTCAAGGCGAGAAAGTGAGTAATTTAGGCATGTTTATCCCTATCTTATCGTTTTATGTTTGCATACTAACGTGAAATCGATTTAATTTCAGGTCAAACGATTCCATATCCTACGGAGAATTCGAAACAGGGATCCAATTTTCATGCATGCGAGGGAATACACCTTGTTGAACCAACGTGCTCGGAGGTTCATTAACGATGTATTAATGTGCGAACTTCAAGAATATGCGTACTAGATCATGTAATGCAATGAGATAATTTCCTAAACTGTGTAATGCAATGCGCTAATTTCCTAAACTATTAATGAAATTTTTTATTTATGAAAATGTCCAGGAATCATTTCATAATAACACCCACATCCAACAATTATTAGAATCGTCCTTTATGGAGTTGATTAACTTTAAAAAAAATCAAAATTTCTGAGATTTTTGCAAGTTTTGATGATTACTTAATACTAGTTTATTTCACAACTAACACGATTAAACAACTATTAATTGAATTAATTAACATAATTAATCATGGATAAATTAGGCATCATCATAAATAGTTGGATAAGGGGGCTTTTCGTTTACTTCATAATGACCCTATTTTAATTTTTAATGGTAAGGCCAACATAATTCTTATAGGCCCAAAACTAATCAGACAAATAAAATAGGTATACCCTAAATTAAGCAGACATGTAAAGGACCAATGCCTATTTAGTTTTTAGATTATGGTTTTGCTGGCTAACTAGTTAGATTTACAATCTTTATTTGATTGAAACTATTTATTAGTATGCTATGTCTAAATGTGGGTTTGTTACCTCGTTACCTATTCTAGTTGGTTATTACTGTTCGAATAAATTTTTTATATATATATTGTCATTCGGACTAGAAATGATGAGTGATTGTTGTACATTCTTGATAGAATGGCTGAGTGCGAACGAAAGATTATCATTGAACTAACTGTATTAATTATAAGTAATTTTATGCATAAGTTGCCTATATTGTATTATGAATGAATCACCTGTGAAAATAACTGAGCAAAATTTGTGAAATTAAACGTACAAAACATCCAAAACTGAATACTAAGATTGTAGATGAGAGTAACTTACCTGTGGCATTTTTTGTGAACAACATGGTCCTTAAAAGAATAAGTGGATTTTTGTTTTTTGATAAAATGAAAATCATATTGATTTTAACTAATAGAAGTGTTCTGGTCTCTTGCCAGGAGACCACAAATAGCAGCTGAAAAATAACTATAAGTTTCTATAGGAGATTTATTTTCTTTAACGAATCCAACAATGTAATCTGCAACTTAATTATCATCGTGACTAACAAAAGAAAATGAGCAATAACTAAACTTGAGATTAAGTGTTTGATATCTTTTATTAGGTTCCTATTCTCCCACTGGATGAGTAGAGAGTCATCAAAAATAGATTGAATGATTAATTTGGCGCCAGCTTCAACTTGTATCCTTGTACAATGATGTCTTTATGCCCATAATAAATCTTCACGTACATCCATGCATTCCCCTTCTTTTGGATTCGGTATTTCCATGTGCATATTGACCTTTAATTCCATAGCAAGTACCTGTATAGTCACACAAAATAATCCCAATACCAAGCTCATTAGTATCATAATCAAAAGACGCATCCACATTTATTTTGAACATATTTTCTTGAGGAGGGGACCATCTAAATATACTACTTTCTCTAGTTACTGTATTATAATGCTCAGTTTCATGCAAATGTGACTCTAAATGAAAATGAATCTTATGTACAGAGTTGTAAGGATTGAGAGATACTCCCTTAAATATTGCATCAAATCTATCCTTCCATAAAACCCTGGCATCAATCATCAGAGTATAAAGCAATCTTTTTTCAGATAGGAAATTAAAAGTAGTGAACCAACTTACAACCCACTCTGAAACACTATTGCAATTTCTTCTAACAGAATCAATATCAACATTAACACCTCTTCATACTGCCCTAGCATGACGGCAATCAAAGATTAAATGCTCTATAGTTTCTTATGTGCAACCACAAATACCACAGTGACTGTCAATCCCATCATTGTAAAACCAATCTACTCCTTGTAATATTCGGATTCCTTATGCATTTCTAAGCAAAGAGTTTAATTCTGTGAGCAGGACTGCATTTCCAAAGATTTTTCCAGACTGATGAAGCAATAATTATTCCATTTATTTTCACTTCTCTATTGCAAGATGTTAGAAGCTTGTAGGCACTCTTTACTATAAAATTCCCATCCTTAGCAGTCATCCAGACCATAACATCTTCTTTAGAAGTGTCAATGAACATATTTTTAATTTTGCTAGCAGTGTCAGTATCAAATAATTGGCTTAAAAGATTAATATTCCAAATATTAGTATTAGGAATAAATAGTTCTTCAACATCAACATGGAACCTAAAAAGATCATTGATGGGTGTGGTAGGATGATTCATACCAGGAATCCATTTGTCCAACCATATTTTGGTTTTCTTGCCATTTTTTATCTCTATGAAAAAGTTCTGTTGCACCACCTGAAGCCCTTTAGTGATACCATTCCAAGTGTAAGAACCATTTTTTGCATCCAAATTCTGATGAATGATGTCTCCATTTGTGAAGTACTTGCCACCAAGAACCTGAACCATAAGATGGTGTGGCTCATTACAAACCCTCCAAGCTAACTTAATGAGTAAATTTAAGTTCAAATTCTCTAGGTCCCTGAAAGCCAGACCTCCTATATCTTTAGGCTTGCATACCTTGTGATAAGAAATATGGTTCATAGCTCTATTAGAGTTATGACCCCAGAAGAATTTCCTCTCAATAGTGGTGAGTTGGTTTATAAGATTATTTGGTGGCTTGAAATATCCCATTTGATGCACTGGAATGGAGTTAAGCACATGCTTAATCATTGTGGTTCTCCCTTACTGAGAAAGAAAAGTAGAAAACCAAGTAGATAACCTGTGCTCAAAATTATCCTTAATGACCTTGAAGGCTTCCTGCTTAGAATGTCCAAGAATAAGCGGAGAACCAAGATAATTTTCTTTAGAATTCATAGTTGTTACCCCCAAAATTTGAGTGACAGTAGTAGCAACCTCTGGCTTAGTGTTTTTCTGAAATGAACAACAGACTTCTCAAAATTTATGACTTGGCCTGATTGAGAACTGAAGTTATGAAATAATTCCAAAAGGTTGTTGACTAAAGTAAGGTTAGCTTGAGTGAAAATCAAGTAGTCATCTGCAAAAAGCAAATGATTGATAGATGGTGATTGAGCAACCACTTTAATTCCTTTGATAGTGTTGTTATTATGAGCATTGGTAAGATGTCTTGACAAGAATTACATAGCCGGAATGAACAGATAAGGTGACAAAGGATCACCTTGTCTTATGCCTCTTGTTGGATGAAATTTTTCACATGGAGAACCATTCAGCAAGACAGATAAAAGAATAAGTGGAGTGATTGTGAGAATTACACTGAAAAAAGTTGTGTACGGGATTGCTTTTATTCTATGTCAATCAGGCGTCCAAGTTATCACCACACAAAGGGATGAATTTGGGAAGCTTAAATTGTGGTTAATGAGTACAAGATTGAGAAGTAACTAGATTGGTGCCCGTGCTACGCACCGGGCAGGGGCATGTGGTAGGTTCTTATTATATAATCTTTTAGATCATTTTGGTACCAAAATCCGATAAACCTCGCATTTATTTTACAATGTTTAGCCCGGGTCCGCTATAAATGGTTTACATTGTTTTCTCATGTCCATTGATGTGGGGCTTCGCTCCGCACATATCTTTTTGAGAGTTCCGATAAACTACTTTTAATTAGTATCCAATAGATTAATAATCAAAATGAAATCTATGCAACTAAAAAAAGCTAATACATGTAAGCCTTATTAAATTGCCGATGATTCTATGTTAACATGAATATAACCGGGTACGCTTGGAATTAACTCCCATTTGGTAAGGCGGGGCTTCGCCCCGCACCCTTCCCATAAGGGGTGCCAATTACCAATTGCAGTGTATAATGAAACACCAATATAATTTAGTAGATTAATAATTGGAACCAAATTCACCAATTACATATTGTTTAAAGTGTTGGAGATTATAAGAAATCCTTTTAAAGAAAATAATTTTGAAAAATCTCTTGTCTTTTCTTGTTAGATTAAAGAAAATAATTTTGAGGCGGGGCTTCGCCCCACACCCGTATCAAAATAGCACTACAACTATCCTTAGTATTGTTAGATTTTAGAATACCTATGCAACATGTCTTGGTTAATCAATTTAGCAACTTAAAAGTAAAGAAACAAAGTCAAAATAATATATACCTCAAAACCCCAGTAATGGCTTCCAGCTCAGCCAAATCATGTTTGTACTTCACCCATTATACATTCATCGCCTTCCTTACGTACATATCATATACTTATGTTAAGAAGCTTTTTATCTCAAACAATGTAATTATGAGCAAATAAATATTTTAATGAGGATAACTCTTACAAATATGCCACCAGTACATTGTCCGTAGTAACTTCAATACGTCATACTTCACAGAATAAGCAAAATTTGTGAAGTCAAATCCACCAGAAACATTGAAAGCAAGAACTTGAGCAACATCATCATCAAATTCTGGCTCCACCCTACAAAATCTTGAGTCACTTTTGTCACCTGGTCTTTGACCCAACGACATCTTTTTCAATCAAACCCATAAAAAAATTGAAGCTTTTAGCTTTTCTTGATTTACTGTACAACCTAATTATATATAATATTGAAACAATTTTTTTTTTGACAAAAAAACTAAAATTATAACTAAAATTCTATCAGAAACTGAAATAGTAAATATAAGAGTTTCTAAGAAGTCATTTTATTCATGTTTTAAATATTTTTGGAAGGAAATTAATACTGCATAAGGACTGTTCATAACCAAAGTGGTATCACACTCAACACAATACATTTGTTTCAAAATAAAAAAACATAATACATTGGCAGAGCCTACTGATTAACTCATAAGAATTCTGGTGTAACTATCTTATCTTCTTGATTTTATGTAATTTTAATAATTTTATTTTAAAGTCTTCCATGACATCCCCTTCGAAGATAGTGTATGTATTCGATCTATTTTTTTTTGTCGACCGTAATTGTATTCTCCTTGAACATGAGTGCTGATCCACCAGCTGCATTCGATTACTAACGCATATATATTTTGTCAATAAATCTTTCATAAAGCATGAATATACAACCAAACTGTAACTTCACCCTCTACTGTAACTTCACCCTCTATTGTAGGTACAAATTGCCAAAGGAAGCCCGTGCCCAAACAAACTTCACCCTCTACTGTAACTTCAACGCTTTAAACCAAATTAGGGGCATACTTGGATAGTTGAGGTGCATCACGGGTGAGCATACGGTACAACAGAATTTCGAGCCATTCCCTAACAGACAGTCAATCAAAAATGAAATTGCATACAATAGGAAGTCATTTCACCACCTGGGCTTCTTTAGTGAGCAAATGGACATTCACAAACCCATTAGAAAATGCCATAATTTTTTAATTCTATTTTTATATATAGCCTAAGAAATGAAAAACGGACACAAATCCAACTAACTGCAAGCCAATAATAATTTCTCAATCCAAGTTAAAAAGAATAAAAATGATAAATCTTACTCTATTCACCATGTCTGTGCACCCCTGATGTTCCCCTGATAACAAAACAGGGATCCCAACCTGCATAAAATTGGGTTGAGTTTGAATATTATTTTCTTGTAAACCCAATTTCGCGCCTTGAATGAAGAACAATATAATAAAAGGTATAACGATTGATATGGAATGCACCAATAAATCAATAATTTAAGCTATAATTTTCTAATACTTTAACAATGAACACCACCCACAACTTGTCCTAAGAAACGATAAAAGGACGCAAATCCAACTAACTGCAAGCCAATAATAAATTTTGATTCCAAGTTAAAAAGAATAAAGATGATAAACTTACATTCTTCACCATGTCTATGCACCCTTGTTATTCCCCCGGTAACAAAACCGGGATCCTAACCTTCATGAAATTAGGTTGAGTTGGAATGTTTATTTACTTGTAAACCCAATTTGGTGCCTTGAGTGAAGAACACTAAAATAAAAGGTATAGCGATTGATTTGGAAACGCACTAATAACTCAATAATTTGAGCTATAATTTTCTAATAATTTCATAATGAACACAACCCACAACTTGTATGTAACTAAATTAACCTAACTGGAACTGTACTCACTGCTGGAAGGTATATAACTGACAAGAGTGTTAGAAATTGGTATTCAAACAGTGGTAGATCGCGAGAACTACGGTGATAGAAGATTAACAAATTTTCTTCTTAAATATTGTCAAGAAAGTGTGGTGAGAATAGACAAAGACCTACATAGAAACCTATACACCGAAAGAAGTTTAAGCAAATATTGTACATGAATTCTTCCACCATTAGTGCAACCACAACAATTAATAAACATGAAGCACATATCAACATCGAAGGATGTTATCCATGTGAAGTTGTGGGGTGATCCAATTGCTAAGTAAATTGTATTAAGTTAGTTACATCAAAACTATTTTAGATTTGGTTCTCCTTCGAATGTTAGAGAAAGGAAGTCCACATTACTTCAATCATAAAACAAAAGATATGACGAATGAAATCATAAATTGTTTGGATGGATAGATATTAGTGTTATAAAATAAAAAAATCATTAATTTTTTTTTTTCAAAATCATTATAAAAGACATTACTTGGTTTGACTCTTTTTCATCATCCTTTCCTTTCTAGATAAGAGCTAAAGGAAGTCCACATAATTACTTCAATCATAAAATAGAATGTGACGAATGAAATTATAAATTGTATGTTTTAACTATATAGTATTTCTTGTTGCCTCAACTTCACCGAAATAAAGAAAAAAACACATGAATAACAATTGTTGTAAAAATACTCTGGGTATAAGTAAAACACAAACGTGTTTTGAGAAAAAGTTCCAAAAATAGTGACGTAGATGCAATCTAGTCCTGCAAAACCTAACAAATATTTCAAAAGCATCCAATGGGATGAGTAGGCGAAATGCACAAAAAAACCTTAGGAAATGCTTGATGAACACGTTAAACAATTGGAATTTGTGATCTAGAACATCAACCTTTTACAAATATCCCGTTGACATATATGTTTCTCTACTTGTAATCTAGATGGATTAATGTTTTTCTGCCCTATGCGCTAGCTATCTCTAGTGCAAAATTGCTAGTAAATGTACTTTGTTTGTATCACTAATAATTGACTAACTCTGACAGTTGAGCATGCCAAGTATTACATACATTTAAGATTTTACAATTCAGTAATAGGGTGGGTCCTTCAGAAATCAGAACATTCAAGTGTAAATCAAACGTGAACCAAATCAAAAATTTTACCTTTATAAGGGTTCCCATGTCAATGTTGCTGCCGTGGTAATAATGATAAAACTAAACCGGTAAATTTTTTATAGAATCGTATGCCCCTTCATGACCCTTGGCTTCCAATTGCTTCTGGTCAGGTTCTGCCTTTGTAGCTATGCCGGAGCTACCATATGTCATGCACAACTTCAAACTTTTGAATCTGAGAAGCCATTATACAATATATAAGTCCTAAAAAAGGAGCAATTAAATAACTTGGTGCAGTGTTGTTGTTTGTGCAATAAAAGGTGCAATATCTATTTATATAGTGTTCAAGAAAGTACGAATTAGTAATACATGTATTACAGATTGAGTAAAGATTTCAAAGCAGTGATATATACTCAACTGAAGAGAATTAACATTAAAAGGTTTTGGTATTGAATGGGAGTAACAAAAATTAGATTAGAAAATTGGGAAAAATAAAATAGGTTTTGATATTATTAACCTTATAATCTTGTTATTGCTATGATTAACCACATATGAACCTGCAAAAAAAAAAAAACATTGCATAAACCTTTTTTTTTAATCAGTATATATACCTAATCTTCTACTTCATAATCTATACCTTTTATATTCAACCTCAAATGAAAAGATTAACGGTGGTGTACAAAACAAAAGTATGTCGGTACGTGTTAAGGACCTAGGTATCAGTTACATATACCTAACTGACAACCTTATCATATCACTGCAACCATTATCATCTTTATTATAAACCTAATCAACTACTGGAGAATAACACATAATTAATAAAACCCCAAAAGAAAAAACAAAGAAGTAGATATAACTCACTCTCATCAGTAAATTCAACAAAATAAAAGCGGAGAACATAATTAGAATCCCCACATATCCGACAGTCAACAACCTTGAGCAGCTCAAAATGAGGAAAATTTGTTTAGTGAGAAACATTGGAGGGATGGACGTGATGAAAAAAGTTACACAATTGCTACAAATGAACAATTACCTATCCATAATTGATAAAGAGTGTTGCAAGCTGTTCTTCAGTAACCTAATTGACCAAACAAAGTCACTCGTGGACGTCAGGATTCAAGAATACATATACAACATAAATTAAATTTAGAAGCTTGAATGTGCGAATACAAATATATACCTATTGATCAATGTCAGAAACATAAACAGTCCTCCTAATAACATCATCTCGTTGTACCATTCTTGTTTGAGTGTTCATTTTACGCCTTACTTGACTGTAGTTAAATCTCTTTCCCCTAACCTCAGTAACAGTAGCATTGTTGTCATTGTTATTGAAATTGTTGTTGAGCATCATTGGCACTAGTGATGTTACCACGAAGCCCTGTATTGTATGACTACGCGTCACAAATAAAGATGTCTCGTGCTTGGGAAGCATTACGTAGATAGAGATTAGCATGGGAAAGCAAGTTCATATTTTCACTGTACCAACTAAACAACGATTACAATTTTTTTTTTATAAATTCTAATGCCCTGATATCATCTAGAGTTGAATTAAGTCAATTGGGGATATTATTGTAGAGATCTAATGTTGTTCTGCGGATAAAAATGATTTATTTAAGAGATTTACCTGAACGATTGTTGGGGAAGAGAATGCAAACATTTTGTGGCCATCAAGACTCCCTGGAGGTATTAAAGGGAGTTTTGATCGTCCCAATGAATGCAACTTCCTTATTTCTAGATTCATTCACTCTCTAACCATATCTACTCTCTTAGGATTAAACAATTAGTACAATAGATTCAGAAGCATCAAACCTCTCCTTTTCCAAAGAATCAAATAGATGGAAAAAATTAGGTCTCTTGGTCTACCATTGTTTTTCAATAGCTCCAGCTCTAACTATTTGATGTGGTATTCGATGGTACACCGAATTATCCGAATTTGATTCAACCATCAATGGTGCACAATATTACTCAATAGTTGCATTGAATTCCTACACATATTTGTTGTCAATGTCAACCATAGTTCAATTGAAGCCATATATTGTAGTCTGGGCTTAAAAATCATGCATTTATTTTGTCTAAGAGTTTAAAGCATAAAACATACAATGGCTTTAAAGATTCTGAGAGAGCCATTCATGTGCATAGATTTGAGCACTGATGGAATTACAGATTCCACCATACAAACCATGGAAACCCACTGATTTAGGTTCAATGAATCTCCAACATAGACTATCCCTTTCCCTCTCAATATTTCTAGTAACGCTTTGGCATTGAATCTTGCTTATTTTACATTCAACCAAAAATATAAGATCATCAATTTTAGACAAACCAAATGTTAGTTGAATCAAAACACATATAAGAATTATAATAAGTAATAACCTTGGAAAGTCACACTGCTCGGGTTTCCATCTCCAATTCTAATAACTTAAATCCTTTCTTCCATACTTCTCACAGGTAAACCAATCATTCCATAATGAGCACAGCTTCCAAGAATACAAGGGATTGGTTGAATTATCGTTAGCTTATATATGTTACACATGAAAACTTTTTTTTTCCATCTATTACATATCAACCCAAGGAGCCATGAAGTTGTAAGTCGTCATCCACCTATATCTCAGTATCATCCAAATCCTATATACAAACCACAACTTTACAATAAGTTAATGAATAAAGATCCACTTCTTTTATTAACGAAATCAAAGGAATTGACTAAGAATATTAAATCAAATCTAATTGAAACTTCGTACCTGATTCCAAGTTAGTGTTTTTAAAAGGTATAAAAGGAGAATAAAATGAATCGACTTCGTTCGTTTTAGAATTTTTTCTAGAGACAGATGCTTTGTCCGACTCTTGTTGTAGAGAGCGAGATAAGTTTTTATTGTAGAGATGCACAACACTCCACAAATTCAATTTCACTATTACAGGTGTTTATATGTTATGTATTCTTCGCCATTGCATATCTGCTTTCAGTTTTAATGTTACAGATGCATGAACTGGACATCTTGAAGAATGAATAGTTTAGAAGAAAGATTAGAAGAAAGCGTGAGAACGGGGGTGGCGTACCTAATACTGTATTAGGTTTTGGGTATGAGATGATTAGGATTAAACGAAGAAATGGAAGAACGAAGAGAAAAGGAAAGAATTAGGGTTAAGTATTTTCTTAAGATTTTTAGGCTTAGGAGTGAAGATCTGATCCGTTGGATGGTCGAAACCAAAGTATTAACCGTCGATCCGAAGTGATCATCACCCACTGCGGGTTATGATAACCCAGTACATTAAGTATTTGGTGTAAAGATGGTGTAAGAATATTTATCTCGAACAACCACTCATATGGGGGGTTTATATGACCCAAAAACTTTTTAGCAAATCGCGAGATACCACGTGTCCCTCCCATAATCACCTATACCCAAAGGCCCTTTCTTGGCCAATAGGAAGAATATATTTCATTACCATTTAATATGAAACCTCATACCACTTAGAGTTTTAAAGGAGGGATAATGTTATTACCGATAATTTGATCTCTCATTCATCGAAAACAACTTTAATTGATAATGCTCATCATGGTCGTAATGGACTAGACCAACAACCATAATTGTGGAAACAAAAAAATCTTTGTTAGGACTTATTCAGTTATTTACATTCAACACAATTACTAAGCAAAAAGGCGTACTGGTTATGAGCTAGAAATAAAACCAAAAATAGACTTTTTGCTTCTTACATTCATGGTAATTTGTCACTTGAGGTCTTGAATTTGCTTCCCGGAGATCACATCTCTTTCTTCTTCGTAGGAGTTAATGCCTCAGAATGTGCTTCCTGGAGATTTTTTTGCACTCCCTGTATAGCATGGGTTAACATTCTAGTTCAAGGCAAAAGTCATCATAATAATCTCAAATCCTAGCCGGTGGCTTTAGTTTCTTTCTAAATTCTAGGTCCATGAAAATCCAAAGGTTAATATTGAATCATACGAGAGGGAACCCTTATCTTATTTTAAGGTATAAAACTCTTTGGTGTCCCAAAAGTCTATTTTCCTCCACCCAAATTATTACCCCTATCTACTACGGAAAAGCCAAAGAATCTTTCCCTTATAAACCTTCTCTTCTATACGACCTTTTCCCCTTCTATACCTCACTCTCTCTCCGAAACTCTGCACTACATTGACTTAAAGTCCCAACAGTTCAAAACCAAAATCAACTTCATTTCCCTGCCATTCTCCCCGATCTCCGGTAAGTTTTGATTAGTATCTGCTTACTACGTATAAAATGTGCCAGATCTCTGTCTGTAGTTAATGATCTTTCTGTTTTGGTATAATCCGAAATGATGTCTGGGTCTGACACTCTTGTGTACACTTCGTTGAAGTGAACCATTTTGGTCGGAATCTGGCAGTCACACTACTTGTTTTGTGGACCTAGGTAGTATTTTCAAAGAAAAAGCTTTGTTTATCTTCTGTTTTTTCAGCAGATTCTAGTAAAAGAGTTTCTTTAAGGCCCTGCTTGATAGGGATTTTTGAGCTGCAGTTTTTTGCTTATGCAGAGTTTTGCGTTTAAAAATTTGCTTACTAAGAATGTTCTCTACATACCAAGCGGGGCCTAAATGGATGATCAACATGTTGAGTGAATATTCTTCGCCAAAATTCAGTGTGTTTTGAGAAACTTAACTGCATCACCGTGTAATTTATTGGCGGTAGTTAATAGCCACTCCAATTATCACTGTCAATATCCGACAGTGATTGAGCTAATTGCCACGATGTTACAATTTTTAAAATGGACTGAATTTTGGTGAGGATGTTCTACTCAATGTTCCTTTACATTATCACTTAAATCACCCTCTGAATCTGCATCTTATGACTGCATGGAGAATGCAATTTTAATCATACAGCTCCATAGAGAATTTTATTTATAGCATGCTAATGGATCTGATTTCATTAAGAGTTATGGAATGTTAATACAAGTTCACTCCATGTGGTACTAATTGAAATGCGGTAGTATACTTTATATATATCAAAAGAGAACTAGGTATGTGATAAAATATATGTGGGATGATGATAATGAGGCATTTTGAAGGATTGCCAGCCACAACATTGTTGTATGTGTGCACCACTTATGAATGCCAAACGTTGTAATCATTTTTCTTCTTGAGTGTGAGTAATATTGATGCTGAGGAAATAACTGGAAAGTGGATAACATACTTCTGCATTCCCTCTTAGACTTCAGCTAGAATTCTTAAAGAGGTTTTTTTGTCTCTTGAGGATTTTTTTTTCCGATCAAAAGTCGTACTATTTGGTTTTGGAATAGTTCAAAATAAGAGTATAAGTAAGTCATTTATCTTAGGAGTTTAGTTAGAGTCGTAGTTGAAGAAGTGGGATAAGTTCTAGGAGATGCTATAGCTCTACACATGGATGTAAGCTACGATAGAAATCATCTATCTTTTGCGAATAGTATTTGAAGTGTTTGTGAGTTATCTCTGTGTGCTGGACCTAGTTATAAGCTTTTTTAGTTTTCCGCTTTATCAGAAATTAAAGTTCTTTAATTCTCAACTTCCCAAATTTTTTGTGTTTGCTGTAGTTTTTTTGCTAAAATGTTTTCGCCAAAATATTGGCAGGTGAAGATGGCACAGATTTTAGCTCCTTCTCTGCAATGTCAAATGAAGATAACAAATACAACAACAAATGCTGCAAGCTTAATCACAACAAAGATGTGGAGTTCTCTAATGTTTAATCAGAAAAGAAATGGACTTACTAAGAACTCTTCTAAATTCAAAGTTATGGTTGTTAAATCGGAAAACGGTACCATCAACAGAATGGAAGATCTATTAAACTTGGATACTACTCCCTTCACTGATAAGATTATCGCCGAATACATCTGGTAAATATTAGTATCCTTTTGTCTTTGAGTAGAACTGTAGAAGTATATGTTTTTTATCCTTTTAGTTGTAAAATTTAATGACTCATTGACTCCTAATAGTTATAAAACTAATTGTCTTTTGTTACACAAACTTGGCGTGTAATAATGCAAGTGCTATCTGATAGTGATTCTCCACATGAACATATTTTGATCTCAGGATTGGTGGAACGGGAATTGATATGCGTAGCAAATCAAGGGTATGATCGTACTTCTGTGTTTTGCTTTTTCGACATTTAGTTATAGAAGCTCATACCTAACATTTCTTTTCATTGTATTTTGAGTTTTTCTTCAGACCATCTCAAAGCCTGTTAAGTCTCCTGCTGACCTTCCCAAGTGGAATTATGACGGTTCAAGTACTGGGCAAGCCCCAGGAGATGACAGTGAAGTGATTCTATAGTAAGATCTGCGACCAAAGAAAATGAAAATACCTCATATTTGTGATATTCTATGATAAATTGCTAACTAGTATTTGTAATTTCTGTTACTTTCTACAGCCCTCAAGCAATTTTTAAGGATCCTTTCAGGGGTGGTAACAATATCTTGGTGAGTATCTGTATTAGTTACAAAAATGTGATTAAAAGAAACATGGTTCACAAGTTTGGATATTTCTTGAATGTTGGTTTCAATGAATGATATATGGCCAAAACAGACCTGTTTCAGTTTGTTAATGTATTGTTTTGGAATATATGTAGGTTATATGTGATGCATACACACCACAAGGGGAGCCAATTCCAACAAACAAACGTTACAAAGCTGCTCAGATCTTTAGTAATCAGAAGGTCATTGACGAAATTCCATGGTAACTTCTTCACAACTTACGATGTATTCAAGTTTGAACCAATAACAAGCTTAAGGAAATTCAGTTGTATGTGGATGGTGTTTCTAACTTGAAGAATTCTCTTTAGGCTCTAACTTATGAACAAATAGGTGACCTGTAACAGTAGTTCCATAGAGGATGTTTAATATGCTTAACTCATATTAATAGCTCAAGGGATTGATTTTTACTTTTCATGGTTATTGGAAAATAGGTACGGTATTGAGCAAGAATACACCTTGCTCCAATCAAATGTGAAGTGGCCTCTTGGTTGGCCAATTGGAGGATTCCCCGGTCCTCAGGTAACCTTGTCTATGTCTTTTGTGTTTCGTTATTTATTAACCAGTTCTTTGATGAGTCATTAACATTTGTAATTTATTTCTCAGGGTCCTTACTACTGTGCAGCTGGAGCCGACAAATCCTTTGGAAGAGACATTTCGGATGCTCACTACAAAGCTTGCTTATATGCTGGGATTAACATCAGTGGCACTAATGGAGAAGTCATGCCTGGCCAGGTTTCTCTCTCTACTCTTTCATACTTTCTTTTATACATAGCATCACCAAACATGCCTGAAATCCAGATATAAAGTGAATGTATTATGTATAGGATATCTACAATATAGCTATTACAAACACATGAAATGTAAATTAAACTTGGCCTTTAGCAGTCTGGATTTATAAAACAGTTGTAAGTTTATGCGCTGCAGATACGATTTTTCATATTCTTCGTTGATATTAATACACAAAATCCTTATGCAGTGGGAGTATCAAGTCGGTCCAAGTGTGGGCATTGAAGCTGGAGACCATGTTTGGTGTTCTAGATACATCCTTGAGGTAATTCACTTAATTACATTCTGAAGAAGTATATTAGTTTCAGAGTAAAGAAGGAACTTAAAACATACTCGTATTATTTTATATCCTCATGTCGTTTTTCCCCTCTCTGACAGAGAATTACTGAACAAGCTGGTGTTGTTCTGTCTCTTGATCCAAAACCAATTGAGGTAATTTGTCGTACACAATTCTACTCTTGACTATAACCATCACTTTAAATTGATTGATATGCGTGTTTTGTTGTTAACTTTTTGCAGGGTGACTGGAATGGTGCAGGATGCCATACTAACTACAGGTATGTATCTTTTATTCCATCCATTAGTATGGATTTTGAGACTTGAGACGTTTTTATGAAGAATTCCCTAACATTATAAATCAAATTCATTGTTAACATTGGACTGTGATCAATGTGGTCTTAGTACTAAGAGCATGAGAGAGGAAGGAGGATTCGACGTGATAAAGAAGGCAATTCTGAATCTGTCTCTTCGTCACAAAGAGCATATTAGTGCCTATGGAGAAGGAAATGAACGAAGGTTGACCGGGAAGCATGAGACAGCCGACATTAACACCTTTTCATGGGTATGTTTACCAACTTTAAACATCAAATTCTAGCAAAACATAAGTAAAAACTTTACCACATCTGTCTAAGAAGCCACTGTGATGTTAATTTGTAGGGAGTCGCTAATCGTGGTTGTTCAATCCGTGTGGGGCGTGACACTGAGAAAGAAGGAAAAGGTGTGTATCAATTGTTTGCTACATTACATTTAATGTGTGCAGTTACCTCCTGTTTAAGCTGGTATTCATGCTCGGATTCTGGAAAATTGGACCGGACTGATACTGGGTACTGAAAATGCTTATTAGAGTTAATACTCAGATCTGTAAAATGTTTTTCTCTTCCTCTAGGTTACTTGGAAGATCGCCGCCCATCTTCAAACATGGATCCATATGTCGTGACAGGGTTGCTAGCAGAAAGTACATTATTGTGGGAACCAACACTCGAGGCTGAAGCTCTTGCTGCCCAAAAGATCAAAATGAAGGTTTAACAGCTTGTTAAAATTATCGGTGTAAGGGACCTTGTGATATGGAGTAAATGTGTTATCAGATGTAGCATCTAGTTCTTTCTATGTTTATGTCGTAGTTTTGGAGAAAAGATCCCTTGTAAATGGTATTCCTGGCAGTATTTGATGTCCAAGCATTCGAAGAAAAAAAAACTCCTAGCAGGCAAGACATTTTAGTCATTCTAAGGCCCCGTGAACATCTTTTCCTTTCATTGATGGATTTGTACATTGTTACTGCACCATTAGTTTTATGGAAAATGACCTACTCTGCGCAGTTCTATAGAGATGTTTGTAGATGCAAAATTTCACCACATGCATATAGATAAATGAAAAGCTACAAATATCGCTATTAGCTTTTTGATAAATGAAAGTTCAGAAATGAAATGGGTATATCACAAGTATTAGATTCAGTGAGTAATTTACTGCATGAGCGCCAAGACAGAGAATGACTACTGACTAGGAACTAGGAACCTTGTTCCTGTAAAACAAGACGTTAATTGCCATACCACTATACTAAAAATTATCCGAAACTGCACGAACTATCTGCTGAGAATGTCTACCTTGTGCATTAGAGCCAACCATATGAAGTCCCTCAAATGATATCTCATATCTTCTCTCTTTTTTCGAAGGAAAGAAAAGAGGTGCCTCAAATTTTGACCAAACCAAGCCCATGTCTTTCTATCCAGATTTGCACAGCACAGGCATAAATAGAGCTTCCCAGAAATGCATCTTTGTACCAAGAATGGGAAGTCCCACCTCACCCCACAATTTTAGAAAGTGGTTCCAAACTTTTCCTACATACTGGAAATGGATTAGAATATGCGCCGTAGATTCTTAGGTTGGTCTCAAAATGTTCACATTTTACTATTTACACCTAATAGGTGCATAATTCACATGTTTTTAGTGTCAAATTCATACTTGTTTTAGCTATAATTCTTACACATTACTTGTGAATCATCCAATAAGAGTAAAAGTGGCTACAAAAAAGCTAAGAAGTAAAGTACTCTAAGTATTCAAGCATTCCAAGGCCAAAGAAGAAGAACGAAGTTCATTGCGACATGAAATGACTAAGGAGATTGAGTTCTACAAGTGAAAAAGGGCCAAAGATAAATTCTACTCATTCAAATCTAGGAGTTCTTAATACCATTTTGAAGAGAACGAGAATACGAAGTGAACGCAAAAAGAATAAGGTCATTCCTAGTTAGGATGAAGAAGTTATGGATAAAAGTTGAGACGAAGAAAATGTAAAAGAATAAGGTCATTCCTAGTTAGGATGAAGAAGTTATGGACAAAATAGTCGAGACGAAGAAAATATCACCTGCAGGTCAATAGTCGGCATTGCTCATAAGCAACACAGCTATGCAGATTGTGACACAAAATAAGGCAGAGAATTTTATCAACAGTCGGCATTGCTCATAAGCAACACAGATATGCCGACTGTGACACAAAATAGGGCAGAGAATTTCATCAACGGTCAGTATTGCTCATCAGAAACCAATCTATGCCGACTGTAGCAAGTTTGGTGGCATAGATTTTACCAACTGTCAGCATTGTTAACGGGGAAAAATCTATGCCGACTGAAGAAAGCCTAAAGGGTCCGTTTGACACATTTTTGACTTCTAAGAGGAGTAAATCCGGTCCCGGAAGGATTCTAAGCCCTAGTTATCATGAAGTAATATAAAAAGAGACTCCCAAAACATTAACAAGATATCTTTTTACAACTTTTACACAACTTTGCAATTCTTGGAGGAGATCAACAACACTAAAAGAGGAAAGAACTAGGGTTTCAAAGCGGTTCCATTATCGTAACGATTTCTTAACTATTTTCTTATATGTATATCATGGATGCTTCTACATCCATGAGTATCTAAACACCTAATTGATTGAGGATGAATTCTAAGTTCTAGACATGATTTGAGTTATTATATATGAATCTATTTTTAAGTTCTTCACATGATTATCGTTTGTTTTTACTACTATGAATGTTTATGCTTGATTGATAGATTGTTTAGGTGGCCAACTGAATCTATTTGTTAATTAATCTAAAGCTACTAAGAGTTGGATATACGTAATTATATCATAACATCTTACCTAAGTAGAGAACGTGAGAACGTACAAAGGGATTATGTAGAGCAATCGCGTTTAAGAGCAACACTAGAAAGTGGACTGAGCGTACTGAGTCTAACTACTGGATCAAACCTAAATTCATAAACCTTAAAGCATTCAATTGAGTTACACCTTGAAAACGTATGTCAAGAACACTTAGTTGGATAAAATCCGGTGACTAAGCGTACCTTTTATCCGGTGATAGTAGGAGTTTTGGGGATAACTAAACGTACCTTCTATTCTACGGTTGTTGATAATCTATGATAATTGAACAATAGATGAGTATACTAACTCAATGATTGTTTAGTAACGAAGAAGATTTTTTGATCATATTTCTCTCCATTGCTTGCATCTTAATCACTTTTAATTGCTTTGTTAATTAACTTCAACCTAAAACAAACCCCTTTTTGTGACATTTGATAACTAGAACACCTCACTCCTCTGGGGAACGAACTCTATTCACTACTATATTATTCATTAGTAAAATAAAAGATAAGAGAATTAATTTGTGCACCTACGACACAAAAACACCTTTATAGGTGACCAGGTGAACGTAAGTGCTGATCTTCTGCAGACACCCTTCCAAAAAGAAGAAAATAACTTGGAGACGAACATTTCTAAGTAACAACTTGTAATAGTTCAAGGATACAGGAAATGCATCAATAAGCACTAATAAATTACTACAACATTTGGGACCAAATTAAGCCTTAGTATACATGGGAATGGGAACACCTAATTCTGCTGTCATGTTCTGGTATGCATTCTGCAGCTGTCGAGTTATAGGGCCTACTTCTCCATTTCCAACTACGCGCCCATCGATCACGACGACCTAAAAAATATCCGACCTTTTCGTTAAAAAATATCCGGTTTGAACTGGAAAAATCACGTAACGAGTACATGTACACCATTGAAGACATGATCCAGCAGAAGAGGCAAACTACAGATGACCGTGATGAGAGAGTAAAAGTACGTTTGTGTTTAGGATTTTGGAGTGTCTTACCGGGGTGAGTTGTCCCATTGTTCCTGTTGTCCATACCTGACATTCAAATGTTTTATGTTATTCATCTATTCAGTTTTCAGAAAATTTGTGAATGATGAAATTCTTAACAAGGCATTGTGAAATAAACTGTACTAGGTACATTCCCACGACATGTAGTAAACCCAAATAGAATTAGTAATGAACCTCGTCTGCAGTGTGGAACTCGGATAGACTTATTCGTCTTTCTTGCAAGACAAGATTTTCTTTCAACACAAGCTCCTTAACCTGTAAGTCAAGAAAAGATTAATGTATAAATGATCTGATCGATACCACCATAATAATCTATAGCAGCAGAATACATTTTTAATCGCCCTAAAAAACAAACTATGTTTTTAGATTATCACTCTGGGGATTATGAAGCTTACCGTTGCTCGGGTAATGCCAGGAAGGCAATAATCAGCATGTGGAGTCAACACATTGCCTTTCTTCACTAAGAACTGCATCATCGTGAAACAGAACAAAACAAATCGATATGGAGAATTAAAATGCTCAATAGCCAACTAGGATCGGCTGTAGATGTTTAAGTTGTTTTTCCTCACAATATTTGTGGCATTTGTCTCTGCAACGTAACCATCTTTGTCTAGCATAATCGCATCATCTGCCTTCGCTAAGTTTCCTTCTACCTGCATCAGGTCAAATTGTTATGTGTTACATCTCTAAATCATGTAAATGTTGCATCGCTTCTGGACAACATAAAGTCTCCACTTTGAAAGTAGAGACAAACCTTTGCTAGTATGTTATTGAGAAGATTGTTGTGGTGAATCTTCGAATCCAAATTCTGAGAAAAGGTCAAGCTAAAGAATTAATAATTAAAACTTGAAACAACAACAAGTGCATAATATCATTCATAGTAAACATGTAACTTTGCTTCTTTAAATTTTGCATTAGGAACTTCAATCTGAGACTGATTATACGTATTTTTCTTGAAAGACAAGCCTATCCAGCCATGTCTTAATAAATCGGAGCATAAAGTTGCATCTAATTGATGCAACAAAGTACCATAGGAGTCTCACATTTGGTGAGTTCCTACGTGTGGTAGCAGTCACCAAAGTAACTCCACTTGTGTTGTCATAAACAGGAGGTTTCCACTCAGCAAGCACTGCATTTTTATAGGAAAATATTTATTTCAGCAGAAGAAACTGTGCTCAAAAACAGAAATAAGCAAAAACTAATGCTGGACTCTCAAAGGCATGAAATATAAATGATAGTCACAGAGATGGAAGATTCATATTTTACCGATTAGGGTACAACCATATAGATTGAATGTTGGGTTCATTCCAGAGGTGACCTGAAGAAAGGAAAAGATAAGTGTCCAAAATTGGTAAAGAGACAACATTAAACCTGAAAGTGTAAGATAAAACCACATGAAAGGTGGTTTCGAAGTTCCAAAATGTTTAACCTTTTTAACGCGTGTTAGAGTGAGCCGGATATGTGCATTCTCAAACATGCCATTTGAAATGAGAGTTTTAAAGATAGCTTTCTTAATCTGCACATCAAAATTTCATAATTTCAGAAGATACAAAGTTTTTGAAATTTGAGATTAACATGATTTTTTGGGTCTTCTACCTCTTCACGTGGCTGGACGTTAACAAAACCCAAAGCTTTAGCTGAATCGGATAACCTATAAAAAAAATAAGCAACAATTTAAGACGTACAAAAAACATGACTGGATGCTACTACTTATGATGAAGCAACTGGTAGACATTTGTCAACAGACAAATAGATAATCTTCTAGTTTTACCTACCGGTCCAAATGTTCATCAAGCTTAAAAACCTTCCAACTGTAAACCCGAAGTCCTTCCCACAGGGCATCACCTCCTTGGACAACCGAGTCAAACACTGAAACCTTTAAGCAGTTATATAGCAAGAGTGAGGCAGAGAAGAGACATAATTCTGTTGAATGTGCATCCAGAAGTTAATACAAAGGCTCAATCATGAGTACCTTTGCACTATCACGAGGTACAATCTCATTCCCTACCCAGACAAGAATCTTATCATTGGCAGGAACAGGTAGCGGAGGAAGAGGTAATGAGGGTCCAATTACAGAACATGCCCGCCTAGTTTTCTTCCTCAGCATGTTGTAGAAAAGAAGACTTTCCTCTAACAGGTCATATAACGAAGGTGGAAGAGGCTGAAAAAGGTATAATAACGAATATAAAGACATGGAAAACATAAATATACTCATCCGTAGCCTTTTCTGATGGTAAAGGTGAAACACACCGTTGGAAACTCCTTTACGGGTTTGAAACATGTTGACTTGTGTACACTTTTGTACCACCATGGAGCCCAAAGTCCATCTACAGGTTTTGGACCCGCTTCCCATCTGAAACGTTCAAATCAGAACTGATTATCAGTATCTATAAACAGAAAACTGTCAAGCGAGCAATTGGCTAAGTTCACTGTTTAATATACAAAAGAATAGCATTTCCATACTTGAGCATTGCTGGCTGAAATGGAATATCCAAGTCTTCACAAAGTCCACGCAATACAGCCTACATATAAAATACCACGAGAGTAATTAACACTCAAGAACTCGATACTAGAATTGTTTCATTTGAGAAATAATTGTTGGAGAAAATGAGTTTTAAATAAATATTTTGTTGGTTTTGATGTGGTTTGATTTTATGACCTAAGGGTACTATGAATGCTCACTCATTTCCTTGAATGAATGAAACTCTTTAGTTTAGTCCCACATTGGGTATTATAGAGAACGATATCTACTATATAACCATTCTTATATGGTCCAACCCATTCAATATGCACATACACCATGCACCAAGTCCTATGTCTACATGAAATTTTTTTTTGCAGCAATTTTCTTTAGGAAATTAATTCCAAAAATATTTTCATTAAGAGTTTTATTTATGGGAAATTCTTCTTTTTCGGTTTTAATTGTTTTACAAGAAACTAAACCTAGTTTTATAAGAAAACCTAAACCTAACTTGGTTTGCAAGTAACTCTCTCCTATAAATACAACTCTTAAAACTGTTTTCAAGATATCCCAGAAGCGGCTACTATCATGTCTTCTTTTCACCATCTTCTCGCTTTGTTTTGCGCTTTTGAGTGTTTATTTCCCTTCCTTCCCTGTTGCTAAGTTCAAGAGTGGGTAGTTTGTATTGTACTAATACAAGCTATATCGAGCAGTCTTATCCTGGACACATCTTCGCATGTTGGGGTTTAGCATTGCTCTTCTCGAGTATACCCGCGAACTAATGTGTTAAGGACAACTTGTTGAACCTGTGATTCTTCCCTCGTAGTTGTCCGTGGTAGAGTTGTTTTCAATTCAGTTCTTTATATATTATTCTGATACATCTAACGCTATGTTCATTGTTGCAAGATTCTAAAAATAATTACCTCTGGATCTTCTTAAAGGTACTCGGCATCAATGACAGATGGAACTGTCCCAAGGTCACTGAGTTCAAGGTATATGGAGACTAGCCCCGCTAAACCCAGCTCAAGAAATGATGGAGACACAACTTTGTCAAACGAAGGCTGACAAAATATGAATAGACATAAGAATCAATAAGCTAAAATACTCCACAACTAACGTAAATTGAACTACTGCCAACAGAGTCATACAGATATGTGGTTCCATAGAAATGAGAATTATGTGAAAATTGTACCAAAATATTAAGAGGGTTCTGTATCAATATGAAATGCTTTCCTTTCTCCATCAAATCATTCGACAATCCTGGTACCCTTTGTTTCGCTATATGATGTAGTAAAGAATGTAAAACACGAAATGATTCACTAAGAATCTAAACATGATTTGAATTATTATATATGTATCTATTTTTAAATTCTTTACACGATTATTGTTTGTTTTTACAAATATGAATGTTTATGCTTGATTGATAGATTGTCTAAGTGGCCAACTGAATTGATTTGTAATTACTTTAAAGCTAGTAAAAGTTGGATATGCGTAATTGTATCATAACATCTTATCTAAGTAGAGAACATGAGACCTTACAGAGGGGTTCTGTGGAGCAATCGCGTGTAAGAGCAACACTAGAAAGTGGACTGAGCGTACTGAGTCTAACTACTAGGATCAAACCTAAATTCACAAACCTTAAAGCATTCGGGTGAGTTACACCTGTAAGCGTACCTCAAGGAGGCTCAGTTGGATAGAATCCAATGACTAAACATACATGTTATCCGGTGATAGTAGGAGTTTTGGGGATAACTAAGCGTACCTGTTATTCCACGGTTAGTGATTATCTGTGATGAATGAACAATAGATGATTATACTAACTCAATGATTGTTTAGTAACGAAGAAAGATTCCTTGATCATATTTCTCTTCATTGCTTGCATCCTAATCACTTTTTAATTGCTTTGTTAGTTAACTTCAACCTGAAACAAACCTCCGTTTGTGACATTTGATAACTAGAACACCTCGCTCCTCGTGGGAACAAACTATATTTGCTACTATATTATTCATTAGTAACGTAGAAGATAAGAGAATTAATTTATGCACCTACGTCACAAAATAAATTTTGGCACCGCTGCTGGGGAGCAGTTGGTTTTACTTGTTATTTATTTTAGTTTATTTTTTTTATTTTTAGGTTTTTATTTTTAGGTTTTTATTTTTAGTTTTTAACTTTGTTTTCTAGATATTGATTTCAGGTACTATCCGTTTTGTGAATGCTAAAAGAGGGTAGACCAAGTCCCATTGGTATACGTCTTCGATCAGGCACTTTACTAAAATACTTCGTTCGAGCAGTGAACACTCCGCTTCCTCCTAGTTCTTCACCAAGTGAATTTTCATACTCGGGCAAAGAGGAAGATCGTATAGAAGAGATGGTTGATCCTATACCACCTCCAGATAGGAAGACGTTAAGAGATCTAACATCCCCATGTTTGGACTCTCAACCACTGTGTATTACTCTAAATGACACAGTGGAACTCAAATCAAACTTTTTTTATTGGATTCCTAAGTTCAAGGCATTACCAGGTGAAGATTCTAATCGACATCTGCAGCAGTTTCAGAATACAGTAAGAAGTTTGAGAAAGAATGATGACGATTCTGATAAATCTTTCTTACAAGATTTTCCGTTCTCACTGGCGGAACAAGCAAAATCATGGTTATACTACCTCCCTTCCGGAAGTATTACCACATGGACTGGAATGAAAAAGATGTTCTTAGAGAAGTACTTTCCTGCTTCTAAGGCTGTATCTATTCATAAGGAGATCAGTTGCATTCTGCAAATTACCGGAGAATCTTTATATGAGTACTGGGAGAGATACAAGAGATTGTTGGCGAGCTACCCACACCATCAGATACCGCCACAACTCATCATCACACACTTTTATGATGGGTTGCTACTGCATGACAGGCACTTGATTGATGTTGCTAGTAGTGGTGTGTTAGTGAATAGAAATATCAAGGAAGCTACGAGTTTGATTGAGAGCATGGCTGAAAACACGCAGCAGTTCTACATTAGAGATTCATCGACAGTTTGAAAAGTTAGTGAGATGGGTGATTCTTCACACATGGAACAACGAATGGGTAATGTGGAAAACATGGTCCAACTGAGAGCTCTGTAGTTGTTCCTACATACGAGGACGATGCTGAGGTGAATGCTATATTTCCAAATTAAAGTCCGAGATATGATCATTATTCTAATACCTACAATCCCGGTTGGAAAGATCACCTAAATTTTAGTTATGAAAACAAGCAAGTTGCAGCTCCTATGCCACCAGCCTATGGGAGACGGAATGGTTTTCAACAACCACAATTCCAACCTCAGCCTCAACCTCAAGAACAAACTCAGAACTCCATTCTAGAGGAGATGATGAAGGTTATGATGCGGAATCAGGAGGTAATTTTGAAGAACCAAGATATGACGATAAAGGATATTCGAACTCAAATGGGGCAATTAGAAACCGATGTGAATCTACTGAAGGCACAAGCATCAACAAAGTTTCCATGACAACTTGTTGTGAACCCAAAAGAACACGTCAATGTTGTAACTTTAAGAAGTGGAAGGAAAGTTGAAGAACCACAACAACAAGAGAAAGTTAGTGGTGACTTAGAAAAGGAAGTAGAGGAAGAAAACGTGACAAAGGAAAATCCAATCTGAACCGACCAACCTAAGGACACGTTTCCTACCTTTACCACACCACCTCCCTTTCCTAGTCGTTTTTCCAAATCCAAGAAATAAGCTCAAGATAAGGAGATCATGGATATCTTCAAGAAGGTGCAAATCAACATCCCATTTATTAAAATAATCAAAACTATGTCTATATATGCCAAGTTTTTGAAGGATTTGTGTACAAAGAAGGATAATTTGATTCCTAATGAAGTCACTAAGGTGGGCGAGAGTGTTACGGCTATGTTGTTAAAAAATATGCCTGTAAAGTGTACGGATCCTAGAGGCTTTACGGTGCCAATTACTTGGTACTAATATGTTTGAGCGTGCTTTACTTGATTTAGGAGCATCCATAAGTGTTATTCAGCTGATATTTATGATTTTTTGAATCTTGGACCTTTAAAAGAGAAAGGGATTACCATTTAATTAGCAAACAAGTCCAATATATATCCTAAAAGACTCGTGGAGGATATGTTAGTTCAAGTGAATGAGTTAATCTTTCTAGTTGATTTCGATATTGTGGATATGCAGAATGGAGAAAACAGTTCATCTACTTATTTATTACTTGAGAGACCGTTTATGAAAACTGCAAAGACGAAGATTGATGTTGATAGTGGTACACTCACAATGGAATTTGATAAGGAAATTATTCGCTTCAACATATTTGAAGCCATGCGTTATCCTAGTGATGTTCACTCCGCTTTCTCTATCGATGTTATTGGTTCGCTAGCACAACAAATATTTGATTTGAACAGTGAAGATGAACTTGGAGTTGTGTTGTGTAATAGCATTGAATTGGACGTTCATGGGAAACCGAACTTGGACGTTGATTTATCCAAAGATCTAGTGGAGATGTGTGGTGCCTTAACGACATTACAAATAGCTAAAACGGGTAATATTTCTTATATTTCCTTACTCGTAACTGATGAGGTTCCTTTACCTTCTATTATGCAGGCACCTAAACTAGAACTGAAGCCTCTTCCCAATCACTTAAAGTACGCTTACTTGGGTGATAAAGAAGAGCTTCCTGTAATCATTGCAAGAACCTCACTGCCATATAAGAAGAACGTTTGATTAGGGTTCTGAAAGAGCACAAAACGACCATTGGTTAGACGATTGCTGACATCAAAGGAATTATTCCATCAATGTGCATGCATAGAATTCTAATTGAAGATGATGCAAAGCCAGTACGTGATGCTCACGTAGGCTTAGCCCATCAATGATGGAGGTCTTAAAGAAAAAGATCCTCAAATTGCTAAGTATGGGGGTGATTTACCTAATTTCTGACAGCAAATGGGTTAGTCTGGTACAGGTGGTACCAAAGAAGTCTGGTGTTATCACTGTCAGAAATCAAAATGATGAACTTGTTCCTATAAGAATTCAAACAAGACGAAGAGTACGCATAGACTAAAAAAATCTTAATGCCGCAACCAGAAAGGATCACTTTCCTTTGCTTTTCATTGATCAAATGTTAGAGAGGTTGTCAGGACATTCACATTATTGCTTTTTGGAAGGTAATTCGGGCTACAATCAGATTGTTATTTCACCGGAGGATCAATAAAAGACTACTTTTACTTGTCCTTTTGGTACGTTCGCATATAGATCGATGTCGTTTGGTCTTTGCAATGCGCCTGCCACTTTTCAGAGATGTATGGTTAGTATATTTTCTGACTATGTGGAACGCACCATTGAGGTATTTATGGATGATTTTAGTGTTTATGGTGATTCATTTGATATTTTTTTAGAAAATCTTGAACTTGTGCTTAAAAGATGCATACACTAATCTTGTTCTAAACTGGAAAAAAATTCACTTTATGGTAAACCGTGGTATAGTGCTCGGTCACATTGTGTCCTCTCGAGGGCTCGAAATAGACAAAGAAAAAATAGACTTAATAAGAAACTTACAATACCCTATTTCGGTGAGGGAGATTCGCTTGTTTCTTGGTCATGCAGGTTTTTACAGGAGGTTTATCAAGGATTTCTCCAAAATCTGAATATCGATGTGCAAACTGTTGCAAAAAGAGGTTACCTTCAAATTCGACCAGGAGTGCAAGGATGCCTTTGACAGATTGAAAGAGTTGTTGAGAACTGCGCTAATAATCAAGTCACCCAACTGGAGTTTACCGTTCGAGTTGATGTGTGATGCAAGTGACTACGCAGTTAGAGCCGTTTTGGGTCAGAGGTGGACAAATTGTCCCACGTGATTTATTATGCATCTAGGACCCTAAACGATGCAAAAATCAATTATTCTACCACGGAAAAAGAGTTGTTGTCTATAGTTTTTGCACTAGAAAAATCAGATCTTATTTGGTCGGTACCAAGGTTGTTGTTTATTCTGACCATGCAGCACTTAGGTACCTACTTAAGAAGAAAGAAGTTAATCCTAGGATTATTATACGTTGGATTCTGTTGTTGCAAGAATTTGATATAGAAATTAGAGACAAGAAAGGTGTTTAGAATACAGTTGCAGATCATCTTAGTAGACTTGTTGTTTCTGAAGAAGAACTTCCATTACAAGATCATTTTCCGGACGAACAACTCTTCTCAATGGATGCTTCAATACCTTGATACGCTGATATAGTGAACTACTTGGTTACAAGGAAAGTACCTAGTATAATGTCTAGCTTTCAAAAGCTGAAGATTAAAAAGATAGGCAAGCATTATGTGTGGGATGAACCCTACTTGTGGAAATACTGTGTTGATCAGATTATCCGCAGGTGTGTACCTAACTCTGAATTTCAATCCATTCTAAATTTTTGTCATTCTTATGCTTGTGGTGGCATTTTGGTTCTAAATGTACCGCTCTCAAAGTTCTTGAGAGTGGCTTTTATTGGACCACCCTATTGAGGATGTTTATGTTTTTTTTTGCAAATCTTGTGATAGATGTCAACGAATGGGCAATTTAGGTGCTCGAAATCAAATGCCACTCAAACCGATTCTTGTTGTAGAAATATTCTATGTGTGGGGAATTGATTTTATGGGCCCTTTTTTTAATTCGTATGAAATTTTTTATATACTTTTTGTTGTGGATTATGTTTCAAAATTGGTGGAAGCTAAAGCCACCCCTACTAATGAGTCTCAAGTTGTTTGTGAGTTTGTGAAGGAAAATATTTTCACTAGACGTGGCACACCCCGTGTGGTTATTAGTGATAGAGGTTCACATTTTCAAAAATCCTTTCATGCCCTCGTCAAGAAGTACAACATTAATCACAAGGTACGCCTTACCACCCACAAACTAGTGGGCAAGATGAAATTTCGAATCGTGAGATCGAATCCATTCTAGAGAAAACCGTCAATATTACACGGAAAGATTGGAGCTTGAGACTCAACGATGCATTATGGGCATATCGGTTGGTGTATGGAAAAACTTGTCATCTCCCGGTTGCTTGAACATAAGGATTTATGGGCGGTAAAGATATGCAATATGGAGTATGATAAAGCGGGGAAACAAAGACAACTACAAAATTATGAGTTAGAGGAGATACGTAACGATGCTTACGAGATTTCTCGTATATACAAGGAAAATACTAAGTTCTTTCACGACAAGATGATTTCTAGAAAGAATTTTGTTATGGGAGAAAAAATCCTTTTATTTAATACCCGTCTTCGTTTCTTGGTAAACTAAGGTCCAGATGGGTTGGACCATTTGTTGTTACTAATTTTTTTCCTCATGGTGCAGTTGAGATTATTAGTACGAAAACATGAATAATTTCTAAAGTCAACGACCATAGATTGAAGCCTTATTATGAAAACTTCCCTACGGAGAATGTATACGTGATTAGACTTAAAGATTTGCTCCCTCTGGAGGAGTAATACAGGCGAGTAGACAGTCGGGATGACGACTTTAAACCAAGCGATGCATGGGAGGCAACCCATTAGTTTTGAATTTCTATCCTTATCTTTTGATATTTTTTTTTAGTTTCCATATCATGTTAGGATTTCCCATCTTGATTTTACATTGGAAGAGTCAATTTACATTGAGGACAATGTAAAGTTTAAGTGTGGGGGAGTGGTTATGCATTTAGATTTTTAGTATTCACTTTTGTAGAATTTTTAAACTTTTTGTACATATTTGCATGAAAACCTCCAACTTTTAGATGTTTTAGAGTCACTTTGTATACTTCTAGCTAAGTCTACATACGGAATTCTTACCGAAATAATTGAACTTAGAAGTAATAGAAAATGACATTCAGAGTTCTTAGTTGTTGAGAGGTAATACCGACAAAAGGGACTTAAATTGCCAATAGAGAGTACAGTATTTGAGAAGTTGATCATTCAATACCCTTGAGTGAGGCACAAAACCTTCAATTTTCCGTTTATAGTGTTTCATCTACACAAATTCCGGGTAGAATGATGATCTACCTAACTTCGCACCAATTTCAACACTACTTTTTGATCTATTGAGTGTTATTTCTATCAATCATGAGGGTGTCATCAGAATTGCTAACTCTATCTTGTAGTCTTGTTTGCAGTTGGCACCATTTTCTCGACAACAACATGTCCATTGAAACACCATATCATCATCAATAAGCGGAGCATCAAAAATTTGAAGGAAAGTTGAAGACGTTCAAGGTTTACAAGCAATAATACAAGAAAGAGCAAATTTCATATTCAAGTAAAGCAATAATACAATGAGCAGAATTATATATACATGTTGAAGACTTATGTACAAGAGCGAAAGAAATCAAAAGATGAGAGTTAGTGAAGTTCATAATATCAAGATAATACATGTTGTGAAGAATCAAGTGGTAAAATCCTTATCCCATGGCCATGTTAGTTTCATATCTATTTTATTTTCAGTTTGTATTTTATCTTCAAAAAAAAAAAATCGAAAAAAAAATAGAAAAGAAAGAAGAAAGAAATTTTTTCTTATCAATGCTTTAATATAGTTACTTTTATATTCATTCAATAAGGACGTGGGGAAGAAGAAATTTATAAAAAAAATTCCAAACAACAAAAATTTGAGAAAAAAAGTTACAATTGTCAAGGTTCTACGAAGTTCCATAGTTCATCATCAACAGTTGAAAACCGAAGGCTGAAGATGTTTCTATTGGATGCTGTGAGAGTGGTGTTGATTGTGAATCGGGTAAGAAGGTAAGTAAGCGTTCCCATCCTTACATAGTGGTTGATTTCCTTTCTTAGAGGTCATCAGAAAAAAAAGGGTTCTTTTTCATTCCACGTTTCTATTTTTATGGGATAACATCTTCATATAATTCGGAAGGTTACCTTTCCTTCCCACTATTCAAGGTGTGCAAGATTTCTATCTTCACTCCTGCATGCACACATGTGAGAACCATAAAGTGCGTCCTTTGAGTATCAATTTCATAAAATCCTATTGGTGAGGAAGAATGTTTATTCGGTCACTCTTGAATCTGGATTCTTTCGTATGGTGGTTTTCTCCTAACTCAAGAGCTAAGCATGAGAATAGTGTTTTTTATACTTCTAACTTATTATTGTTAGTGTGCAGAAACTTTATGTCTTTGCCGCTCTTTGGATGCATGTGCTTTGGAACGTTTGAAAGTTGGAGTAGGTTTTGTGGGTATACCTCTTATAAACCCTCACGAGGCTATAACTCGTCCAATAGGGACACCTAGGGGTTTAAAGGCTTGTTGCACATGCTAAGTGTAACCGTGTCCTCGAAGAAATGGAATTGTTGTATTTTAGTTTAGATAGTGGTTTACTCGAGGACTAGCAAAATCTAAGTGTGGGGGAATTTGATAGGTGCATAATTCACATTTTTTTAGTGTCAAATCCATGCTTGTTTTAGCTATAATTCTTGCACATTACTTGTTATTACGTTTGTTTTATATCTTATGTTTTCTATTAGGTGAATCATTCCAATAAGAGTGAAAGTGGCTATAAAAGAGCTAAGAAGTAAAGTACTCTAAGTATTCAAGCATTCCAAATCCAAAGAAGAACGGAGTTCATTGCGACATGAAATGACTAAGGAAATTGAGTTATACAAATGAAAAGGGACACAGTTAAATTCTAATCATTCAAATCAAGGATTTCTTAAAACCATTTTGAAGAGAACGAGAATACGAAGTGAACGCAAAAAGAATGAGGTCATTCCGAGTTAAGACGAAGAAGTTATGGACAAAACAGTCGAGATGAAGAAAATGTCACCTACAGCTCAATAGTCGGCATTGCTCCTAAGCAACACAGCTATGCCGACTGTGACACAAAATAAGGCAGAGAATTTCATCAACAGTCGGCATTTCTCATAAGCAACACAAATATGCCGACTGTGACACAAAATATGGCAGAAAATTTCATCAACATTCGGTATTGCTCATCAGAAACCAATCTATGCCGACTGTAGCAAGTTTGGTGGCACAGAGTTTTACCAACTATCGGCATTGTTAGCGGGGAAAAATCTATGCCGAATGAAGAAAGTATAAAGGGTTCGTTTGACACGTTTTTGACTTCTAAGAGGAGTAAACCCGGTCCCGGAAGGATTATAAGCCCTAGTTATCATGAAGTACTATAAAAAGAGACTCCCAAAACATTAACAAGATATCTTTTTACAACTTTTACACAACTTTGCAAGTCTTGGAGGAGATCAACAACACTAAAAGAGGAAAAAACTAGGGTTCAAAGCGGTTCCATTATCGTAACAATTTCTTAACTATTTTCTTATATGTATATCATAGATGCTTCTACATCCATGAGTAACTAAACACCTAGTTGATTGAGGATGAATTCTAAGTTCTAAATATGATTTGAGTCTATTTGAAAATATGGAGTCATGTTCCTTACCAAAGAAATTTGGTGGCTTGAATATCAAAAAAGCAGAGTTGGTTAATCTAGCTTTGTTGTCTAAACTTGCTTGGAGACTAATTTAACATCCAAATGACTTGTGGGATGTGATTGTGAAACACAAATACCTTGAAAACTTAGATCCCTTTGCTAGTGTCTTGCCTATCCAAGGCTCTTGGGTTTGGCCTGGTATAAAAAGGGTTATATATTATTAAAAAAGTATTACTGTTGGGAAATAAAAGATGGTTCTAAGATTTCCATTTGAGAAACATACTTGGGTTCCTCAAATGAATAGACCCCCTTGTCTTAAAATGTATTCTACAAACTTAAAGATTGTTGGCCAACTAATTGATTATGATACAAAGTCTTGGAAAGTAGATACTTTAAGAGTCTTATTTGATGAGGAAACACCTAGAAACATTCTTCAAATTAGAATTCCTAAGAATGGGAGTGACAGATTAAGGTGGAACAAAAGCAATAACGGTTTATTTTCTGTCAAGTCAACATATAATGATATATTGAATGATAAAATGGATCTTACTTCTGTCCCTAATAGTTCCTTTCCTTGGATTAAGTTTTGAAGGTTGAAATTGCCTCCGAAAATTTCGGTCTTTCTTTGGAAGTGTATTCATGGGTGTTTATCTGTTAGAGAAAATTTGGCTAGATTTATTCCGGCTAATGAGAATGTTTGTCCTTTTTGCAGTATCCAATCTGAATCAATGCAACATGTTTTCTTTGATTGTTCCTATGCTTTTGATATGTGGCATAGTTTAAATCTTAATGCTCTAGATGAAATTAAAAGGTTAGGTTTTTATGCTTGGTTTAATAATTGGATGGATAACCCTGTTGGTTTAACTGACAAACGAAACAACTTTATTCAACTCTTTGGTATATCTCTTGGCATATTTGGAAAAACAGATATAAGTTGATTTTTGAAAGGCAAAAGTTACCCTATACTATACTGGTTAGAGATATCAGGAAGTTTGTTACTGATTGGAAAAATATTCAAAATTCATCAGGTAATAATGGCCAAGTTGTATTTTCTGGTGTAGATAGAAATCAGAGATGGAAAAAATCGCAGGATCCTTTCAGTAAAATTAAGTTTAATGCTAGTTATAATGATTTTTCTAAATCAGCGGGAGTTGGACTAATATTTAAATCTTTTACAGGGTCATGTAAAGGCACAAGATCTCTACATGTAGCAGTAGCAGATGTTGAGCAGGCGGAAGCAATGGGAGTGTTGCAAGAATTAAATGGGCAAAAGATAAGGAACTCACTCATGTGCATCTTGAAGGTGACAGTAGAAATATGGTAAAAGCTATCAATGGGAATACGAATGTTATCAAGTGGAAAACTAATGCTATAATTCAAGACTCTAGACATATTTTAGAAAATTCAATTCAATGAAAATGTTCCTACATCCCTAGGGAGGCAAATAGTTGCGCAGACCTTCTTGTGAAATAAGCCTACTCGCTAAATGCTAATCTGTTTAGACTTAATAATTTTCCTTATTGGTTACAATCCTCTATAGAGGAAGACAATATTGATTTGGTTTAATCTTTAATAAAATATTCTTTCGTAGTATAAAAAAAATGATTTAAGTTATTATATATGAAGTTCTTCACATGATTATCGTTTGTTTTTACTAATATGAATGTTTATGCTTGATTGACAGATTGTTTAAGTGGCCAACTGAATCGATTTGTTAATTAATCTAAAGCTAGTAAGAGTTGGATATACGTAATTATATCATAACATCTTACATAAGTGGAGAACGTGAGAACGTACAAAGGGATTATGTAGAGCAATCGCGTTTAAGAGCAACACTAGAAAGTGGACCGAGCGTACTGAGTCCAACTACTAGGATCAACCAACTACTAGGATCAAACCTAAATTCATAAACCTAAAAGCATTCGATTGAGTTACACCTTGTAAGCGTATGTCAAGAAGACTTAGTTGGATAAAATCCAGTGACTAAGCGTACCTGTTATCCGGTGATAGTAGAAGTTTTGGGGATAACTAAACGTACCTTCTATTCTGCGGTTGTTGATAATCTATGATAATTGAACAATAGATGAGTATACTAACTCAATGATTGTTTAGTAACGAAGAAGATTTTTTGATCATATTTCTCTCCATTGTTTGCATCTTAATCACTTTTAATTGCTTTGTTAATTAACTTCAACCTAAAACAAACCCCTCTTTGTGACATTTGATAACTAGAACACCTCGCTCCTCGTGGGAACGAACTCTATTTACTACTATATTATTCATTAGTAAAATAGAAGATAAGAGAATTAATTTGTGCACCTACACACACAACAACACCTTCATAGGTGACCAGGTGAACGTAAGTGCTGATCTTCTGCAGACACCCTTCCCAAAAGAAGAAAATAACTTGGAGACGAACATTTCTAAGTAACAACTTGTAATAGTTCAAGGATACAGGAAATGCATCAATAAGAACTAATAAATTACTACAACATTTGGGACCAAATTAAGCCTTAGTATACATGGGAATGGGAACACCTAATTCTGCTGTCATGTTCTTGTAAGCATTCTGCAGCTGTCGAGTTATAGGGCCTACTTCTCCATTCCCAACTACGCACCCATCGATCACGACGACCTAAAAAATATCCAACCTTTTCATTAAAAAATATCCGGTTTGAACTGGAAAAATCACGTAACGAGTACATGTACACCATCGAAGACATGATCCAGCAGAAGAGGCAAACTACAGATGACCGTGATGAGAGAGTAAAAGTACGTTTGTGTTTAGGATTTTGGAGTGTCTTACCGGGGTGAGTTGTCCCATTGTTCCTGTTGTCCATACCTGACATTCAAATGTTTTATGTTATTCATCTATTCAGTTTTCAGAAAATTTGTGAATGATGAAATTCTTAACAAGGCATTGTGAAATAAACTGTACTAGGTACATTCCCACGACATGTAGTAAACCCAAATAGAATTAGTAATGAACCTTGTCTGCAGTGTGGAACTCGGATAGACTTATTCGTCTTTCTTGCAAGACAAGATTTTCTTTCAACACAAGCTCCTTAACCTGTAAGTCAAGAAAAGATTAATGTATAAATGATCTGATCGATACCACCATAATAATCTATAGCAGCAGAATACATTTTTAATCGCCCTAAAAAACAAACTATGTTTTTAGATTATCACTCTGGGGATTATGAAGCTTACCGTTGCTCGGGTAATGCCAGGAAGGCAATAATCAGCATGTGGAGTCAACACATTGCCTTTCTTCACTAAGAACTGCATCATCGTGAAACAGAACAAAACAAATCGATATGGAGAATTAAAATGCTCAATAGCCAACTAGGATCGGCTGTAGATGTTTAAGTTGTTTTTCCTCACAATATTTGTGGCATTTGTCTCTGCAACGTAACCATCTTTGTCTAGCATAATCGCATCATCTGCCTTCGCTAAGTTTCCTTCTACCTGCATCAGGTCAAATTGTTATGTGTTACATCTCTAAATCATGTAAATGTTGCATCGCTTCTGGACAACATAAAGTCTCCACTTTGAAAGTAGAGACAAACCTTTGCTAGTATGTTATTGAGAAGATTGTTGTGGTGAATCTTCGAATCCAAATTCTGAGAAAAGGTCAAGCTAAAGAATTAATAATTAAAACTTGAAACAACAACAAGTGCATAATATCATTCATAGTAAACATGTAACTTTGCTTCTTTAAATTTTGCATTAGGAACTTCAATCTGAGACTGATTATACGTATTTTTCTTGAAAGACAAGCCTATCCAGCCATGTCTTAATAAATCGGAGCATAAAGTTGCATCTAATTGATGCAACAAAGTACCATAGGAGTCTCACATTTGGTGAGTTCCTACGTGTGGTAGCAGTCACCAAAGTAACTCCACTTGTGTTGTCATAAACAGGAGGTTTCCACTCAGCAAGCACTGCATTTTCATAGGGAAAATACTTATTTCAGCAGAAGAAACTGTGCTCAAAAACAGAAATAAGCAAAAACTAATGCTGGACTCTCAAAGGCATGAAATATAAATGATAGTCACAGAGATGGAAGATTCATATTTTACCGATTAGGGTACAACCATATAGATTGAATGCTGGGTTCATTCAAGAGGTGACCTGAAGAAAGGAAAAGATAAGCGTCCAAAATTGGTAAAGAGACAACATTAAACCTGAAAGTGTAAGATAAAACCACATGAAAGGTGGTTTCGAAGTTCCAAAATGTTTAACCTTTTTACCGCGTGTTAGAGTGAGCCGGATATGTGCATTCTCAAACATGCCATTTGAAATGAGAGTTTTAAAGATAGCTTTCTTAATCTGCACATCAAAATTTCATAATTTCAGAAGATACAAAGTTTTTGAAATTTGAGATTAACATGATTTTTTGGGTCTTCTACCTCTTCACGTGGCTGGACGTTAACAAAACCCAAAGCTTTAGCTGAATCGGATAACCTATAAAAAAAATAAGCAACAATTTAAGACGTACAAAAAACATGACTGGATGCTACTACTTATGATGAAGCAACTGGTAGACATTTGTCAACAGACAAATAGATAATCTTCTAGTTTTACCTACCGGTCCAAATGTTCATCAAGCTTAAAAACCTTCCCACTGTAAACACGAAGTCCTTCCCACACGGCATCACCTCCTTGGACAACCGAGTCAAACACTGAAACCTTTAAGCAGTTATATAGCAAGAGTGAGGCAGAGAAGAGACATAGTTCTGTTGAATGTGCATCCAGAAGTTAATACAAAGGTTCAATCATGAGTACCTTTGCACTATCACGAGGTACAATCTCATTCCCTACCCAGACAAGAATCTTATCATTGGCAGGAACAGGTAGCGGAGGAAGAGGTAATGAGGGTCCAATTACAGAACATGTCCGCCTAGTTTTCTTCCTCAGCATGTTGTAGAAAGGAAGACTTTCCTCTAACAGGTCATATAACGAAGGTGGAAGAGGCTGAAAAAGGTATAATAACGAATATAAAGACATGGAAAACATAAATATACTCATCCGTAGCCTTTTCTGATGGTAAAGGTAAAACACACCGTTGGAAACTCCTTTACGGGTTTGAAACATGTTGACTTGTGTACACTTTTGTACCACCATGGAGCCCAAAGTCCATCTACAGGTTTTGGACCCGCTTCCCATCTGAAACATTCAAATCATAACTGATTATCAATATCTATAAACAGAAAACTGTCAAGTGAGCAATTGGCTAAGTTCACTGTTTAGTATACAAAAGAATAGCATTTCCATACTTTTGCATTGCTGGCTGAAATGGAATATCCAAGTCTTCACAAAGTCCACGCAATACAGCCTACATATAAAATACCAAGAGAGTAATTAACACTCAAGAACTCGATACTAGAATTGTTTCATTTGAGAAATATTACCTCTGGATCATCTTGAAGGTCCTCGGCATCAATGACAGATGGAACTGTCCCAAGGTCACTGAGTTCAAGGTATATGGAGACTAGCTCCGCTAAACCCAGCTCAAGAAATGATGGAGGCACAACTTTGTCAAACGAAGGCTGACAAAACATGAGTAGACATAAGAATCCATAAGCCAAAATACTCCACAGCTAACGTAAATTGAACTACTGCCAACAGAGTCATACAGATATGTGGTTCCTTAGAAATGAGAATTATGTGAAAATTGTACCAAAATATTAAGAGGGTTCTGTATCAAGATGAAGTGCTTTCCTTTCTTCTCATCAAATCATTCGACAATCCTGGTACCCTTTGTTTCGCTATATGCTGTAGTAAAGAATGTAAAACACGAAATGATTCACTAAGAATTTTCAGATGCACGATCTTACCTCAGAAGACCTAAAAGTTCGCTTAAAATTTACAATAAATTGTCACTGAATTTCATTGTACTTCATACATACCTTGCAAAAGCGATATCGTTTTTCTCCAGGGCCAAAAATCATTTCATCCACAACCCTATTACCATCAGAATCCTATTCCATCACAAAGCATTAATTCGTTTAACCTCCTTACAAGAGCAAAAAGAAAGCAAGAAACAATTTGCTTCATTTCTAAACATACCATATTCGACAGAGTCTCATCTCGGTACAGCCTTTCTGCACCCGTTACTCGAAGAAAATTCGCATAAAGAGGTTCATCAAGAACTTCGATATCATCCCTCTATAACAAAAAAAAAAAAAAAAAAAAAAAAAAAACAATCAGCAACTACTTGCTTATCAAACTTAGCCAAAATTTGTTGCTGGAAAAGTGATATTTTTTGGTGTAGTACTACTTGACTGAACTTACATATTTTGCCAGAAACTAAACTATCTAATAACAACCCATATCTCAGAATCAACTACTGATTTCTAAATTATAACATAAATTAACATGCAAGTAACAAAACGATCATGAATTTTACTAATTATGGAAAAATGGGGTACCTGATAAAAAGAGTACATAAGACTAGTACCAAGAGATCTTGGAGCTGACCATGAATGTATAACTTCTACTACTTGTTTGTCTTCCATTATTTCAAGAAATCTCACTTATGTTGAAGGGAAATCTAGGAATAGAGATATAGAAGGATGACTAAATTTGACTACAAATAATCGAATCTTAATCTAAAAGAGAGATCAAAGGGCACACTTTCCCATGTGTCATTGGTTTATGATACTTCAGTTCAGAGGCATCTTTTTTTCTTTGGTGTTATGATGTGGGTTGGGTCCCACACCAATGTAAGAGGCTGTTTTGGTTTTAGTACGATTCTCCACCGAATACGAATGCGTGTCCGGTCGGATGGTGATTTTGTCATTTAGTTTTTTATAAAGAGTCCGACTATAACGGGGATTTCTCCGTTGTAGAAACATATTTTCTGCTTCCATAATATCAGAAAATGAGAAAATCGAAGGATATTCAATTAAAATGGGATAAAAAAGTCTATGCCATTATTAAAACTAAGGTGGAAGAGTGAAGAAATTTTTTGGAACGGTGTTCCATCAATTTCTTCGGCCACAACAAAGGTCATTATATTGGGGAAGCTAGAAATAAATTAAGATATTGGAAAAATATTATTGAAAAATTCTAGAAAATAAAGTAGATATCAATTTATTAAGGCTGGGGATAAAAATAAAAAATACTTTCACATTACTGCCAAGAACAGAATTGATTCCATCCAAGACGAGGATTATACTTGGATAATTGATTTTGAAGGCATCTTCTTTATTCTCACAAACATTTCAAGAATATGGTTACTTCTGAGCATATCTTCCTTGACTTTATGATCATTGATGTGATTTTATATAGTGATAAAAAGAGGTTCGATTCTCGAACTTGTGAAGGTAATGATTCTAGAAAATATTAAACTTAATCTAAACTAATAAAAATCAGGAAATTAAACTAGAGAATATTTTTAGAAAATATGGAGAAAACTAGGAATCAAGATTCAGTTAATTCTAACAATTCATGTGATTAATCATGTAATTCTTTTTAACAATTTAATTCAAGTTTGCCAAAAATATGTTTCCTAAAAGAATAATTGTAAATCCTAAGCATGAGACATCAAGAGTAATTAACTAAGCATGACCCATCAAAAGAGAACACAACTATTTAATAAAAACCATTTTTTTATTATTTAAATCCATGCAAATAATAATAAAAGAATTATAAATAATTAATTAAAAATAGACTTACCACATAAAATTGAGAGAAAAACCTCCTCCATCATCCCAGTAAATAGACTTAGCCCATGGTGAAGAAAACTTGCTCAAAAGTTGATTTCATTGCTCAAAATATTGATTACAAGGTTGAATTACGCTGTAACAGCTGATTTGTTACGCTTATATGCGTTACAGGAGAGGGTTCAGCTGTTACAGAAGAGTTTCAAGATCGCACGTAATTTAATAAACTTGTTATTTTCACTAGACTTGGCACTAATTAGTCCACTTAACCGCTTAATAAACTGAGCGAGTTGCCTTACTAATTTAGCAGGTTACTGACTTAACCTAACAAAACTAGTAGTAGTCCACGACTTCAAACATTTTCTATCAGGTATGACGTAGTTTCTATCGATGAACTATAAGCAGTGATACTAGTCATGGGCATTTGAATAAGCTGCGTACTTAGTGATATCATAAATGACCAGTGGAGGCATTTTAGATAATCTCATATATGAGGCTTACTTGTATAATATTTGTAACTCAGAACATCGAGGAGATAACTCAGACTTGACACTTATGAGTAAGATGAAGAATTTTGGTTTTGCGCCAACAATGATAGGTACTAGTCAATGCTAGTGGTAAATAAAACAGTGTCACTTTTGAGTTAATGATAACTAGAGTAGTATAGTAGTGGTGTTAGGCCAGTGCTAGCATTAGGAATTGAGTGGCGCTAGCATTAGGCTAGCGCCAATATGTGGGTTAGTGCTTGCCTACAAGTTCATTGGCGCCATAGAAACGTCCTTAGGGACGCTTCTCCAAGCCTTGACCCGTTTATGAAGGAGAAGTACTTGTGCGGAGATGCTCCCAAGATCAATGGAGCTTGGGCCATCAGGCATCCTCAAGGAGCGACATTAGGACAATGATGCTTCTTCAGGGAGCGGTGCTGGAGTCGTGATGCGTCTAAGAAGGACGATGCATAAGTACTGACGTGTCCTCGAGTAAAGATTTTAGAGTAAGATGTGTCCTTGAGGACATGACATTGAGCTAGGACAAGCCCTCGAGAATCATCCATTCAGACATGATGCGTCCTTGAGGATCAGGCATCATCTAGTCCAGGGTATGACCAATTTGGATGTTGTTTCTTACTACGTATAACAATAAATTGTTGTTGTTTGAACATTGATACACAATCAAGACAAGTTCAAGTAATTCATCAATGGAAGTTATACGACTTGAAACTAGTTCGATATGACATAAATATTACACATATTTAGAGAGGCTACAAGATCAATATAGAACGCCTATAGCTATTTGTAGAGATTGTATTCTTAATTCTCTTGCGGAATATATGTAGAGATACAATATATCATATTTTGATATAAAGTTAGAAAAATGCGCGGATATTTCTATGTTTTGCTACTGGGCAGAAGGTGATTTTTATAGTTCTAGCCATTGTAAAAAATCCACCATCAACAGTATAATTGAATACTTGCTCGTTTAAGTTGCAAATTGAATGGTCATGTATTCATATTTAAAGCTAGACTAGGGTTTGAGATCCGGAATTGTCGAAAATCTCTAATCACAATACATACTGAAAAGAAAAACGGCAGAAACCGGTGGAGTGGTAGCTTCCGATGCAACATTAGTTATGTTTCCTAACCGAATTGGGTTAGTGTTTCTATATATAATACTTACTTCTTTTTGAAGCATCTATGTGGATGTATCAATACTAACCCAATATCAGTTAAAGTCATCTTTTTGAAGCATCTATGTGGATTTAATCGTGGTAAAACAAGTAGCATTGATTACATGTGTGAACTTTAATGGGTTTTGTAATAAGGTGGCCAAAATTTTAAATTATAATTAAGAAAGTGGCCGTTTTTTTGAACCATTATCATTGGCCAAGTTTAACCTTTTCCATCCTGTTTTTTTGTAACAGCAGTTAACTGCCTATGTGTTAGTTATGCTATTTAGAAAAAGACTTAAAAGTCCCTAAACTTTGACTCACTTAAATATATCTTCCTTCATCTTCTTCCCGACCCCCAATTCCTTCAATCAGTTCATCACAAAACCAATTTTAATTCAAGTATCTCAAACATCAAAATGATTCATTTGAAAATGAAAATTTATCAATTCATATAAAACCTACACAGTTGATAAGAAAAATAAAAATACATAGTAGATTCATAGTAAAGAACCACCACCTTTTTCCCTTACAACCCTTCCTCCTTGGGAAAACAAACATTCAAACATCATTAGAGTAAGTAAACATGATAAAAAGGGACATAATAATTGAACATGACCTTTTTGTTTTAAATCTTTATCCCAAATGTTTAACAAACTGAACTGGTTTGTTGAGAAGATCCATTCTCTAACTCAACAAGGTCATACGAAGAATCTTTCTCTTGAGGGTCGAAGTTCTTCAATTCTCTTTGTGACATCAGGTTCAAAGAACTTTCTTTGGCAGAAAATTGGTGGCTCTGGCATTTCTAGAAATACATGTTGTGTGTCTTGCAACTTGGGATGGGGTTGACTCTGTTGAATTTGATGTAATGCTTATTAGTTCTCCTACCCTGCAACAACTATAAACTCAATAATAACCCAACAATTGCAAAACATTCATAATCTCTAAAATACTTCGATTCATAGCCAATAAACCACAAAATAAATCAAACGACAATATATTCCTTTACTTGATTTCCTGGTGCTATCTTGAATCCAAATACAACCCAATTTCCACTACTATCGTGGAAAAAATTCCTTATACTTCTCAACTTTGAAATCCCTCAATTCATTTCATATAGCAAAGAAACAGAATCAGGTGTTATTCCCTGTTTCGTAGCTTGAACTTAGCTCCAAATCCTCTTGTAATCTCGTATCATAGTTTACCTTTTTTTTTCTGGCTTAGAAACTCTAACCAAACCCATCGAAAGGACACCCCAGAACCATGGCTAGGAGCGACAAAAGTTTGGTGGAGAAAAATGTTGAGAGGGTGGAGACTGAAGAGTAAAGACGGAGGCGGAAAGATCAGAAGAAGATGCAGTAGAGAAGAATGTTTTTACTTTAAGGCATTGTAGCGATAGCTTAGTAAATCAAAGTGAAATTATGACTAAGTAAATGTTTTTTTGACCAATTAGATGGGTACGGAAGGAAAAACTAACGGAAAGGCCATTTTATATAATGGCACAAAAACATCCAATCTATTAATTAAGGGTTCAAAAGTTGGCTACTTTATTAATTTTCCCTGTTTATTTCATATATGGGTTTTAATTTCAATTTAATGTTCATGGATATGGTACTTGGATATAGTAAACGCATATATTTGTGTGTTAGTCCTAATAGTTTTGTAGTTTAGAAACTGTCCAGAGTATTTCGAATAGTTTAAAGAGTTTTTTGTGTTATGATTGATAGGTAATTTTAAGCTATTTTAGTGATATCTCAAAAAAAAATTAAGCTATTTTTTACTGCAAGTCTACTCTACTAAATAACATACATATGCATTCTTTTTTAGTATATCGGATTAGGTGATACACTGATTACAAAGTTTAAGTAATAACTCTTGGAATTATGAAGAAGGAAATATGCTAGAGTGGGATTTTATAATTTCTCGATGGAAATAGAGTTCGTGATCAGTTTTTTTTTTAATTAATTGTGTAACTCGAATTATTTCATCCATCTGTTCGTACCAATAGAACCAAGTACCTTTATAGGGGGGTTCATCTTTTTTGGTTTCTGTTGGTATCGTTTCGGTGCTCATTTCTTTTGGTGGTATCAAGTTTTGACATTTGAAGAGGTTTTGTGGCTTTGTGGTTCTTTTACCTCTCTTTTCTAGAATTCAAAAAGGTTTGTTGACAAAAAAAATTAAATCATGGCAGGTGTAATATCTCTATATTTTTTTACCAATGAATATTTGTTGATGAAAAAGGTTCGTGTTGGTCTTCAATGAGTATTTATTCACCAATTTCCTGTCACTGCCAAATTGATCTTCAATGGATTCTTTTTATTTATCCAGTAACAACTCAGATAGTTTCCATCATTCACATAGTATATAAGAAAATACATATTCTTTGTATTATAGGGAAATTCTTTATGTTCTTATATCATTTTTTATTTATTTCGTTGTAATAAAAGAGGTTGAACATCTGTGTAAATAACAAATTCTTTATAGTTAGAAAATCACCAATCTTTTTAGATTTTAGTTCTTTGTTAGTAGTCTTCACATGTGTTATTCTTTAATTATTTTATTACAAAACATAGATGGATCAACTTCTTTTTACTTATATTTGCAATTATGTACTTCTACAGTTGTATTATAGATTTTATAGTGTTTTCTTAAGAAGTTTGATGTTTCAGTGATAACCTTTAAAAATGATTTTAGATATAATCAAATGGGAAGATCAAACCATCGTACAACATATTGTGCAAATATAGTACTTAATATTTTTATACAATGATGAAGGTAAACAAAATTTGCTAATTACCAGCAAGACCAGTGTATCAAAAGTATTTGGATACATCCTTTTTTTTAGATAGATGACTCCTGCATAGATTTTATGGAAAATGTTATCAACTTAAGGTTCTAACTTCATTTCTTTCTAAATTTATGGAAAGTCCAAGCTCAATGCATGAGTAATAAAAAAAACCAATAATTTAGTTGATTTGACGAGCGTGGTAAGTGAAATGAATTACAATTACAAGTATATAGATGTATCTTGTGTCGTTTTTCAAACCAATATCATTTCAATATTGAGATCAACAATGTTAATGAGTCCATTTACGGATGCAATGTTGGTTTGTATGCAAGTCAACTTCACTCATCCACCAGAATTATTCTCAGACTAGAGATCTAGTGAGCAAGGAACCAAAGGTGACCGGTTATCACAAAAAAATGTTTATATTTACGAAAACTAATCTGGACCTATGCAAACTACGGGCGTGCCACTAGTAAAATTCTTAAGATAAAACTCTACGCTGGAGATAGATTATTAGCTAAAAAATCTTACTTATATCACATGTATGAACCTTCCTTAATAAGGGTCTAAATAAGTCTTCTGCATGAAATTTTAACACCCACTATTAGGGATGCACATCGGGTGGTAGGTTCGGTTTAGAACTGATAGACATATTTTTGTGTCTGATTTATCTCAATTCTTTATATTGATAGAGCTCGATTATGTACTAGTTGTGTTATTTTATGTGTTTGTCGGTATTTTTGAGAAATAAACAATTGTGGAAATTTTTTCTTAAAAATTTGTAAAATCACCTAGCAAAGTGTTAAAGGCACCCACAAGGAATTGATAAAAGCACCCAGGCATTAGTTCAAGGAAACCACCTTTCAAATTCAAAATACAAATTTTAGCGGCAATTATTTCTTCTCAACTGCGTAATTCTATTTGGGTTATTTTGAAGAGTTCATACAAGAATAATATTCTTGCCTTATATATAGGAATTTAACAAATGTGGGGGACTCGATTAATACCAACCAAATCTCGTGAAATTGTCTGTTTACGTGAAAAAAAGACAAAAAGATATATTCTCGGTCCTATTGTGATTCTGTGTGATAAAGGAGATAATATCTCCTTAAGATTTTGTATATCAACAATATATTATCGAGTTGTAAGAAGATAACAAAGTGATACAACCTGGTTGAAGATTTAATTGCAGTGGGAAAAAAATATTTTCTTGCCGAGAGATCGAAAGAATATTTTTGAGAATACTCTCTAGGATTTGGAGTAGTTAATTGAGTTATTTGGTGTCTTAGTATAAATAGTAGACTAAATGGGGAGTTTTAGGAGGGGCTTGGCCAGAAACACGAAGAAAAACGAAGCTGCAGAGAGAGTTGCAGCAGCAGCAGGAAGAAGAAGAAGCTGAAGAACATAAGGTTGTTTAAGACAGTCGTAAAATATATCAGTGATATTTTCTGTTCCTTTTAGCGATAGAAAAGAGACACTTATATATCTGTTGATGTTCTATTCTTCTTTGTAATGTATAAACGTCTCAAATTCACTGTGTCAATGATTTTTTATTCTTTTCTTATTCTCAAGCACTTTTGAGCCATTTTTCTATCCTTTGAGAGTGTTTTGAGCGTGATAAGCTATACCCCATCACTGGGACAATGGAGGAAGCCATATTCCATGATTATGGTAATTATAATTAATTCTTTTAATGACTTTTTGCGTTAATTTAAATTGATTTATGATTTTTCTTAATTGATTGTCATTTAATTTGATGGATCATGCTTAGTTTAAGTGTTTTGATAGTCTATGCTTAGGATTTACAGTCAACGTTTTAAAAAAATATATTTGGAAAAGAAATAGAGTCAATAAAAAAGTTATAATTGTTAAGAATCAATATAAATATCACTTGAATATGATGATGGTGGAATCCTGAGTCTCTGTTTATCTTAATATTGTTAATATCTTCTAGTTATTTGCTAGCTTTAATCAGAATTAGGTCTAAAACCAAATCTTCACAAGTCTGAGTGAACGATATCTTTTTACCACTTCTACAACCATATCATGAACCAAAACTATCTACCAAACTTTTCATGGGCGGGTTTTAAAATTCAAAACCATCTACCAAACCATCCATAGGCGGGTCAGTTTTAAACCGAACCGAGTCGGACGATTCGGTTTCGGGTTTTTACGGTTTAAACCCTGGTAATGCATAGTTCATCCGGCTTTTGAGCAAAGTTCATATTAATTCAGCAAATCTGACGACTTCTTAGTTATAAAGATAGTAAAAATACAATCTTTATAGCTTACATCATCATCTACTTACCCCAAAGCCCAAATGAAAAGAATTACTAACACACCTTTTACAGAGTCCTTTAATAGACCCTTTCTGAGAACATAGATTACAAATTTACAAAACAAATTCAGATCTCTAATAACAAGAAAAGTCAATAATTTGATCGCAAATATGAAAACATAAAAAATAAAAGATTCAAATAAACCATGGAACTTTGTGTCAAATTCAAATTTAATTGACCTAAAGATGGAAGGGTAGGATGCATGAAGAATAATCAATGACCATGATCAAATGGTTTATACGAGCGGGTTCGGGCGGTTTCATGCTAAACCCGTGAACCGATCATCAACTGCTATGTAATTTAGAAACCGTATACCAAGCCGTAATGGACGGATTCGGTTAAATAAACCACGGTTATATCGGGTTCGGTCGGATTTGGTTTGACGGGTCGGTTCCTGTGCAGCTCCATTGAAGATGTTGTAAGCTATGAAAGATTATCCTGCCACGTAGTGGAAACCTCCGAGCTGAGCTGGAAGAAGGTGAGGCAATAAATTCGCGGGAATGAAACTAGTTTCAGGGTTCTTACATATCACCCTAGCTAACATTAACATCTGGAGATCGAAGGACACAAAATCTGGTAGATTCTTTCAGAAATCAGAATGGTACGGGCTCATTTTTAAAGCATTATCCAGAATGATTTGCAGAATTTTCACTCAAGTATAGAATTCATAAACAGATTAGTTTTTTTCAATGTACAGCGTTCGACAGTAATAAGGTTTCTAAATATTTTCTAGGGTTTTTCTTGAAGAGGATAAAACATGTTACATTCAAAACTAGATCATTTTCATTTGTCGAACAGTGTAATTGAGGAGTATGATTCTTCAATGATTACGAAATGAGGTAACAAAAAGTTTATCAGTGCGTTAGGTTAGATGATCAGGGTTAATGTCTAGGTTAGGAAGTGACACAGAAAAGGCACCTTGTTGAAGTCATTTATGATTTTTTTTTGTTTATGTTTTTTGGAACACATAATTCGTGTGATGCCCCACGTTGAATGTTTTGCTGATGAAAGTAACTGTCACCCATACTTTTTGGTTACACTACAGTTGAGTAGATTATGGTTATCAACCCCTTTGAACAAACTCAGATATTTTTGGCTTTCCATATGAAAAGCACTTTAGCATGAATAAACATTATGCACCATGAATAATCAAACTAGACCCAATATGATGAACATAATAACAGTAGCCAAACAAGAAGAATAACATGACTTAAATAATTGTTCGGTAGGAGCATAAATTCTATTTCTTTTACGGAAGACCTTTACAACGTTATCTTCAAGATCGCTATGCTAAGTGTTGCATCTCTCTTCTTCCATTTTACTTCTGAATTCTTCTTCTAGTATTCTCCTTTAACCTACACATACTAACTTGCATCCTTTATATAGATTAAAACTCCATATATACTAGTAATTCTAATGCATAGAAACTCTTGGGTGTTGATAATCTACCGGAAATAGATCAACTTCTAGCTATTACTCCTAGAAATAGAATTCTAAATCCAGAATTACAATGAAACTAGATGTTACATGTCTTTTATACCGAGTAATTTTTTAGAAAGGTTGATTAGTCTATTATGTTAGGATTGATGCTATAAAGAAAACAAAACGAAAAATAAAAACACAAAAGATTTACTTGGTTCACCTAAATTAGGCTACGTCCAAGGAGCGACTGCGGTTTTCACTCTAATCACAAAAAGTGTTCCATAGGAATACAACGATGATAATATGATAATAAACCCTAGATAGGGCAACTCGATATATATAGAGACTACTCAAAAAATTTGGGCCGTGGAGCTGCCCCGGACCCCGTGGAGGTTTGTTTATGGAATGGAAGGACGGGCCGATAGGCCCAAACCGGCGTTCAAATAAACGAACCTCTCAAAAAGTTCCATTTAATTTCCCAACGAGCCGCCAGTCGGATCGGGTCAAGTGCGAAACTGGGTCGTGCACTACCAGGCTCCACACAAACATAACAATCTCCCACTTGGGGACTAGTCACATCACAATGAACCCTAGCTCAACTCTGAACAAATTTCAAATTTCCTTAATACACAAAAGGAATCTTCTTCATATAAGCCTCATCTTCTGTTGTCTTAGGTGACTGGTCTTTGGTTAGCTTAAAGTGGCTACTCAAAGGTGTGCCCACTGGTTTGGCACTCTCCATGTTAAACCTCTTCAGAATCTTGTTCACATATTCTGACTACGACAGCTTCAAGGTACCATGATTGCTATCTCTCGTGATCCTCATACCAAGAATTTGCTTTGCAGCTCCCAAATCTTTCATTTCGAACTGCTTTGACAGTTTCTTCTTTAGATCATTTATTTCCTCACTGTTAGGCCCTGCAATAAGCATATCACTCACATATAGCAGAAAAATCATAAAAGTGTTTTCAGGCCTCTTCATGTAGCAACAATGATCTGATTCGCATTTAGTGAAGCCGGTGGTACCCATAAAACTGCCAAACTTCATATACCACTGCCTTGGAGCTTGTTTCAAACCATACAGGCTTTTATACAATTTGCAAACCAGATTCTCCTTTCCCTGTGTTTCGAAACCTTGTGGTTGCACCATATAAATGTCTTCCTTCAGATCACCGTGAAGGAATGCAGTCTTCACATCTAACTACTCAATATATAAATTCTGTACAACCACAATTCCCAAAACCAATCTGATTGTATTTAGCTTCACAACTGGAGAAAAAATATCAGTGTAGTCTACACCTTCATTTTGATGGAAACCCTTCACAACAAGCCTGGCCTTGTAATGTGTACTCCCATCATGCTCTTCTTTACTCTGTACACCCATTTGTTATGCAGAGCCTTCTTCCCTTCTGGTAGCTCAGTTAGCTACCAAGTCTGATTTTTGAGCAAAGAATCCATATCATCTTTCATAGCTAATGCCTACTTTCTCGAATTCTCAACTTGCAAAGCTACATCATAATTTTCAGGCTCACCTCCATCTGACAACAAGATGTGCTGAAGAGAGGGTGAATAACGATCCACTGCCTTGGGTACCATACTGCTTCTCCTAATAGTGGGAACCGAAGTACTGGGGTTTGGAGAAGCTAGACTACCCTGCTCTATCTCAGGCACTTCGTTTTCCTGGTTCTGGACAACCTTGTCCTGTACACTGATTTTAGAAATCTCATCCAAATCAACATAAGCAGAATCTTTTACCCGTGGTGCCTCTGGTTCTTCAACTTCATTTGATTTGTCCTTGTACATAACCTTCTCATTGAAGATGACATTCCTGCTTCTGATAATTTTTCGATTTTCTGCATCCCAAAATCTATAACCAAAAGCATCATCTCCATTGCCAATAAATAAACATTTCTTGGATTTGGGATCAAGTTTGTTTCTAGCATTAACATCAACATGCACATATGACAAACATCCAAATACTTTCAAAAAAGAAATATTTACCTCCTTACCACTTCATACCTCCTCTGGAAATTTGAAATTCAACAGAGCTAATGGTCCTCTATTGATCAGATAAGCTGCAATGTTTGTTGCATCAGCCCAAAAAACTTTTGGCAACCCAGCATGCAACCTCCTGCATCTAGCACATTCATTTAGGGTCCGGTTCATGCTCTCAGCTACACCATTCTGTTGTGGTGTCCCTGGAATGGTCCTCTGCATTCTGATTCCATTTGTAGCATAATACTCTCTGAACCCACCATCAACATACTCACCTCCATTATCTGATCTTAGGCACTTCCAGTTTCAAACCTGTCTCATTTTCTACCAAAACCTTCCATTTCTTAAATATATCAAATACATCACTTTTATTTTTCAGAAAATAAACCTATACCTTTCTGGTTGAGTCATCAATAAATATGATGTAGTATGATGATCCACCAAGTGATGAAACTGGAGATGGTCCCAAAAATCAGTATGCACCAACTCTAACTTTTCTGGTTTTGGAGCTCTAACGCATTTGACGAAGCTGACTCTCTTCTGCTTCCCAAGGATGCAGCTCTCACACATACCAACATCAATGGTTTTCAGTTCTGGTAGTTTCTCGTTTAAATGAAGTACCTTCATGCCCTTCTCACTCATATGCCCAAGCCTTTGGTGCCATTGAGTATCACTAGAATCAGCAACTGCAACTGTATCTACTACACATGTATCTGTTGCTACCATGCCAACAATAGACAAATCTCTCGGACTTGAATACATATAAAGAGTACCCGTCTTGTAACCATGAGACACTACCATAACTCCCTTAGTCACCTTCCATCTCCCACCACCAAAATAAACACCATGCCCTTCGTCATCAAGCTTCCCAATAGAAATCAGATTCCTCTTTAACTGTGGAACATGTCTAACCTTGTGGATTCTCCAGACTGATCCATTTTCCTGCTTAAGCTTGATCTCTCCAATGCCTACTATCTGAAGTTGTCTATTATCAGCTAAATAGACAGTCCCGAAGTTACCTTTAGTATAGTTAACAAAAAATTCTCAGCTTGAAGTGGTATGCCAAGAAGCTCCTGAGTCGAGAACCCAAGAGTCCATGGGACTTTCAACAGATAGCATTAAGTATCTTGCACAGTTTCTGTAACAACATTTGCACTTTCATTCTCGTTCTTCTTAGGTTTTTTGCACCACTTCTGTATGTGGCCCATCTGGACGCAGTTCCAGCATCCAATTGGACTCCGTGGACCTCTAGATTGGCCCCTGCTTCGCCCTCTTCTTGATTAAGATCTTCCTCTGTTCTGATTTTTCTCAGATGATCTGCCTCTTGACTCGACGTTAAAGGCAGCATCATTATTCAAATACTCACCAGAATCCTTCCATCGAACTTCTTCATCCAGAATGAGATCGCGTATGTCATTATACTTTAGCTTCTCTTTGCCGACGGAATTACTTACGGCATTTCTCACAACTTCCCAACTGTTGGGTAGAGAAGCCAAAAGGATTAGGGCAAGAATTTGATCATCAAATTCGATCTCGACATATGATAGAGCATTCACGATTTCACTGAACTCATTCAAGTGTTTGTAACTGAAGCGCCCTCTGCCATGTACAATCTGAACAACTTCTTCATCAGATGCGCCTTGTTGTTCGCCGACGGCTTTTCATACATACTCGTCAAGGCTTCCATCAGAACAACAGTGGTCTTTTCTTTCACAACACTGTGTGCAACTGACTTGGCTAAGGTTAATCGAACAACCCCTAGAACCTGTCGATCCAGGAGTTTCCAATCTGCCTCGGACATCCCATCTGGCTTCGTTGAATCCAATAGAGGTTGCTGTAGATTTCTTCCATAAAGATAATCTTCAATCTGCATTCTCTAGTACCCGAAATCTGACCTATCAAACTTTTCGATTACGTTTGCAGATCCGATCCCTATCGCAGATGATGTCGACGCCCCTTTCTCTGTCGTTCTGTCGTCTTCTCCTCCTGCCATCAGTTCTTCCCAAAATTCTTCACGAACCTTGCTCTGATACCAATTGTTAGGATCGATGCTATAAAGAAAATAAAACGAAAAACAAAAACACATAAAATTTACTTGGTTCATCCAAATTAGGCTACATAGATAGGGCAACTCGATATATATAGAAACTACTTAAAAAATATCGGTCCGTCCCTCCGTTCCATAAACAAACCTCTTAAAAATTTTCATTTAATTTCCCAATGGACCGCCAGTTGGATCGGATCAAGTGCGAAACCGGATCGTGCACTATCAGGCTTCACACAAACATAACATATTATTAAGGTTTATTGTGCTGATTTTTTGGTAGGAATCCTTTTGCTATTAGCTCCACTGAACTTCACTGGTTAAGAATTTCTTTTGTATGTGTTTCGTTTATCATTAGTAGGGTCTAATTAGTTCTGCTTCCAGGAAGGGAAGGGTTCAGAAGACCAGCAAAGAGCTGCCGACATGACTCTCTTTGTAAGCATCTTCTGTATTTTGTCTACTCTCGTTTTGCTATAAATATGTAAGTGACTCTAATCTCTTATTTGGCCTTCAAAATGTTTTTTCAGGTACAAGACCTTGTTCAAAAAATGGTGAATTTCTTCTTATATATAAGTGATCAAATTCGTTTGACACATTTCGTGAAGTTTCAAAACCAGTTTTCTTTGCACTTTGCAGCAATCTAGGCTCGATACCATGTGCGACTCCATTATCTCAACAAATATCCTTTGTTTTAGTTGATGCCATACCTATCAGAATAGGGTTTCTTTTAACCATTCTTTTTTTTTTGATCGGTATTCTTTTAACCATTCATTTCATCGTGGAAATTTTCATCTCGTTTTCCTTAACGAGAAATATACTTGATTAGATGGGTAACAGAATTGATGGGTTAGAGAAGAACATCAATGA
>JAJJMC010014301.1:3600103-3613059 GCA_023531435.1 Papaver californicum | reverse complement strand
GATACAGGAATTGGGGCAGTGCTCCAGCAAGATAATAAGCCAGTAGCCTTTTTTAGCCAGGCTTTAGGAGCAAGAAATGCAGCAGTGTATGAGAAATAGTTGATAGCAATTGTGCATGCTATCAAGAAATGGGAGCACTACCTTCAGGGGAGACACTTTATTATCAAGACTGATCACAAGAGCTTGAAGTATTTTTTGGATCAGAAAGCTAATACTTCCTTCCAGAGGAACTGGGTCAGCAAACTGATGGGGTATGATTATGAAATCCAATATAAAAAGGGAATTGAGAACAATGCTGTTGATGCATTGTCAAGAATTCATGTTTCACTTGCAGAGATGCTGGCTATTTCATATCCTTATTCTAATTGGATGGATGACTTGCGCATACATCTGGAGAAGGAGCCATATATTACAGAAATGATCAAGTCCTTCCATACAACAAGCATATTTCCTTCCCCACATTTTAGTTATGAAAATAGTCTTATAAGGCATAAAGGAAGGATCAGCCTTAGTCCAACTTCTGAGTGGAGGAAAAAGATCTTGGAGGAGTTGCATGCTAGCCCAGTAGCAGGGCATAATGGAGTTCTTAAGACTTATCAGAGAGTCAAAAGAACATTCTATTGGGAAGGAATGAAAAAGGATATAAAAGCTTTTGTAGCAGAATGTGCCACTTGCCAACAACACAAATATGAAACCTGTGCTCCTCCTGGTATGTTGCATCCACTCCCAATTCCTGACAAGGTTTGGTCTTCTATAAGTATGGATTTTATTGGAGGACTCCCAAGATCTAAGAGCAAAACAGTTATATTTGTGGTAGTAGACAGATTGTCAAAATACGCACATTATATAGCTTTAGCTCATCCTTACACTGCAACTATTGTAGCTCAAGCATTCATAGATAATGTGTTCAAACTTCATGGGATGCCTACTTCAATTGTCAGTGATAGAGACCCAGTATTTTTGAGTTTTTTTTGGAAGGAGTTTTTTCGCATAAGTGGATCAAAACTGAACATGAGTTCAGGCTATCACCCACAAACTGATGGGCAAACTGAGGTAGTGAACAGATGCATTGAGACTTATCTCAGGTGTTTCACTTCATATGCTTCACATAATTGGAATAAGTGGTTGGGATGGGCTGAGTGGAGTTACAATACCTCATATCACTCAGCATCCAAAATTACTCCATTTCAAGTAGTCTATGGTTTTCCTCCTCCACTCATTTTGGCTCATGAGGTTGGGACTGCTAGATTGGAGGCTGTGGAGGAAGAATTGAATTCCAGGGATCAGATGTTGCATATCTTGCGTGCAAATTTACAATTAGCTCAGCAAAGGATGAAGACCCAGGCAGATAAGCATAGAAGTGAAAGAGAATTCCAAGTGGGGAATATGGTTTACTTGCGCCTGATGCCTTATCAGATGCATTCCTTGGCTGGCCATTCATTTCACAAGTTGTTGCCTAGGTTCTTTGGTCCCTATCAAGTGATTCAGAGGGTGGGTCAAGTGGATTACAAGCTCTTACTGCCCTCAACTACCAGGATACACCCAGTGTTTCATGTTAGCTGCCTTAAGAAATATTTAGGAGCAACAATACAGCCAGTGCAGGGTCCTCCAGAGCTGGGAGATGCACATGATGCTCAGCAGCAAGGGGTACCAGTTAAGGTAATGTGAAGTAAACTGGTATTTCAGAAGGATGATTGTGGACAGAGATTTGTGCGTAAGAAGGTTCTAGTTCAATGGAGAGGACAAGAGGAGGAAAATGCAACTTGGGAGGATTTAGCTACTATGCAGCAGCAGTTTCCAGATTTCCAATTTGTGCAAGATATCTGCCATTCTTGAGGACAAGAACGATTTAAGGAAGGGGGAATGTTAAGAACCAGGTTTGCCTAATGGAGAGGTGCCTCCATTTGGGGTCTGCTCATATCACAAGAAGAGGATGCACGAGTTGGTCTGGATGATTGGGCAACTAGCAGCGAGTGAGGGTCGTCCACGTAGTGCAATATTTTTTTATTGGCTTAGTCAGTTTAGTAGCCGTTAAGTAGTTTATTAGGCTTTTAATGCTTAGTTAGTCGTTAGATTAGTCGTTAATTGAGAGAGCTAATCAGGTATAAATAATTGAGCCTCAACACAATCGTAATCATCTTTTACCAATCAATAAAATTGTTGTTTCTTCTTCTCCAAAATTGTTTCCAACACATTTTCCTTCAAACCCATTTTTCTTCTCATCACTAGAATCAGTCAGATTCTATCAGAATCGATGATAAAGAAGATCTGGGTTTTGAATTTTGATGGTTTTCAGCGAGAAATGAAGATGGTTATGTTGTGGTTGAATTGTTGAGTTGAGGTTCAATTATGAACTGTGGCAAGAGAAGAACTAGGTTGGGTCTTTCCCGAGAGAATGAATAGAAAGGTCTGCGAGAAGTTAGGTTGATTTTGAGTCTGTAAACAAGACAGAATTTGGTCGAGAGGATAATACTTGGAAAGAGGAGTCTTGTTGAATAGATATAAAGAGTTGTTCTCAAACTCGAGTTACTGCCAGTGATTTGTGGAGTGTGTTGATGTGTTGAATGTTATGGATGATTCACAACTTGCAGGGAAGGAGAATTGGTGTTTCAATTCACCAACAGTTCATGCATAAAACACTAGCAGAAATGCAATCAAGGTGCTCGCTAAATTGCATGAGTGAATGACCGTGAATAAATTCCAATTTTGGGTATTAAAAGTTGTGGGCTTACTCTAAAAGCCTGATTTGGGCTGTGAGTTTGGATCTGTTTCTACTAGGATTTGACAAGCTTGCCAAGGGGTTTGGACGTGACCTGTATTTGGAAAATTTAAATTAAAATACCTAGGTATTTGAGTTATACAAGGAAACAATTTTATTCTAAGAATGTTTCTACAAAGGAATAAAGCTATATAAGACATATTTTAACAAGAGGGAGAGATATCTAGGTTTTCACCTAGTTCTCTTCTCGCCTCTTCCACTTTTTTTTGTAGGTTTATGCGGGGAAATTTTTCGACGTCCAGGGTTTGCAAATTATTTCTTCTTTTGAATTTTGTGAAAAACTCCAAATGGTTATGAGAAGTTAATTTTAGGGAATAGTTGAATTTCTCAAAAATGGTTTTTGGTTTAATAAATTAATTTTGTCTCAATATTGTCGTTTATGATTCACTATAAATATCTCATTGATTGATTGTTTATTTAGTTAAGTTGTAAATTGAGTGAAACTCGCATTCATATGTCAAGCTAATTCAGGGTTTATTATATGTAAAAGTGATATTCAATGAATACAAGTAGCATAGTGTGGTTATTGCTTGTAGTGATACATCCTAGTAATCATATGTGAATTATGACCTTTGATAAATTGAATTAGTGCGCTTTCCACGTTCAATTGCATTGATTAGCCTAATTTCATGAATCTTAATGCTCCTCGGGAATTAAACTTGATTAGTGCTTTTTACACGCTGGGTTGTTCTCTTGGTAGAATTCATATTCGCATCTTTTAATATGTTTGTTAATGACTTGAGGAAATTTCCGGAATATTCTTGCGATCAAGGTATTCAAGGGCTTTTGATAAAACATGATTAAACATCAATTCTAATTATTAGTACAAGAACATGTTTGTGAATGAAAATGAAACCTTGAACAATATTTTCACTTATTAATTCTTTTCTACAATTTTCTTAGCTTTCTTAATTCATTTAATTACTTTTATTAAATCTGAAAATTCCCCCGTTTTACATAAGATTTCGAAACCATATAAAAACCAAGACCTCCTCTTGGGAACGATTACTTTTTTACCCTTGATGAAATGACTGAGTGAGACAGAATTGTCGTGGATGACTTTGAAATTTCCTGTCAGTTTTGTAAAACTGACTTACCTAGTATTCTGATTTTGGGCTTAATACCTGTGTGGGCTTCTTCTTAAAGACTGAACGGGCTTTTCAGATTTTGTTTAGAAGATTGTTTGGGACTTGATTTATATTTGGAAACCTAGGGTTTTTAGAGTTATTTTTGGAATTGGAAAACAAGAGAAATTCTATAAAAGGGGACCTACTTCAACAAGAGGGAGAGATATCTAGGTTTATACCTATTTCTCTTCTCACCTCTTTTACTTCTTTTTGTAGGTTCGGGCGGGAAGATTTCTCGATATCTAGGGGTTGCATTTTCTTTCCTTATTCAATTTTGTGAACTCCAATTTATTATGAGTAGCTAATTTTCTTTTATTGGTTTGGGAATAGTTGGATTCTACAATACATGATTTTTGGTTTAATAAATTAGTTTTGTCTAAATATTATCGCTCATGGTTCACCACAAATATCTAATTGATTGATTATTTGTTTAGTTAAGTTGCAAATTGATTGAACTCAAATTCATATCTAAAGCTAATTTAGGGCTTATTATAGCAAAAGTAATACTCCTTGAAAACAAGTAGCATAAATATGGTTATTGCTTGTAGTGATATATCCTATTAATCATATGTGACTCATGACCTTTGTTAAATTGAATTAGTGCGTTTTCCACGTTCAATTGCATTGATTAGCCTGATTTCATGAATCTTAATGCGTTTGGGGAATTAAACTTGATTAGTGCGCTTTCCACGTTAATTTGTTCTCTATAATAGAATTCATATTCGCATCTTTCAATGTGTTTGTTGATGATTTGGGAAATTTACGGGATATTCTTGCGATCAAGGTATTCTAGGGCTTTTGATAAAACGAGATTAAATATCAATTCTAATTATTAGTACAAGAACATGTTTGTGAATGAAAACGAAACCTTGACCAATATTCTCAACTATTTGACTATTTTCTACAATTTCTTAGATTTCTTAATTAGTTTAATTTACTTTTATTAAATCTGAAAAATCTCCCCTTTTACATAAGATTTTGAAACCAAATAACAACTCAGACCTCTCTTGTGGCAACGATCCTTTCTTAACCATGCTTCATTATAAATCTTAAGTAGTGAGAAAGTAATAGATAATTTTGGAGTGGTACGACACACATCAGCGGACTAAATTGATAGAGATTGGCGGGCTAATTTTTTTTTTCTTCGCAAGGGTGAAATGAGAGCTTGGTGAGTTTTCGCAAGAAAATGGCGGCACCACCCCCCGCGAGGGGGGGTGGGGGTTCAGCCAGGTTTAGTCAAATTGTGCTTCCGCCCCTGATTTGGACGAAGACGTTAGCCTTTTCTAGTTTTACTTCCGGTTCTATAGGCAATTAGAGATATCGACTAGTAGCTCCTTGAGTTCTAGTTGCAACAGGAGAAACTTGAATAATAGATTCACTGCCATCAGCACCATCTAATGGACCTGGACTTTCGTGTTCTTCTTTGATCTCTTCGTCGTTGTTATGTTAAATTACTACTGGAGATGTAGAAGGGGGTTGAGGGTATCAAGCAGTGGCGGAGCCAGAATTTTAAAATTGGGAGCGCTCAAAATAATAATTTGTTGCACCTAAATCAGTGTAGTTTTTTTTTTTTTGAATAGTTAATATAGAAACGTGAAACTGAGATTAGAAACTGGACATGCTTGCATTGTACGTGAATATATATTCAATGTGATTTCGACGTAATCAGCATAAAAAGTACTGCTGACGACGAGTACCTTATTCACGAAAGAAGTAGTGACTCATATGTGACGTTATTAGCCTTATCCTCTTCTAACATCTATCTTCACTCATTTTCAACCAATACATCTCAAAGTTCACCCATGTCTCATGAGAACAAGAAGCAACATCATGTTGAGATTTCTCATCGAACAATTTTTAGCATCTGTTTCATTTCACAGGAACCATATATAATAAACGTTGATGTAGTGACCAACAGAGAAACAACTTGATCTCCATCTCTCAAAATGGTATAATTTACTTGTTTACCATTTTGGTGACGAAATCCCAAGCTTCTGGTATTCGACAAGGCTCTATATGTTGAAAGCAACCCTTCATACATCAGCATCGTTCTACATAACAAAATGACTCTTTTTTAAGTGTTAACTATCAATCAAAATCCAACCAAATCCCTAGAAATTGCTTCAAAAAAAAACACACCTAGAAAAAAGTTAACATCGATAAGTTCTTTCAAATTTTGTAAAACCTAACTAAGTAACATGAAACATAAGTTATAACGATGTAGCTATTGTTCTTGTGGATGATACTAAGAAGTACAGAAGAAAAATCTTTACCTGATACTTAAACAATTGATCTTGCAAATAATAATTGCATTCAATTTCAGCGAAGTAACTAACTCTCCCTATTTTTGCTTTCTCTATTCTTCTTGGTGGGCTAAATTGCCATACTTGGTGGACTAAATTGATAGATCACCAATAGTTGGTTTGCACCATAATGAGTTTCACTATCACTATAGTGTTCTTCACGACAGTAAGGAAAACCTTTTTCTTCTTCCATGGTGTTTTCTTCTTTGTTGTTATCCAGAATTATTATCTTATACGAAGGAGGTGTTCAAAAGTGAGCTGCAACAAAGGCCGAGTTATCAGTAGTTGGAACCGGTGCATAATAACTTATTTTCATTGCCGCTACTACTTTCTTCTCGATAAGCTTATTGTTGAGCATGTTTTTCAGCCTCTTATTTGGCTCTCTTATCCAACCTCCTCTTAGCCTTCTCCTCAAGATCATTTTTTTTTTATCATTGGTTTCTTCCCTTTTTTATCTCCTGCACTTTTTTCATGTTCCTTTTCCATCTATAAATTACCAAAGAAGGGAAAACATGAATACGCATAATAGAATTTACCAAGAAGGTAAAACTATATAAAGAGTTCATAAATATAACATATTTGATAACTGAATACGAAAATAGAAGAATATATTAAATTATAAAACACCGTCACAATCATTTCTTAAGACATTCAAGCTTGTATAACTGATCCAATACATTCTGTCTTAACAGCATGGAAAAGGAAGTTGTTTAATATGGAGAAAAATAATGTAACAAATTGGTGTGAGGTAGCTTTATTACTTGAACTGTATACATACACAACTATGTTTTTGGTTAATAACTTATTGCACATATGGTTAATGTTATATGTAACTTCTTATATAAAATATAATCTGAACATGAAGACAGAATAACTTAAGAGCACACAAACCCATTTCAAGATTTGATATGATGAGCATAGCTCTGAAAATTGCAATAGATTTTTTTTTTTTTTTGTAAGTATTGCTTTATTTTTTAAAAATTCACATCATACACAAGAAAATATGTTGTACAACCAAAGAACATGAGAATATCATTGTTAACATCTTTATATGATAATATTTTACTTAATATATTATATAAAAAAATTGTTGCCCCTGCAGCTAAATCCAATATCATTGTCACCATTAATATTTTATCCTTCAAAAGAATATTATCAAACGGTTACAAAACAAAGATACAGAAAAACAAAGAAAAGTTACAGAAAGTTAATGGAAGATTCCATTTCACAGGAACCATATATAATAAACGTTGATGTTTTTTCCCTTATGGCTAGGTTAGCTTGAATTATCTATAGCCGTGGCAGTGTCGACAGGGTCAGTCGCTTAAGAGTCAAATCTGAACTGTGGCAAGAAAGGAAAGGTTGAGGTTTTCCCTTATGGTTAGGTTAGCTTGCATTAGATATAGCCGTGGAAGAGTCGACAGGGTCAGTCGTTTAAGATCCGAGGTCACCTGGGTCATAGCATACCTCTATCGTACAGAATTCATGAAGATCTCGGCCATCCTTAGTCCTACATACACATACATGACTATTCCAGATAATATAGATTAGTGTTAGAGCACTGCTCGGTTAAACCCAGAAAACGTTGGTATGTCAAGTTTGGTTGTCAAGTTTTGTTCCAAAACTCAAAGTCGCTTGAGTAGATGACTAAAGTCAACTTCGTTAGGTTAGACTAGGAACATAAAATGTTGAGACTTTATCTAATTACTCTCAAAGACCTGAAGACGTATTAAACACAAAAAGAAGACACCATCCTTCAGTTCAAGGTTAATAACTACAAGACTTGTCTTATTCCATTTCTATTTATTGTTCATGCAAGTCTGTGTTCATTGAAAAAATAACATACGAAGTTACGTTTGTTACAAAGACTTTAGTATTGATGACTTGTTTACTATACATGTGATCAAAGTATCAAAAGGTATGATATACATAGTTATTTAGACAATTTAAGAGTTACCAAGAATATTTTATCTAAAGACTTTGTTGATTATGACATTACACTAATTAGTAACTTGTTATTAATTAGTGTGTTGAACTTCCGGGTGAATCAAACCTTATTAAATATGTTTGAAAGCAATTTCAAAGATCTAGTACAATGAAGTACACTTATAAAACTGTGTTTCAAAGTCAAAATAGAGTTCAAAACCGATTCCAGGATCGATTCCTTGAGCAGAACCGACCCATGTTGAAGGATTGATCCCATGACCGTTCCCTGGAGCAGGATCGATCCCATGACTGATCCTGAGTCTTTTGTTTACTTTTTGGATTTGTCTGTTAATTTTCTCGGGTTTTTGCAGATATCAAGAAGTAAATAAGTTAGGTTGGAAAGTTCATTTGAATGTCAATATAATGATTTGATTTCTCAATGTTCAATAATATACCTTTGATACTCAAGGAAATATCCCAAGATATCGATTTTTCAGTATCATATTTGGTATATAATAATATGCTCTCTATTCCTAGAGATTTGCATATCTCTAGCAAACTATATTAGTAAAGTACATGTTATGTGCTAGCTAATCTTAGTTGTCAGACTAAGAGTGAAATCGATTATGAGTTGGATTTTACTTTATGTTTACGAATTTTAAAATATATTATTAATGCATATCTTGAGAATTTTTAAAATTGGTAATAAAGTATTTCCAATCATTGCCTTGGTTATATAACTATAAATAAGGAGTCTTGAATTCTTATAAACTCATCTCAGAACACACCTTTTGTAGAGTGCGGAAAATCCAACTTGTTAAAGATATATGGGTAATCTAATTAGGTAAAACATCTTGCGTTGCCATTTGTAAAAGTATTCTTTTGGATCTTGAACCATCTAGTTTTACCGTTGGTGGAAGACTATATTGTTATTTAATTCTTAGTTGATTATTTATGTTTCAACTAATGGTGTAGTCATCTTAAATAGATCAAACTTGTTTATTCCAAGGTCCTTCTATTCTGTTATAAGGTCACACAAGTTTGTTGAAGATTTGACAAGCGTATATCTAAGTGATTCTTGATATGTAAGGTAGGATTGCTACCTATATTCATAAATGTTGAAATTATTCCATCTACTATTGAAATTGATCATCCTATTTCTAATTTCAAGGAAACTCAAAATCATGTCAAAAAGGAAGATTAAAAAAAAAAATCATTTCATTGACAAGAAACTAGTACTACTTCAAAATATTGTCATAAGAGTATTAAAACAAATATCTTGTCACAAAGATCTAAAAAGTTACCCAACAACTGAAAAAATATCCAAAAATCATGAAATATCTATCAACTCAAAACACATAGCAAAAGAGTTGATAATGATATCTGACGGAAAAGAGTAAAGTATTGATTAAGAGGGGGAAAGCTAAACGAACGAGACCGAGCGGTGGGTGCAAGCAATAAATGAAATGACGGCGATCGTGCATTGCCTCAGGACTTTGCTTTTTTTTTCACGGACGACAACTACTCGACTCTGGACGGCTCCAGTAATGTATGCAATGAAGGAATTCAAAAAGGGGTCAGGCATGCTGCTTCTGCTGCAGCTGCGGAAGACAAAGCAAATACCACTGCTCTTGGCCCTAGCTCTTGAAAGACAACATATCCAAGCTTTGCTTCGTGCCAAATGACATCCTTTCGAACTCTCCTTTTTGTGCAATAAGCAATTGTAAGAATCCCTTATGATATGCAACTGAAACAGGTTCTTGCTAATGGGAAAAAGGGGGCTTTGAATGTAGGGGCTGTTCTTATTTTGGTTTTGAAAAGCAGAGATTGACATCGTCTTCCGTAACTAATGGATAATTACCTATATTATGTTGTGTAGTCTTTACATACTATGAATTGAATAAAAATTATGTTCGATTTAATTGTATGTCTAGATTAACTTTCGGGGGAGTAGAGTTCTTTTTATTCAAATGCTTCAACAACGACATTTATTTTCAATATTCGCATATCAAGAAGATGTTGTTGAAACTCGGATCAAGGGTATGAAAATAGAATTATGAGATTGTTATGTTATGTAGTTTTTGTATTGATTATTGTATTCTCCATAAGTAAAGAGTTTTGTTATTAAATTTAACAAAGATGAAGATTATTAGAGAATGCTCGGTTGAACCCACCAGCAGTTGGTGTGTCAAGTTTAGTTCCAAAACTCAAAGTCGCTTGAGTAAAATAATAAAGTTAACTTCGTTAGGTTAGACTAGTAATATAGAATATTGGGACTTGATCTAGTTACTCTTGAAGACTTGAAGACGTAGTGAATACAAAACGAAGACATCATCCTTCAGTTCAAGGTTAGTAACTACACGACTTGACTTATTGCATTTCTATCTATGGTTCATGCAATTATGTATTCATTATAAATATATCATATAAATTAAGTTATGTTTGCTACAAAAACTTTAGTATTGGTAACTTGTTCACTATACATGTGATCAAAGTATCAAAAGGTATGATATACATAGTTGCTTCGACAACTTAAAGTATATAGAGTTACGAAGAATAGTTTATCTATAAACCTCAACAGATAAAAAATCCAAGTTGGTTTTACGGTTTTGCTCATAACTTCTTCATACGAACTCGGAATGACCTAGTTCTTTTTGCGTTCGCTTCTCCTTTCAGTTCTATACAATATGGCGGGTTGAAATCCTGGAATAGACTGAGTTCCACTGGGTATTTAGTAATTCTTCCTTGTAGAGATCAGTTTCACTTCTTTCAGACCTTCCATATACCACCACCAAAATAAACACCATGCCCTTCGTCATCAAGATTCCCAATAGAAATCAGATTCCTCTTTAAATGTGGAACATGTATAACCTTGTGGATTCTCCAGACTGATCCATTTTCCTGCTTAAGCTTGATCTCTCCAATGCCTACTATCTGAAGTGGTTTATTATCAGCTAAATATACAGTCCCGAAGTTACCTTTAGTATAGTTAACAAAAGATTCTCGGCTTGAAGTGGTATGCCAAGAATCTCCTGAGTCGAGAACCCAAGAGTCCATGGGACTTTCAACAGATAGCAGTAAGTATCTTGCACAGTTTCTGTAACAACATTTGCACTTTCATTTCCTGTTCTTCTTAGGTTCATTGCACCACTTCTGTATGTGGCCCATCTGGCCGCAGTTCTAGCATCCAGCTGGACCCCGTGGACCTCTAGATTGGCCCCTGCTTCACCCTTTTCTTTATTTAGATCTTCCTCTGTTCTGATTTTTCTGAGATGATCTGCCTGTTGACTCGACGTTAAAGGCAGCATCATTATTCAAATACTCACCAGAATCCTTCCATCGAACTTCTTCATCTAGAATGAGATCGCGTATGTCATTATACTTTAGGTTCTCTTTGCCGACGGAATTACTTAGGACAGTTCTCGCAACTTCCCAACTGTTGGGTAGAGAAGCCAAAAGATTAGGGCACGAATTTGATCATCAAATTCGATCTCGACATATGATAGAGCATTCACGATTTCACTGAACTCATTCAAGTGCTTTGTAACTGAAGCGCACTCTTCCATGTACAATCTGAACAACTTCTTCATCAGATGCACCTTGTTGTTCGCCGACGGCTTTTCATACATACTCATCAAGGCTTCCATCAGACTAGCAGTGGTCTTTTCTTTCACAACGCTGTTGTGCAACTGACTTGGCGAAGGTTAATCGAACAACCCCTAGAACCTGTCGATCCAGGAGTTTCCAATCTGCCTCGGACATCCCATCTGGCTTCGTTGAATCCAATAGAGGTTGCTGCAGATTTCTTCCATACAGATAATCTTCAATCTTCATTCTCCAGTACCCGAAATCTGACCCATCAAACTTTTTGATTACGTTTGCAGATCCGATCCCTATCGCAGATGATGTCGACGCCCCTTTCACTGTCGTTCTGTCGTCTTCTCCTCCTGCCATCAATTCTTCCCAAAATTCTTCACGAACCTTGCTCTGCTACCAATTGTTAGGATCGATGCTATAAAGAAAACAAAACGAAAAACAAAAACACACAAGATTTACTTGGTTCACCCAAATTAGGCTACGTCCAAGGAGCGACTGCGGTTTTCACTATAATCACAAAAAGTGTTCTAGAGGAATACAACGATGATACTATGATAATAAACCCTAGATAGGGCAACTCGATATATATAGAAACTACTCAAAAAATATCGGTCCGTCCCTCCGTTCCATAAACAAACCTCTTAAAAAATTCCATTTAATTTCCCAACGGACCGCCAGTTGGATCGGATTAAGTGCGAAACCGGGTCGTGCACTACCAGGCTCCACACAAACATAACATATTATTAAAGTGGGGGAAGAAGTTTAGTGTGCTGATTTTTTGGTAGGAATCCTTTTGCTATTAGCTCCACTGAACTTCACTGGTTAAGAATTTCTTTTGTATGTGTTTCGTTAAGAACTTCAAAATGTTTTTTCAGGTACAAGACCTTGTTCAAAAAATGGTGAATTTCTTCTTATATATAAGTGAATTAAATTCGTTTGACACATTTCGTGAAGTTTCAAAACCAGTTTTCTTTGCACTTTGCAGCAATATAGGCTCGATACCATGTGCGACTCCATTATTTCAACAAATATCCTTTGTCCATGTTTTAGTTGATGCCATACCTATCAGAATAGGGTTTCTTTTAACTATTCTTTTTTTTTTTTGATCGGTATTCTTTTAACCATTCATTTCATCGTGGAAATTTTCATCTCGTTTTCCTTAACGAGAAATATACTGGATTAGATGGGTAACAGAATTGATGGGTTAGAGAAGAACATCAATGA
>JAJJMC010014301.1:3467852-3595103 GCA_023531435.1 Papaver californicum | reverse complement strand
CGACATAGTTCCCATCGCCCAGAGCATTTCCCATAGTGGCGCACTCTGTTTGCCCAACCACATGGCTAGACAAACTAACCCATTTAAGAGGGTGCATAGGATCTAGTCTTAGAAGTGTATACACTCCATGTGAGTGGGATGGTTTTGGAGTTGTCTAAAACAAGGTTTGAAAAACGGAATGGTCGTTAAAACGGTCACGCCTATGAAGCGTGTCCGTGAAAGTCACCGATATCCGTGCCTAAATAACACTGATAAATAGGAAAAAATGGCGTTATTTAGACCCGTTATAACCGTTTTCACGCATGTAATAACCATTTTTCTAAAATTGATAAATTTTTGTTGTTTTAAATGACATTTTAACATAAGTTTTTTAGACTGTTTTTTCCGTTTTCACACCCGTTATACCCGTTTTTTATAAAAAAAGAATATAAGTTATTTTTTTTACCCAATTTTTTATTTCTACAATAAAAGACTAAAAATTACATTTAAAAAATCAAAATAATGGATAAACAAATAAAATAAAAAAACGTGGTAACAACGTTATTTAGACCCGTTATAACTGTTTTCACGCATGTTAAAACCGTTAGATAGGAAATTCAAATTATAATTTATTTATTTTTTTATATATAACCATTATCACACTCGTTATTTAAAAAAAAACGTCAAAAAAACACGTTTTTCCCTAAACAATGCGTTTTTTGCTTGAAACGTGCTCACACCCGTCAAAACGCGTTATAACAGTCATGACCTATGGCCGTGACCCGACTTGTGACCCGTTGTTTAAAATTTGGTCTAAAACCACGGTCCATACAGAACCACTGTACACTTACTTTCAAAAATTCTTAGTGGACTTTGGTTTTAAACCACTCTAAAACTGCCTCTCACATGTGTCAAGCGTAGCTTTAAGTCCTCGAATTCTTAGTTAAAACGTCTACAACCTGCTTTTTATTGCCAGAAAACCCCGAGTTAGGGGCAGCAAATGGGTCATCCACCGCGGTTTTGGAGTGGTCTAAAACCACAGTCCATACAGAACCACTGATACACTTACTTATTTTTATATAAGCAACCCGGTTTTTGATAATTACTAGGTATTACAAGGGCTTACAACTTCGACTTAACGTCTTCGATTGTTTTGTGTTATATGTTTTTTTTTGTACTTGTAAAATCAATTAGAATCTATCTAGCTAGTATCTTATGCATTAGTTACCGAATCCAACCTATTTTAAAATCTTAAACCTCTCTTTGTTTTTGAACAAACTAAGAATTAAAAGTAGAACAAATACCATGATATACCGGTAGAATCCAACTATAATTTAAAGTCTCTAAGATGATATATCTAACTTCTTATTGTTAGTGTGCAAAAACTTTATGTCCTCTAAGCTCTTTGAATGCATGTGCTTTGTAATATTTGAAAGTTGGAAGATTTGGTTTTGTGGGTAAATCTCTTGTAAACCCTCACGAGACTATAACTCATTCACTAGGGACACCTAGGGGTTTAAAGGCTTGTTACACATGCTAAGTGTAACTATAAACTCAACGAAAGGGAGTTGTATATTTAGTTTATATTAGTTTAGTTTAGTTTGCTCGAGGACTAGCAAAAGGCAAGTGTGGGGGAATTTGATAGGAGCCTAAAATACATTATTTGAATATCAATTTATTATGCTTTTCTTAGTTATTTCTCTTGTATTTTGTGTATATTACGTTTGTTTTGAGTTTTATAGGTATTTTGGAGTCACATGAAGTAAAAGAAGAGAAATATGAGCACACAAGTCTCTAATGCATCAAAACTAAGAAATTATTAGGGGGCATCCATGTTTATAAATGAATTGAGAAGTTACTAGGGGGAGGCCTACTGTTCTATAAAGATGTGCTAAAGGGATTCAAACTACTTGGTTATAAAGGAAGACCATGTTCAGATAAGGGTCGCCTCAGTTTCCTATTAACCTAACATGCTAGGTCTCGAGTCTCGACTTAAAGTTGTGAGCCAGAATTTGCCGTCAACAGGGAACAAGATATGGAGAAGCTTAGGTCTATGGTCAAATTCGAAAGAACAAACAAGACACCGAGCAAAATAAGAGAAAAGATGGTGTTGCTGTGATGCTTCGAAAATCAGTGAACTGGGTACTTCGAGAGAAAGAAGGAATTGCTGTCAGGCCGTGTTTTGAATGAAGCTGTGAGAGACAAGAAGAAGAAGCCAAGATCAGATGAATATTGATTATTTTCAGTGAGAGTTCAAAAATAAGATAGAGAAATGGGTTTGGCTTGAGCTGATGTTTTGAGTATTGTGGCCGGTAAACAGAAAGGAAGTGGATATGAGTTGATGAGAGAGTCCGTGGGTTTGAATCGATGATAAAGAAGATCTGGGTTTTGAATTTTGATGGTTTTCAGCGAGGAATGAAGATGGTTATGTTGTGGTTGAATTGTTGAGTTGAGGTTCATCAAGATAATGAAGACGGGTTTCGGATGTTAAAGAAATGGTTGTTGTCAAATCTGAACTGTGGCAAGAGAAGAACTAGGTTGGGTCTTGCTCGAGAGAACGAATAGAAGGGTCTGCGAGAAGTTAGGTTGATTTTGAGTCTGTAAACAAGACAGAATTTGGTCGAGAGGATAATACATGGAAAGAGGAGTCTTGTTGAACAGATATAAAGAGTTGTTCTCAAACTCGAGTTACTGCCAGTGATTTGTGGAGTGTGTTGATGTGTTGAATGTTATGCATGATTCGCAACTTGCAGGGAAGGAGAATTGGTGTTTCAATTCACCAACAGTTCATGCAAAGAACACTAGCAGAAATGTACTCAAGGTGCTCTAAAAGCCTGATTTGGGATGTGAGTTTGGATCTGTTTCTACAAGGATTTGACAAGCTTTCCAAGGGGTTTGGACGTGACCTGTATTTGGAAAATTTAAATTAAAATACCTAGGTATTTGAGTTATACAAGGAAACAGTTTTATTCTAATAATGTTTCTACGAAGGAATGTTTCTACAAAGGATGAAAGCTATATAAGACATATTTTAACGAGAGAAAGAGATATCTAGGTTTTCACCTAGTTCTCTTCTCACCTCTTCCAATTCTTTTTGTAGGTTTATGCGGGGAATATTTTTCGACGTCTAGGGTTTTCTTCTTTTGAATTTTGTGAACTCCAAATGGTTATGAGTAGTTAATTTTATTGTTGGTTAGGGAATAGTTGAATTTCTCAAACATTGTTTTTGGTTTAATAAATTAATTTTGTCTCAATATTGTCTATTATGATTCACTATAAATATCTCATTGATTGATTGTTTGTTTAGTTAAGTTGTAAATTGAGTGAACTCGCATTCATATCTAAAGCTAATTTAGGGTTTATTATATGTAAAAGTGATACTCAATGAATATAAGTAGCATAATGTGGTTATTGCTTGTAGTGATACATCCTAGTAATCATATGTGAATTATGACCTTTGTTAAATTGAATTAGTACGCTTTCCACGTTCAATTGAATTGATTAACCTAATTTCATGAATCTTAATGCTCCTCGGGAATTAAACTGGATTAGTGCTTTTTACACGTTGGGTTGTTCTCTTGGTAGAATTCATATTCGCATCTTTTAATATGTTTGTTAATGACTTGAGGAAATTTGCGAAATATTTTTGCGATCAAGGTATTCTAGGGCTTTTGATAAAACAAGATTAAACTTCAATTCTAATTATTAGTACAAGAACATGTTTGTGAATGAAAACGAAACCTTGACCAATATTTTCACTTATTAATTCTTTTCTAATTTTCTTAGCTTTCTTAATTAGTTTAATTACTTGCATTAAATCTGAAAATTCCCCCTTTGTACATAAGATTTCGAAACTATATAACAACCAAGACCTCCTCTTGGGAATGATTCCTTTTTTACCCTTGATGAAATGACTGAGTGAGACAGAATTTCCGTGGATGACTTTGAAATTTCCTGTCAGTTCCGTAAAACTGACTTGCCTAGTATTCTGATTTTGGGCTTAATACCTGCGTGGGCTTCCTCTTAAAAACTGAACGGGATTTTCAGATTTTGTTTAGAAGATTGTTTGGGACTTGATTTATATTTGGAAACCTAGGGTTTTTAGAGTTATTTTTGGAATTGGAAAACAAGAGAAAGTCTATAAAAGGGGAACTACTTCAACAAGAGGGAGAGATATCTAGGTTTATACCTAGTTCTCTTATCACCTCTTTTACTTCTTTTTGTAGGTTCGCGCGGGAAGATTTCTCGATATCTAGGGGTTGCATTTTCTTTCCTTATTCAATTTTGTGAACTCCAATTTATTATGAGTAGCTAATTTTCTTTTATTGGTTTGGGAATAGTTGGATTCTACAATACATGATTTTTGGTTTAATAAATTAGTTTTGTCTCAATATTATCGCTCATGGTTCACTACAAATATCTAATTGATTGATTGTTTGTTTAGTTAAGTTGCAAATTGATTGAACTCACATTCATATCTAAAGCTAATTTAGGGCTTATTATACGCAAAAGTGATACTCCTTGAAAACAAGTAGCATAAATATGGTTTTTTGCTTGTATTGATATATCCTATTAATCATATGTGACTCATGACCTTTGTTAAATTGAATTAGTGCGTTTTCCACGTTCAATTGCATTGATTAGCCTGATTTCATGAATCTTAATGCGTTTGGGGAATTAAAATTGATTAGTGCGCTTTCCACGTTAAGTTGTTCTTTATAATAAAATTCATATTCCCATCTTTTAACGTGTTTGTTGATGATTTGAGGAAATTTACGGGATATTTTTGCGATCAAGGTATTCTAGGGCTTTGGATAAAACGAGATTAAATATCAATTCTAATTTATTAGTACAAGAACATGTTTGTGAATGAAAACGAAACCTTGACCAATATTCTCAATTATTTGACTATTTTCTACAATTTCTTAGATTTCTTAATTAGTTTAATATACTTTTATTAAATCTGAAAAATCTCCCCTTTTACATAAGATTTTGAAACAAATAACAACCCAGACCTCTCTGTGGGAACGATCCTTTCTTACCCTTGCTTCATTATAAATCTTAAGTAGTGAGAAAGTAATAGATAATTTTGGAGTGGTACGACACACATCAGTGGACTAAATTGATAGAGATTGGAGGGCTAAACTTTTTTTTTCTTCGCAAGGGTGAAATGGGAGCTTGGTGAGTTTTCGCAAGAAAAGGGGGGGGGCGGCGGGGTTCTCCGCCTCGAGCCAGGTTTAGTCAAATTGTGCTTCCGCCCCTGATTTGGAAGAAGAAGTTAACCTTTTCTAGTTTTACTTCCGGTTCTATAGGTAATTAGAGATATCGACTAGTAGCTCCTCGAGTTCTAGTTGCCACAGGAGAAACTTGAATAATAGATTCACTGCCATCAACACCATCTAATCCTGGACTTTCGTGTTCTTCTTTGATCTCTTCGTCGTTGTTATCTTAAATTACTACTGGAGATGTAGAAGGGGGTTGAGGGTGTCGAGCAGTGGCGGAGCCAGAATTTTAAAATGGGGAGGGCTAAAAAAAATAATTTGTCGCACCTAAATCAGTGTAGTTTTTTTTTTTTTGAATAGTTAATATAAAAACGTGAAACTAAGATTAGAAACTGGACATGCTTGTATTGTACGTGAATATATAATCAATGTGATTTCGACGTAATATGCATAAAAAGTACTGCTGACGACGAGCACCTTATTCACGACAGAAGTAGTGACTCATATGTGACATTATTAGCCTTCTCCTCTTCTAACATCTATCTTCAGTCATTCCCTACCAACACATCTCAAAGGCTACCTCATGTGTCATGAGAACAAGAAGCAACATCATGTTGAGACTTCTCATCGAACAATTTTGAACATCAGTTTCATTTCACAGGAACCATGTATAATAAACGTTGATGTAGTGAGTAACAGAGAAACAACTTGATCCCCATCTCTCAAAATGGTATATTTTACTTGTTTACCACCTTGGTGACGAAATTCCAAGCTCCTGGTTATCGGCAAGGCTCCGGATGTTGAGAGCAACCCTCCATACATCACCATCGTTCCACATAACAACGTGAATCTTTTTAAAATGTTAACTATCAATCAAAATCCAATCCAAACAACAACTAAAACCCTAGTGACTGCTTTAAAAAATAATAAAATAAATAAAAAATCCTAGAAAATAGGTAACATCAATAAGTTCTTTCAAATTCTGTAAACTTTACTAAGTAACATGAAACATAAGTTATAACTATGTAGGTATTGTTTTTGTGGATGATACTAAAAAGTACAAAAGAAAAATCCTTACCTGATACTTAAACAATTGGTCTTGTGAGCAATAATTGCATTCAATTTCAGTTAAGCAACTAAATCTCCCTCTTTTTGCTTTCTCTATTGTTTTTGGTGGGCTAAACTGCCATGCTTGGTGGACAAAATTGATAGAGATTTGTGGGATAAACTTTTTTCTTTCTTTTTGGAAGGGTGAAATGCAAACTTGGTGATTTGTTGCAAGAAAAAAAGAGGGGGAGTACATCCAGGTTTAGTCAACCTGTGCTTCCGCCCCCTGATTTGGACGAAAAAGTTAACCTTTCGAGTTTTACTCCCGGTTCTATAGGAAATTAGAGATTTCGACTAGTAGCTCCTCGAGTTCTAGTTGCCACAGAAGAAACTTGAATAATAGATTCACTGCAATCAACACCATCTAATGGACTTGGAATTTCGTATTGTTATTTGATCTCTTCGTCGTTGTTATCTTAAATTACTATTTTAAATTACTATTGGAGATGCAGAAGGGGGTTGAGGGTGTCGAGCAGTGGTGGAACCAGGATTTCAAAATGGGAAGGACTAAATAAATAAATAAATTATCGCACCGAGATCAGTTTCTAATTTTTTTTTTTTTAATAGTTAATATAGAAATGTGAAACTGAGATTAGGAACTTCACCTGCTTACGTTGGACGTGTATATACAATGAATATGATTTCGATGTAATCTGCATAAGAAGTACTGCTGATGACGAGCACCTAATTCACGACAGTAGTGACTCATATGTGACATTATTAGCCTTCTCCTCTTCTAACATCTATCTTCATTCATTCCCTACCAACACATCTCAAAGGTCACCCCATGTCTCATGAGAACAAGAAACAACATCATGTTGAGACGTTTCATCGAACAATTTTGAGCATCGGTTTCATTTCACAAGAACCATATATAATAAACGTTGATGTAGTGAGCAACAGAGAAACAACTTGATCCCCATCTCTCAAAATGGTATATTTTACTTGTTTACCATTTTGGTGACGAAATTCCAAGCTTCTGGTATTCGACAAGGCTCTAGATGTTGAGAGCAACCCTCCATACATCACCATCATTCTACATAACAACATGACTCTTTTTTAAGTGTTAACTATCAATCAAAATCCAACCAAAACCCTAGAAATTGCTTCAAAAATAAACACACCTAGAAAAAAGTTAAAATCGATAAGTTCTTTCAAATTTTGTAAAACCTAACTAAGTAACATGAAACATAAGTTATAACGATGTAGCTATTGTTCTTTTGGATGATACTAAGAAGTACAGAAGAAAAATCTTTACCTGATACTTAAACAATTGATCTTGCAAATAATAATTGCATTCAATTTCAGCGAAGTAACTAACTCTCCCTCTTTTTGCTTTCTCTATTCTTCTTGGTGGGCTAAATTGCCATACTTGGTGGACTAAATTGATAGATCACCAATAGTTGGTTTGCACCATAATGAGTTTCACTATCACTATAGTGTTCTTCACGACAGTAAAGAAAACTTCTTTCTTCTTCCATGGAGTTTTCTTCTTTGTTGTTTTCCAGAATTATTATCTTATACGAAGGAGGTGGTCAAAAGTGAGCTGCAACAACGGCCGAGTTATCAGTAGTTGGAACCGGTGCATAATAACTTACTTTCATTGCTGCTACTACTTTCTTCTTGATAAGCTTATTGTTGAGCATGTTTTTCAGCCTCTTATTTGGCTCTCTTAGCCAACCTCCTCTTAGCCTTCTCCTCAAGATCATTTTTTTTTCTGTCATTGGTTTCTTCCCTTTTTTATCTCCTGCACTTTTTTCATGTTCCTTTTCCATCTATAAATTACCAAAGAAGGGAAAACATGAATACGCACAATAGAATTCACCAAGAAGGTAAAACTATATAAAGAGTTCATAAATATAACATATTTGATAACTGAATACGAAAATAGAAGAATACATTAAAATATAAAAAACTGTCACAATCATTTCTTAAGACATTCAAGCTTGTATAACTGATCCAATACATTCTGTCTTAAAAGCATGGAAAAGGAAGTTGTTTAATATGGAGAAAAATGATGTAAAAAATTGGTGTGAGGTAGCTTTATTACTTGAACTGTATACATACACAACTATGTTTTTGGTTAATAACTTGGTGCATATATGGTTAATATTATACGTAACTTCTTATATAAAATATAATCTGAACATGAAGACTGAATAACTTAAGAGCACACAAGCCCATTTCAAGAATTGATATGATGAGCATAGCTCTGAAAATTGCAATAGTTTTTTTTTTTTTTTTAAGTATTGCTTTATTTTTCAAAGATTCACATCATATGCACAAGAAAATATGTTTTACAACCAAAGAACATGGGAAGATCATTGTTAACATCTTTATATGATAATCTTTTACTTAATATATTATATAAAAGGATTGTTGCCCCTGCATCTATATTCAATATCGTTGTCACCATTAATATTTTATCCTTCAAAAGAATATTATCAAACGGTTAGAAAACAAAGATACATAAAAACAAAGAAAAGTTACAGAAAGTTAATGGAAGATTTCATTTCACAGGAACCATATATAATAAAAGTTGATGTTTTTTCCCTTATGGTTAGGTTAGCTTGAATTAGCTATAGCCGTGGAAGATTCGACAGGCTCAGTCGTTTAAGAGTCAAATCTGAACTTTGGCAAGAAAGGAAAGGCTGAGGTTTTCCCTTATGGTTAGGTTAGCTTGCATTAGTTATAGCCGTTGCAGAGTCGACATGGTCAGTCGTTTAAGAGCCAAGGTCACCTGGGTCATATCATAACCTCTGTCGTACATAATTCATGACGATCTCGGCCGTGCTTAGTCCTACATACACATACACGACTATTCCAGATAATATAGATTAGTGTTAGAGCACTGCTCGGTTAAACCCAGAAAGCGTTTGTATGTCAAGTTTGGTTGTCAAGTTTAGTTCCAAAACTCAAAGTCGCTTGAGTAGATGACTAAAGTCAACTTCGTTAGGTTAGACTAGGAACATAAAATGTTGAGACTTTTATCTAATTACTCTCAAAGACCTGAAGACGTATTAAACACAAAAAGAAGACACCATCCTTCAGTTCAAGGTTAGTAACTACAAGACTTGTCTTATTCCATTTCTATCTATTGTTCATGCAAGTCTGTGTTCATTGAAAAAATAACATACGAAGTTATGTTTGTTACAAAGACTTTAGTATTGATGACTTGTATACAATACATGTGATCAAAGTATCAAAATGTATGATATACATAGTTATTTAGACAATTTAATGTATATAGAGTTACCAAGAATATTTTATCTAAAGACTTTGTTGATTATGACATTACACTAATTAGTAACTTGTTATTAATTAGTGTGTTGAACTTCCGGGTGAATCAAACCTTATTAAATATGTTTGAAAGCAATTTCAAAGATCTAGTACAATGAAGTACACTTATAAAACTGTGTTTCAAAGTCAAAATAGAGTTCAGAACCGATTCCAGGATCGATTCCTTGAGCAGAACCGACCCATGTTGAAGGATTGATCCCATGACCGTTCCCTGGAGCAGGATCGATCCCATGACTGATCCTGAGTCTTTTGTTTACTTTTTGGATTTGTCTGTTAATTTTCTCGGGTTTTTGCAGATATAAAGAAGTAAATAAGTTAGGTTGGAAAGTTCATTTGAATGTCAATATAATGATTTGATTTCTCAATGTTCAATAATATACCTTTGATACTCAAGGAAATATCCCAAGATAACGGTTTTTCAGTATCATATTTGGTATATAATAATATGCTCTCTATTCCCAGAGGTTTTCATATCTCTAGCAAACTATATTAGTAAAGTACATGTTATGTGCTAGATAATCTTAGTTGTAAGACTAAGAGTGAAATCGATTATGAGTTGGATTTTACTTTATGTTTACGAATTTCAAAAATATATTATTAATACATATCTTGAGAATTTTCAAAATTGGTAAATAAAGTATTTCCAATCATTGCCTTGGTCATAAAACTATAAATAAGGAGTCTTGAATTCTTATAAACTCATCTCAGAACACACCTTTTATAGAGTGCGGAAAATCCAACTTGTTAAAGATATATGGGTAATCTAATTAGGTGAAACATCTTGCTTTTCCATTTGTTAAAGTATTCTTTGGGATCTTGAATCATCTAGTTTTACCGTTTGGTGGAAGACTATATTGTTATTTAATTCTTAGTTGATTATTTATGTTTCAACTAATGGTGTAGTCATCTTAAATAGATCAAACTTGCTTATTCCAAGGTCTAACTATTTTGTTATAAGGTCACACAAGTTTGTTGAAGATTTGACAAGTGTATATCTAAGTGATTCTTGATATGTAAGGTAGAACTATTGACCAGCCAATATCCACAAACTCCGTTATGTGCAGTTGATCAAGAGTGGAATCATGTTGTTTTGTAGCGGTTACTTTAAAGATTATAATTGAAGATTGAAAACTTGTAGACTTTTTTCATTTTGTTTCTGATCTTTGTGTAACTTTATGCGAACTTGATTCTTTGAGATTACACAAGCAGTTTGTTAGTAAATATCAGACTTGTAGAAGATCGAACAAACTGCGTTGTTGCAATACTTTGCTTGGATAAAGCTTGTTAATAAAGATTGATTGTTCGATAAGCATTTTTTTGGTTTGGTCTTTTGACCAAATGAGTTTTATTGATAAAATGAAGTATCCTTTGACTCTATTTTATTTTTTATCCAAAGATTGATTCTGGGAGATTGATAACTGATTGGTTACTGAAACAGGTTAGTCCTTAACTATTTCGGGTAACGATCCAAATAAGTTAGGTGCAGAAGTCTTCGTAGTGGTGAAGCAACTCAAGATATTAGACTCTATCTTAGGATTCATGTGTGTTAGTTATATTGGTTGTATGCCCAGGGATAATGAAGGAAATGGGTGACTTAGGGTAGTTACTTGGTCTCAACTATACGAAATTACGATAGTCAATTTGTACATTGGCTTAATTATGAGAGTATCCAAAACTGGACTAGGACCAGGGTTTTTTTTTCCTGCCAAACAGTTTTCCTCTTTAACAAAATCTTGTGTATTGTGTGATTGATTTACTTTCCTCATTTTAATTTTTATTATAATTAAGTTTTCATACTTGTATGTTAATCATTTCGTGGTAAGAATCCCATATCTAGTTCGAATAGAACTTTGACTAATACCAAGATTTACCTTGTCGAAATAATGTTTTGGTCGTTATTGTTTCAATAATATTATATAAGGTGAAGTATGCATAGTTTTATATCGAAAATATAATGGTGTACTTTGTACCCTTATTATTCCAATTAGTATCAGAGCAGGCAAACACGAAAAAGATCTAACAGTCTGTGTTTGGTGCATTCAATCTATCATGACATGAATCAAAATAAGGTTATGAAAAGAACCGATAAATGATTCAATTAACGTGTCACACAAGTTTGTAAGTCCAGAATTTGCACATATGGATGTCTCATCATCTCATGATAACTCTAAAGGAAAGATAACTGAAAACTAATACTATATATCTGATGAATCTGATATAAACTTTTAAAGACAAGCTGAAAAAGAGTTGGCAAAACTCCTAAAGACCATTAGTCTTCTGTCTTCCGAAGTCTAGAAATTGAAAGCATAAACTAATGCTCTTAGACAAGAGATCAGAAATAAGGACTTGCAACTGAATAGTGATCGTTTTAGAAAAGTGGTAAAAATAGTTCGTTCGCTGAGACTTGTGAAGATTTGTTTTAGACCTAATTTTGATTTAAACTAGAAAATAAGTAAAATATTTTAATAATATTGGGAAGAATTAGAACTCAGGATTCCACCAAAATCACTTCTGAATGATTTCTACAATAATTCTTTAACAATTATAGCTCTTTTATTGACTTTATTTCTTTGCCAAAAGTAGATTTCTAAAACATTAACTGTAAAACACAAGCATGGCGCATCAAAAGATCTTAAGTCCCATCATACACCATCAAACAAAATCACAACTAATTAAGAAAAATCATAAATCAATTAAAAATCAATGCAAAAGTCATTAAGAATAAAAAATAGTTACCATTCATTCATGAAATATGGCTTCCTCCATTTCCCAGTGGTTGGGTTTAGCTAGAGATAGCTTTCTTAAAAGCCATTAAAATATTAAAGAAAATCATAAACTGTTTTTGAAAAGTAAAACTAAACCCTAGTTTTCTATCTGTGAGAAGTTGTGTAGAAAATTGTATCTAGGCTCCCCTTTATATAGGCTTTGGTAACCTCCTCTTGATCTTTATCCAATTAGGAAACTTAATCTCATTAAACTCTTTCACCTCCTTTTGATCCTTATCCAATTAGGAGACTTAACCTCCTCAAAAACCAACAAAAACCATAATTTTCACGTCAAAGGCGAGCCCAAAACGCTTCTCTTATTTCTCTTCCCGCGCAGGCCCAATAAGGCCTAACAGATAACAAATCCATGTTGGTTTCATGGTTTTGCTCATAACTTCTTCATACGAACTCGAAATGACCTCATTCAGTTCTCTACAAGATGGCGGGTAGAAATCCTGGAATAGACTGAGTTCCTCTGGGTATTTAGTAATTCTTTCTTGTAGAGCTCAGTTTCACTTCTTTCAGAGATGTAACCTAATAAAACACATAAACTACAAAAGTAATAATAATACACAGTAATTCACACAAAATCTAGCAAATATGTATAAGGAAATGATACTTAAAGTAGGTAAATTATGCACTTATCAAATAGTTTAGCCGAAAAGAAAAAATTCCTCTCAGTTAAAATGCAGGTTCTTGATAAAGCCCTAACTCAAGAACGAGAGTTTCGATGAAACTCTAACTAAGAAATTTGTTATAATTTCTTCTGACGAATAAATAAAATTTCCTAGCACAAATTTGCCAGGATGTGATAAGGAGCCTAGTTTGGTCACATCTGAAGCAGATCATGATTTCTTTTGCATAGGATTGCTACCTATATTCATAAATGTTGAAATTATTACATCTACTATTGAAATTGATCATCCTATTTCTAATTTCAAGGAAACTCAAAATCATGTCAAAAAGGAAGATTAAAAAAAACCATCCCATTGACAAGAAACTAGTACTACTTCAAAATACTGTCATAAAAGTATTAAAAAAAGTATCTTGTCACAAAGATTTAAAAAGTTACCCAACAACTGAAAAAATATCCAAAAATCATGAAATATCTATCAACTCAAAACACATGGAAAATGAGTTCTCCATAAGTAAAGAGTTTTGTTATTAAATTTAACAAAGACGAAGATTATTAGAGAATGCTCGGTTGAACCCACCAACAGTTGGTGTGTCAAGTTTAGTTCCAAAACTCAAAGTCGCTTGAGTAAATTAATAAAGTTAACTCCGTTAGGTTAGACTAGTAATATAGAATATTGGGACTTTATCTAGTTACTCTTGAAGACTTGAAGACGTAGTGAAGACAAAACGAAGACATCATCCTTCAGTTCAAGGTTAGTAACTACACGACTTGACTTATTCCATTTCTATCTATGGTTCATGCAATTATGTATTCATTATAAATATAAAATACAAATGAAGTTATGTTTGCTTCAAAGACTTTATTATTAGTAACTTGTTCACTATACATGTAATCAAAGTATCAAAAGGTATGATATACATAGTTGCTTCGACAACTTAAAGTATATAGAGTTACGAAGAATAGTTTATCTATAAACCTCGTTAATTATGACATTGCACTAATTGGTAACTTGTTATTATTTAGTGTTGAACTTCTGAGTGAGTCCAAACCGTATTAAATATGTTAGAAAGCAATTTTAGCAACATAGTGTAAGGAAGTAGACTTATGAAACTTTGTTTCAAAGTCGAAATAGGTTTCAGTGGGAAGGATCGATCCAGGTTCGATCCTGATTAAATTACGGCTTATGTTTACTTTTTAGATTAGTCTGTTAATCTCACGGGTTTGCAGATATTCTGAAGTGAATAAGTTAGATTGGAAAGTTTGTTAGAATATCGACATCATGGATTGAACACGTGCTAAATACTAATTTCTTAATATTAAAAAATACACCTTTGATACTCAAGGACCCCCAAGATATCGATTTTTCAATATCATATTTGGTATAAAATTATATTTTTTCCATTCCCATAGGTTTGCATATCTTTAGCAAACTATATTAAAAGCACCGTATCCATATAACTGCTTGCCACCTACGCTCCGCCATCCATTCTCAGTTTAGGAACTTAGGTAAGAGTCTCCCGATCAAAGAGCTGATGAGGGGGATGAGCGGAAGAAGGAGTCTACTGGACGCGGTTCAACTAGCAGAGACTCTTGGAACAGCAGGAGTCAGAAGTCCCCAAGTAAGCGTATTATGGGGGTTACATGTTATGTTCCAGCTAATATTAGTTTTCAGACTAAGAGTGAATTCGGTTATGAGTTGGATATTACTTTGTGTTTACAAATTTCAAAAATATATTATAATGCATATTTTGAGAATTTTCAAAATTGGTAAATAAAGTATTTCCAATCAATGCCTTGGACATAACACTGTAAATAGGGAGTCTTTTATTCTTACAAACTCATCCCATAACACACCTTTTGTAGAGTATGGAAACCACAACCTGTTAATATATAAGGGTAATCTAATTAGGTGAAACATCTTGCGTTATCTTTTGTGAAAGTCTTTTTTGGGATCAAGAAGCCTCTAGTTTTACGGGTTATGGAAGACTAGATTGTTATTTAGTTTCCAGTTGATTACTTATGTTTTAACTAACTATATAGTCATGTTCAATAAATAAAACTTGTTTATTCTAAGATCATTTTCTTCAGCTATAAGGCTACTCAAGTTCGTTATCTGACAAAAATTTCATAACCTGTTTTCAGTTCAAACAGAAAGAAAACACATATAAATGTTCCAAATTTGTAGATTACATGTTCTTGCAAAAGAAAACACAAAGAAATACAAAAAAGTAGGATCCTTTGACTAAAATTTGTATTGGTTGCATCCTGCATTCCTCCTTAATCCTTAATCCTTAAACATTTAATCAAACTTCAAAGTATATGTATATCTGCATTTGATGAAACTGAAATGTGTTAGTTGAAAGTGCAAGAAAATATGAAAGGAAAAAAAATAGAAGTTACAACTTACAAGAGAAATAACTAACCCGTACTAGCATTGTCACTGAGATCTAGCAACCAATCACTTAAACAAAGCTATGATTGAATAACATCTAGAGCCAATGAACTTTTGTGTGTTGTAAGAACCCTACCACCAGCACTGAACATGGATTCTAATGCTACACTTGTCACTGCAACATCCAACAAATCTCTTACAATCTTTGCAAGAGTTGGGTACTTAAGAGCATGATTTTTCCATCAAGCCAATATATCAAACAAGTATTCTTCTTTGGGTGTGCCTTTAGTAAGCAATGGTTCTTCTAAGTTATTCTCCAATTCTGACTTATGAACCTCAATCTCACTGTTTTCCATCATAAACTCATCATACTCATGGTCACTTCTAGTTGTTCTTGAATTATCAATTCCAGCTGAACCTATTCCACTAGCTGTGTTCTCAAAATAATCTGGAGATGTAGAGTTACTTTCACATTCATATGAATAGAAAAATGCATTGACTGATATCTACGATTTGTTATATTGAGTTACATAGCTATCTAACCCATATAACTTCTTATAAACAAACTCTATCCATCTAGCCTTAAAACTAGGATCTAAAACCCCTTCAATGTTCATCAACAGGTTACATTATTTCCAATAACTATCAAACTTCCCCATCATCTTCAATCCCATATCTCTGATATACATATAAGGACTAGATTCCCATTGCCTAATGATCTTATTAATCTCATAGACCCCATTGTAATACATATTTGTTGTTGGATACTTAATCCCTACAAATTTACTTGAATAACATCAAACACTTCCAAACACTCACAAATATGTATTCCTTGTTACCACTTCAATGAACTTGGTAGTATAAAGAAATTCTACATCAGCTAACCTGACAAATCCTTGTCTCAAATTAATTGCTTCTTTAAGCATCTTAAAAGTGGAGTTCCATCTGGTTTCTACATCTAAACTTACAGACCTTGCAGGAAGTTTAAGCTGTGTCAAAGATTTTGCAAACCTCTCTTTTCTAGCCTGTGAAGACTTGGCATATTTCACACACTCGCTAATACTTTCTATAAATCCAGCAACTACTTTGATCCCATATAATACAACTAAATGCACTATATGATTGCTACACCTCATTTGAAACAAATCCCCCTCAAGAACTATACAATCCTTGTTAGAAAGCCAAGTTTTCATATTTCTCATCATAACATCATTGGCTTTAGCATTGTCAGCAGCTAAAGCAAAATGCTTACTATCTATATTCCAATCTAGAGCTACTGATTTCACAAAATCTGCAAGAACTTCTCTAGTATGTGATGATGGCACTAAAATGTATGCTAGTGTTTTCTTAATCAGTTTCCATTCATCATTTATGAAATGACATGTGTACAACAATAACCATTTTTTGTATGTTTACAAGTCCATATATAAGTTGCTAAACTACATTTAGATGTGATTTAATAAAATTGTTCTTGTAATTGAACTTTGAACTCAGCATACAGTTTCATAATGTTATCCTTAGTTGTATTCCTATTTTAACACCTGGCAGAAGGGTTCAAAGATTTGACAAACTCTCTAAAATATCCTTGCTCAACCATATTCAGTGGATAATCATGCTTAGCAATCATCTTAGCAACAAGTAACCTAGTAGGATCAGAATCATATTTCCAGTTAGCTAACTTAGTTTGTGTGGCAACTTTTTTGATAACAGTTATCTTTCTTTGCCCAGGATGATTTTCTGGCTTCTTTTTGTAGGTATTTAGATGGGATATCAAGCGGCTAGTTCCTTGTGCACTTGCTACTTCAATTATCTTGCTATAATGTTTGCAGTCACCTATAATTTCAACCACCTTCTTCCCATCTGCTCCAATCTTTGTAGTAACAATTCTTTCAAATTCATTCCATACATCTGACCTTATTGTACGTAGTATTCTTTGTTTCAATTACAAGTGGATTTTCCTCTTCTTCTCCTTCTTCTCTGGGACGACTCACAAATGTTGAGTAAATTTCTGAACCTTGTACACTTGCTTCTTGTTCTTGTAGTTGTAAGTGTGAGGCCACTGAACTTGATGAAGTGTTTGAAATTGAGGTACCAACAAGATTGGATGCTCTCTGACTTTGTGACATGATTAATTTCACAAATCAATTATGAAAATCCTAATTTCAGAAACCCTAAATTGAAAATTGAGTTTCAAAATCAAAATTGAACCCAAAATTTGATTATGAAAGAGACCCTAGTTTTGTAATTAGTAATCACTAATCGAAGTAGAAGAAAAAGAAGAATATTCAGAAGCAGCAGAAGATTGAGAGCAGATAAGCATCAGAGGTAAGTTTTTTTTCCTTTCTTAGTTTGTGTAGAAGAAGAGATATGAATGGATAAAGAGTAAAGGCTAAAGGGTATAAAGGAATTATTACACTTATATACTATCGGTATCAAAACTTATCGTAACAAAAACTAGCTCAGTCGGTTCCGTTACAACAAGCCTATAAGTCCGTTAATTTTCCGTTTCCGATAGCCGTTATAATGGAAAATATCCCATAGGATTCCGGATTATCAGAAACGGCTATCGGATTTTAGAATCATATTGACAACCCTAATCATTGTGTTAGTTTGATCTTTTGATCAAAACAATTTTATTAATAAAACGAAAGATCCTTTGACTCTACTTTATATTTAATCTAAATATCGATTCTGGGAGATTGATAAGCGAGTTGGTGATAGACACATTTTTGTGCCTAATTTGTCCGTAATTATCTATTTGTTAGTACTCAATTTGGTACTTATTGTGTGATTTTATGTGGTTGTAGGTATTTTTGAGAAATATATATTTGTGGAAAAATTGGCCTAACAAGTGATAATAGCACCCCCGAGAAAAATTACTAAAGGCACCCTAGAAAATTGATAACGGCACCTGTGTTTTGGGTAGGGTCACCTCTACTCTTTGGTTCAAATCCAGAAAAGACGGGAAACCAATTCTATTACACGTGAACAGATCCTGAGTTACTTGGGAGTCGATTTTTAAGGGATTTGAAGGTGTTTTTGAGATACCAACTTGGGGAAACAAGCAAGACAGATCAAAACACGTCAGTATAAGTAATTTCATGCCGTAAATAAAGGTGGACAACCCGTCTGCTGCCGGAAAAAGTCTCACTCTCTGATTTAGATTAAATACAATTTTGAGTTAGTTTTGGAGTTGGATTTGGATTAGGAACTGTGACCTTATCGATAAATAAGAAGTGGACGTAAAGAAATAGGTTTCCTACACCTATATAAGCATAACAGATCGAACATAGAAAGAGGAGGGAGAGTCTTGGCCAGAAATTCCTGGGAAGATTTCTCTTAGAGATTTCTTGTCCCTGTGGTGTAGAAAAAGGGTTGTTTGAGTCACAAAAGAGGTGAGGAAGGCTGGGTCGATCTCAGGAAGTCAAACAGAGCAAAGAAAATCAATCCAGGAAAGTTCTCTGCTGCTGCTGAAGAACAGAAGATAAGGTGACGGTTTCTTCAACCACCTTGTCACAGTTCCTTCATCCACTTTGCAACGTTTATCTTCAGTCTGCAACGTTTATCTTGAACTTTGAGTGTAACAGTTAATCTGTAATGCCTATAAAAGTTGAAGATTTCCAGATTTATTATTTTTAGCTTCTTTCCTTCTTCTTAGGCACTTTTGATCCATGTTTCAATCTTTTGAGGGTGTTTGGAGTATGATGAGCTAAACCAAACCACTGGGACAATGGAGGAAGCCATATTTCATGAATGAATGGTAACTATTTTTTATTCTTAATGACTTTGCATTGATTTTTAATTGATTTATGATTTTTCTTAATTAGTTGTGATTCTGTTTGATGGTGTATACTGGGACGTAAGAGCTTTTGATACGCCATGCTTGTGATTTGCAGTTAATATTTTAGAAATCTACTTTTAGCAAAGAAACATAGTCAATAAAAGAGCTATAATTGTTAAAGAATCATTGTAGAAATCATTCAGAAGTGATTTTGTGGAATCCTGAGTTCCAGTTTTTCCCAATATTATTAAAATATTTTACTTATTTTCTATTTTAAATTAAAGTTAGGTCTAAAACGAATCTTCACAAGTCTCAGCGAACGAACTATTTTTACCACTTTTCTGAAACGATCAAGTTTTTGGCGCCGCTGCCGGGGACTTGTTTTTATATTTTATTTTTAGGTTAGTTAATTTAATTATATTTTTTTATTTATTCTATTTTACGTTTTTGGGTATTTTTCTTTGTATTACAGGTTTTGGATCAAAAGAAAATTGGAGCCAAAGATTATATTGATTGGTTAAAGACTTGGAGTCAAAGATAAATCGAAAAGAACTGAAAAAGAAGATAAAAATTTAGTTTTATTTTTTTTAAGTTAATTTTAATTTTACTTAATTTTTAGGTTTTTATTTATTTTTGTTTTTAGAAAATTGTATTAGGAAATTTTTTATTATTTTTGTAATTTTTCTTTTATTTTTGGTCTTTAGACTTTTCTTTTAAGCCCTATGGAAGGGTATTATTGAATATAAACTGCAACAGGGAAGGACGACAATTACGATATTGTCTCAGCCCCTCGGGTTCGTACACTGACATAGGAGTCGGTGGCCTGATTCGACTTCAACGGTTCATCGCCCGTCTGGAACGGGAGGTAAGACTCTAACCACCCACGAATCCCCTGTCAGTGGGTTTTATGGAATCCTTTGTAATGTATATATGCTGAGGACCTGAATACGGATTTACTTTTCTAGTAAATATAAAGGACTGGCCATACAAGATAAGGACTCGGATTTCATCACCGTTTCCTTCTTGCCCGCTTTAGGAACACATTACCAAACGCGAACCTAAAACTTAAAATTTGACTAGAAAGAGACCGATTGGGTAACGAGCTTATAAGAAAGTCATTCAAAAGGACTGTATTGGTTACTCTGTTAGCCTAACTCAAAGTTCAGGAAGATTATTTTAAGTAGATTCGAGCCACCACCTTGTAACCCAAGGAAACGTTGCCAAAGAGGCAGGGTTATCAAAGGTCCTTAGAGCTTATCCTGTTTATATTCGACTTAATCTAATTCAGATCATTCTAAGAGATTTTTTAAAACTGTAACTAGTTGCCTTTTGGAAGAATAAAAGTTGGTCTACAAACAATCTAAGTGGAGCCATCATGCTTTTTGTTTGCTAAATTAAATAGGTTTGATTTGGTTGAGTCGGCCTTTTTTGTGTATGTTTATAACCCCCTTCCTGTTAGGATTTATTTTTTTAGATTTTTTGTAAATATATTAGGAAGTTTTTGTCAGAAAATGTCGAACTGGTATTATAAGGATCAATACAATGAATATCCGACTGAATTTCAAAATAGACATTATACGTACTATCAACATGGTATGGATAGTAGTCTTGGACCACCATCAACCTTTTGGAGGTTATTGCTCATACCAGGGTGGATAGTAGTCTGGACCACCATCAACATGATCTAGTCCTTATAATGAACCTATTATGCCTCTAGTGAAATCATTAAAGCATTTGCGATCTATTACTCATCATGAACCTATTATGCGTCTAGAGGAATCACTCAAGAAGTTATTTGAGATGCCACATAGGTTTGAATTAACTGTGAGAGGAACAAATAGTAGTCTAACTTTTTTTCTAGAAGAATCACACGAGCAGTTGCGATCTAGTACTCCTTATGATCCATTTGTTTCTCTAAAAAAATACCTCAAGCAGTTAACTGAGAATACAAATAGGTTCGTATTACGTTAGGAGGGGGGAACAATTAGTATTCCAACTCTTTCTCTAGACGAATCCCTCAAACAGTTGACTGAGAATACAAATAGAATTGCATTAAGTGTGAATCAAAGTCCTGCAAAGAATAATATTGCTCAAAGTAATCTTAATTTCCAATATAATGATACCCTTGATAATTGTTCACCTAGTCAAGAGGACGAGAATTAAATTGGTAACACTATTTATTTAGACGAGGTTCAAACATCTTTACATTATTATGATGATGAGGATAGTATTGATGAAGAACTTGAAATAAACAGGCAGAGTGATCAAGAAATTGTCACTCCAATTGTGTTTCATGATGATAGCGTTATTTTTGGTTCAAATCCAAATAATTTTAATGATTCTTCACCTATTCAAAAGGAAGAGGATTTGACTAGAGATACCACTGTTTTAGACGATGTAGAATTTTCTTGTTCTGAAGCAGTTATAGTTTAGAGGAACGGTTTTATCCTGAGAATACTGTTTTAGAGTCCAGCGATTTAGAAACAATAGTCTTAGATAACAAAGATGGACTCATAGAGATTTTAAATATGAGTGAGGATGCACCACTTGATTATAATTTAGAAGAAGCAATTGACTATTTTCAGGAATCTGATGATCTAGAAATTAGGAAAATTGTGAGTAGTCTATCTAAAGATACTGAAAAATCTAAGTTTGGAGGTGACTATTATTCTCCTTGTGCTTTACCTTTGACTCTTAAAAAGGTCCCTAACTTGGGACTTGACATTTTCACCTCTATTATTTTTCAAGGTCATCTTCAAACTAGATTCCCTGAGCCTGTTGATGTCCAGAAAGAAGTTCAGTTGTTAGAAACCTATCCTCTGGTCGATGTGGTTTACCCAGACGATAATACCAAGATTGACTTTGTTTTCTCTCCAAAATATTTTTTTCCATATGTGGGAACGTATGAATTTCAATTGTGTCAGTTATTAGGTTTTGAGACTAAGCCTAATTACTTTAGGGAATTAGAATCGACACATTTTCTTAAGAATGATCACCATTTTCATAGTAGTCAACCGTGTGAGTAATATCTGATTGACTTTGAGGATCCACAATTATTCAGTTATTATTATGTGCTTCTAAGTTCTTAATTGAGTTATTCCAGACTTTACAACCTGATTTTGTTGATCCTGCCTATGAGGAAAATCAAACCCATGAAATATTCTATCTAGACCCTTTTATAGAGCCCGAACCTGAACCACAACTAGATGTAGTTGTCTTAAATAGAAAACTAGATAAGGGTGTGCTCGGTTTGTTCATTTTCTTGGATTGCTGCAGTTTTTTTCTATTTTGGATAGCATTATTTTATTCAGATGACCCACAGTTGTTCCGACTATTGTTATATGATTTTTTGATTTGAATAATTCTTTCTTAGTCTGGTTGAAGACTTTAAACTTAGCACTTCTTCGGAGGTAACCCATGCTCATGCGACACGGTAATATCTTTCCTTAACTTCTTTCCTTCGATTGGTAACAGTTCCTCCTTGTTCATGTTTTTAATCATTAATCTTTAGAACATTGAGGACAATGTTAGATTTAAGTTTGGGGGTAAGGGAGAAACTTTTAAGTTGAAATATGAAACTCCAAAGTCTAGAAACTTGTGAACAATTCAGGATAACACTAACCATTTTTGGTAGATGGAAACTTAGCTCTTTTTCTATAGGAATTGGTGTTCCCAGTTAAATGGTTTATTCATAAAACGATACCTAGCTCAGGTGTTAGAAATAACATGATAGTCGTCACCATATCTCGGAGTCTATCTCGACCATATCACTTTCTATTTTTATTTTTACAATTTTTGTGTTTCTCTAAGTGAATTGGTGGGGCACCAGTATCGAATTGTTATCACCGCCAGGATGGAGTAGAGTGTTTGAGATTATTTAGACTATTTTTCTTAAAAAAAGAAAAAAAAAAGAAATGAGTATTGACACGTTGACGGCAATATGTGTGTGTGTGTTCTCCCTGTCTCCGTCGCTTAAGAAAGCGTGGAACGCAGGATCCATGAGAACTATCATGTAAGATGCTGATAAGGAGCATGCACTTGGATTCATTTGATCCAATCATGATGTCAGTACATTTAATAATATAAAGATAATTTTTTTTATTTTCAATAAATCGATCGTTGGGACCCTTGTATATACTAGTTGAGTCGATATTGATATTAGTATTAAGACCAATGGGAGCGTATCTCAATTCATTAGGATTCATCCTGGCACTGACCTTTAGACAGATATAGGAAACACCGTTCACCTTAGTCAACATGCGCAAACTTCATCATCTTCATATTCATCTTCTAAATATTTTCATGTGATTGAACTTTGATAGATTCTGAGTATCATGGTTAAACGACTATCTAAGTAGAGCTTTGTTTTCTTATATATGAATTTTAGTATGCTGAGTGCAAACTCATGTACATCAATTGGACTCATATAGGGTAATGATTCTCATAGCCGAAGAATTTAGTGTGCCAACTAAATAGTTTGTTTAGTGTTTACCCTCAATCGTTCACAGGTAGCTAGGGTTTAGACTAAAAGGTTTCGTGGGTATACCTCTTGTAAACCCTCACAAGATTGTAACTCGTCCGATAGGGACACCTATGGGTGCTAAATGTAGTCGCGATTCCTGCGAAAGTGAGTTAGGATTGTTATATTATTTTTAGATTAGATTTGCTCGAGGACTAGCAAATAATAATTTTGGGGGTATTTGATAGACACATTTTTGTGTCTAATTTATCCGTAAGTATCTATTTTGTTAATGCTCAATTTGGTACTTATTGTGTGATTTTATGTGGTTGTAGGAATTTTTGAGAAATAAACATTTGTGGAAAAATTGGCTTAAAAGTGATAAAAACACCCGAGAAAAATTACTAAAGGCACCCGGAAAAATCTAAATATCGATTCTGGGAGATTGATAAGCGAGTTGGTTACTAAAGCAAGTTAGTCTTTGTTATTTCGGGTTACGATCCAAAGGATTCAGGTGTAAAAATCTTCATAGTGGTGAAGTGACTCAAGATAGTGGACTTTATCTTGGGATTCACATGTGTTGGCTAGATTGGTTGTAGACGCAGGGATACCGAAGTATCTGGGTAAGTTACTTGGTCTCATCTATACGAAGCTGCGGTAGTCAATTTGTATAATTGATTAATTCTTAGAGTATTCAAAACTAGACTAGGTTCCGAGGTTTTTCTGCCAAACAGTTTTCCTCATTAACAAAATCTTGTGTGTTGTGCGATTGCTTTACTTTTCGCATTATAATTGTTATTATAATTAAATAACCATACATGTACATTAATCACCTCTTGGTAATGATCCCATAGTTTGTTCGAATAAAACTTTGAATATACCAAGATTCATCTTGTTGAAATAATCTTTTGGTCGTTAATGTTTCGATAAGATTATACAATGTGAAGTTTTTATAGGTTGATACATAAAAGATATTGGTGTACTTGGTACCATTGTCATTTCAATTATATAATCGGGAGAGGTGAAAAACATGTTGGTATATAACACGGTAGAAGTCGAGCCAAACTGTGCTTACAAAGTACAATGACACCATAATCAAAATGGATGGTCGCATCTCCCCATATCTCACTCACCAAATATAACATACCAATGATTTCTTAACATTGTCCCTATAATCCTTCCCACCATTCCAAATCCCCTTCATTTTCTTATATTTTTTCTTTGTCCCTGAATGAAGATGTGCTCTTTCTATGAGAGAAAATATTCCAGAAACCCTGAACATCTATACTAGTTGGTCACGACAGAAGACAAATGACCAGAAATCCTCTATCCACCTCGAAAAATGTGTCTCCACTACTAGACAACTGGAGATGGCTCAAAGACTTGGGATTCCAATAATGCACATTAGTGAGAAATATCTTGGGACTTATATTATAAGTTCTGATAGAACTTGTGCATCTTTTAATTCCTAGAAGAGAAGATGGAAGCCAAACCTCCAAGGTGGAAAATACATTTTCTCAATCATGTAGGTAGGATTATGTATATCCAAATTTTTATTGCTTCCATCCATCCATTTTATATGGCTTATTGCCTGATTCCTCAAGCAACTTTAGCAATACTTACAAGAATCATAAGGTCCTGGAAGGGCCACAGTAAAGACCAGATAAGAATCAACTTTATAGATTGGGACAAGCATAATGATTCTAAGAAAAATGGTGGTCTGGGACTAACACATTTGGAATACATCAATAAGGCTCAGATTGGTAGACTTATTTGGAGATTCTTGAATGATAACCAAATTTTATAGGTTGTTATTTTGAGGGCTAAGTATTTGAAGGAAAATAATTTTTGGGAGTGAGAGCAAATTAGCAATTGCACTAGTACATGAGAGTCATTTTATATATAAGAGGTATTATAAAGCAAGATTGTTGTTGGAATATTGGGAGTGGAAGCTCAGTCTCAACTTGGTCTGACCCTTGGATCCTAACTTTGAAGGTATTCAAACCTTTTGAAAATGTATTGAATACTGGTTCTGTATGTAAAGTTAAAATCTTTTTCTCAACATCCTAAAGAGATGGTACTTGGAGCTGCTTTCCAACAACTTCTCCCATTAAGAAGTCTCTCATATTAAGAACATCCCACTTGCTGAAGATCTTAATGAAGATAAGTGGATGTGGACTCTTACTAATAAAGGTGAAATCACTAAAAAGTCTTTCCATGTGCTTATATCCAACTATCGAGGTAACACTTCCAACACCATCAACTCTGATTTTGATTAGAAAAAGTTCCAGAACCATGCCTCCAAATATGCCAATTTTTGTTTCGAGGGTAGTGCATAATAGGCTATGGGTGTTGGAAAATAGATTCACTAGGAGTTATTATAGACACATTTTTTGTGTCTGATTTAATCTCAATTATATATTTTGTTGGTACTCGATTGTGTATTTATTATGTTTTTTTTTATTTCTTTGTAGATATTTTTGGAGAAATGTTAAAGGCACCCTCAACTTGGATTAAGGCACCCACACTTTGGTTAAGGGCAACCACACCCAAAAATTCAAAAGTCAAAAGTTGGCGGGAAGGAAAATTTCCTATTCAAGAACAGCGTGAAAAAAGGAAACTTAAGTTGGATTTGGAAACAAGATTTGAGTTTGGAAATTCCTTAACTTAGGAAATCATCTTGTTTGGGAAAGAATTAAAAATAGAAAGAGATCAATTTCTTCTCTTAATAGGATCAAGAATCAGAGAAAGAATCGAAATCATGAAAGAAAATAATCAAGTTTTTGGAAAGTCATGATCGATGAATCAATTGAGAATTAAAGGAAAGATTGGGATGATTTGGTGATGGGTAGTATAAATAGAGGATGCTAGACAGTCCAGAGGGGAGAAAACGATTGGGAAGCTTAGAATTGAAGTGAACATCCAAGAAAAACGTACACAGACGAAGAAATTTCTGCTGCTGCCAAGGAAGAACACGAAGCATACTACACACTCAAAGTGTCGTTCATTTACAGCAGTCCGTACTTTAATTCAAAACGCAACAGAAAATTATTTTTTGTTGCGTATTCATTCGAAATACCTTCTGTAACGGTGTGAGGTGTTCACAGCAACACTTATAAACGTATCAAGGTGTCTGTGAGCATTTCTATTCTTATTGTAAGCAATTTTTGAGTTATAAAAATGATTTTTGAGGATTTTGCCATTACAATGAGGAGCTAAACTTCATCTTTGAGGCTATGGAGGAAGCTACTTTTCCAACAATTATGTGGTAAGTATTTAATTAATTTATGCAATTTATTTATGATTAATTACCTTAGTTAAAAATTGATTTAAAAGATTTTTGTTAAGCAATTGTGATTCCGTTAGATGGTGCATGCCTCGGCTTAGGTCCCTAGATGCTCCATGCTTTTGTTATACAGTTGTTGTTTTGAAAATCTATTTTTTGCAATGATTTAGAATCAAATTAAAATGTTTTAATTGCATGATTAAAATTATTATCACTTTGAAATTGGAAAATAGTGGAATCCTAGCCTCAATTTTCTCTCAACCTTATAAAAAATATTTGAGTTTTCATACTTTTAGTTTTAGAAATTAGATTTAAAATCAATCTTCACAAGTCTGAGTAACGAATCTTTATTTACCACTTTAAAATTACATCAAGTTATGATGTGAATTGTAAGTTTTGTGGACTTCATGTTGAATCTACAAACCACCTATTTATTCATTGTTCGATAACTTAGTTGTTGCTTTTGGTACCCATTTATCTTTGAGGATTGAGGACCAACTAAACCTACTATTGAGTAGTTGTTGAACTCTTTACTGAATATTAATGATGGTGGTTATGTCTTCGGATTAAATGCTTGTCTCCTTTGGTGTTGGTGGAAGATTACAAATAAGTTCGTGTTTGAAAGAAAATCTTCTTATGTTGGAGTAATTTTGAATTATGCTGAAAGACTTTTATCCAATTACTGGAAGGCCATGAATCCATCTCTCCAGACGACCATATCACATTTTTTTTATACCTATTGTGAAAAAGAGAGGGTACATAGTACACCAATAACTTTTTCATTCGTGAACTATATGGACAATCCTTGTAAAATCAGTATGTTTAGATCTTAACCAAAAAGATCCTTATTCCTGATTAAAGTTACAAGGTTAACTTATTATAAAATTGAACCATCAAGATCCTAATTCAATCAAGACATAGTCCTGTATGATCTTTATATTAAGATCCGAATTCAAAAAGAACAAGTCTGGTATGATCTTTACTATCAAAAGAAGAACTATCTAGGTTGATTAACGTACTACTTGTGATATTTTAATTATAAATATAAACAAGATAATGCAGAAAAGAAATAACAAAAGACACTAGAAATTTCGTTAAAGAGGAAAACTGCAATCTAGCAGAAAAATCCAAGACCTCGTCCAGTTTGAACGTACACTATGTTAAGATGTTATAGACACTATCCTACTATTAGACTTCAGAATCGAATGTATTTCATGCCAAATCAACCCTCCGAGAAGTTTAGCTATAATCGTGATTCTTACGTCTCTTAGATCTCGCAATACCTTACACACCTGATTCCCCTACTGACATCCTTTACAGGCTTATGAGTTGCTTCATAGTCCTTTGTGAAGACTAATGCTAACCTTCCTCCAACAAGACGCCTATTTGATTTCCTTCATGTTTTTTAATCAAGGTAATGGGGATCTATTTACTTTGAGGGATCTTCAGATACAAAAAAATAATCAAGTACACCTTAAACCATAAGGATTAATATATGTTAGAGCATCATCGCTCAGTTGAACCTATAAGTATTAGTATATGAAGCTTGTTGTCAATTTTAGATGACCAAAACAATTTCTTAATTTATAGTCTAATGAAGGCAGTCTCGGACTATGATTATATTGAGTATATGAAATCAATGAATACCCTCAAAAATTAAAGACTGAAGAACAACGAAGACATCTGTGAGGACTTCACCAACAAAGGTATGTAAAGATTGGCTATCCTATTTACTCATTATTTCTACTATTTTATCTTCTGAGACAATGTCGTATTGCTTTAGTATATATGATGAATACAAAGAAGAAGTTTTGAGTTCAGGCTAGTATTTGACTAATCTCGAAACAAGAACTCAAGCATTGGATTTTCATAGGACTTATGGATTTTGAGGTTGATAAAAAAAAATTATTGTTCAAAAAATATTTCTGAGAAAAAAGAGCCTAAAAACATCAAGTTGCACTACTGTTCATGAACTAAATTTTTAGTTTGGCGAACTGTGCATAAATTTGATGTTACTGAACTCCAAAGTGCATAAGCGTTCGTGAACATATTTTCCTAGTTCGTGAACTATGAAATTTCATGGTGTTCCTGGGCACTTTTGAAATTTGTTCTTATGTTCACAAACTTATTTTTCAGTTCCCCAACTAATGCACTTTTGGGTATGTTCCTGGAACTCCAAAACATATTGAGTTCGTGAATCACTTTTTTCAGTTTGCAAATTGGTCTGTTTTTGGGTGTTACCGAAATCCAATATTTCTTGATGGTTCATGGACCATATTGGTTATTTCATGAGCTAACTTTTGTGTAAGGTCCTTAATCGACAAATACGCCGGTGCACATTCTTCTTTGTATTACAATGAAAACTTTTCACATGCTTACATGGTTTCCATTCTTCATAATCAATATATATTGAGAATTTAAAGTTTGCTTGGGATCAAAGTAATTTGTAAACATAAAAATTAGTTCACAAACTTGTTTTAGATGCAGGTAAACATTGCTTGAACTTTAAGCAACCTAGCATGTTTCATCATATAAATAGAGGACTCTCTGCAATAAAAAAATATTCAATTTCGACATGTTGTATCAGAGTTCATGCTAGATTTGTTCTCTAAAGACCTAGGTTTCTTCGAGAAACATAATTAGGTTACGACTTTGAAGACTTCACTTGGGATTAAACTCAGTCATACTATCTTTTACCTGATAGATTTTTGTTATCCGGAATCATACCTTGATCATTGTAGTTTTTGTCGATTTTAAAGGTCCTGCTCTACTGTTATACGACCATTCAAGAACTATTTATCAAGGAATAAGATTGATAGAAACTACAATGAGTTCTTTGTATCAGAGTTTGTAATTCCGCAAGATTAATATCTAAACTTGATTTAGATTGATCTTGTAGGGTATAATCAATTAGGCATCTCTATAGATTTTGAAGCGAGCTAGTAAGTTATCCTAATTGTTGAGGTTTGCATGATATATTTTTACCTGGAGATCACTCAAAGAAAATAGATTTATATTACCTTAATAGAAACATATGAAAGAAATCAAATATGTGTCATGTTAGAGGAAGGTAGCACTAGTCTTCACGAAGGACTGTGGAGAAACTCTTAACCCTATAAAGAATGTCAGCAAGGGGAATCAAGTACATAGGGTCTTGCAAGACCAATATACGAATGAGCACGATTAAAAACGAATTGCTCATAGGGTTGATTTGGTGTTAACTACATTCCTCTCTGAAGTCTGATAGTAGGTTAGTGTTCGTAACGGCTAAATACAGTGTGGTGTTCAAACTGGACAAGATCCCGACTTTAAATGCATGTTTCTTCGCTAAGAAAATTCTGGTGTCTTGTGTTGTTTCTTTTTTGCATTATATTATTTTACATGTATATAATGAAATATCATAGTTAGTACATTAATTAACATAGATAGTTTTTATCTTGATAATAAATATCTAACAAGACTTTTTCTTGTTGAATTCGGATCTTGGAATATAGATCACTCAAGACTTTGTCTTGATTGAATTAAGATCTTGAAGGCTCAAGTACATACTAGGTCGACCTCGTAGATTTGTATCTTAATTGATCATCTTAAGGATTTCTTTTTCTACAATCTTGAATACGGATTATGTATCTGAACGTATATGTTGTAAAAAGATTATCCATACAAGTTCACGAATAAAAAAGTTGTTGGTGTACTAGGTACCCTCTCCTATTCAATCTCTTCAAAAGTCAAAGAGGTGCCTAATTGTTTCTACCTCACAAGATCTATCTAAATCAAGTTTAGATCGTAATTGTGAATGGCCATATAGCAGAAGATACGGTCACGTATATAGACAAGAACTACGATGATCAAGATAAGATTATGGATACCAATGATTCATTAGTTAAAAGATAGTCTTACCAAGCATCACGAATCCCATGTGAAGTATTCAAAGTCGTAACCTAATTATGTTTCTCAAGGAAACCTAGGTTTATGGAGGAAGACTCTTGCAACAATAAGATGCACACCGTGCAAGGATTGGGATCTTAGTTGCAAAGATTCCTCTATTTATAATGAGGCTAGTTTGCTTAAATTTCAAGCAACTATTACTTGCATCCAGAATAAGTTCGTCAACTAGTTTTTATTTTTACGAATTATTTTGATACCAAGTAGTCTCTTACTTCTTAGAAAAACTATTTACTTTGCTCCCAAGTAACTTGTTTCGTTTGTCAGAAGATTCTAGCTGTTATAGTGTTCTTTCCTTTGTTAGAAGCAATATGAAAGGTAACCAAATACTTCCTAAAAAATGGTATTTCTAAATTTTAGCTTCTACTCAATTAGGAAAAGAATGAACTTACTCATAATATCAAGGTACCAAGAAAGGAAACCATTAAGCGTGCGAGAAGTTTTCCTTATAATGCAAAAAAGAATGTGCATACACGTATTTGTAAATTAAGGACCGTGCACAAAAAGTAGCTCACGAGTTAACCATATGGTCCGTGAACCATCAGTCAGATTATAGTTCAGTAACTACCGAATTCCTCACAGTTCATGCACTGAAAAACAAGGTTCGCAAACTCAAGTACATCTCGGAGTCAACAAAACTACCTTGGGATTGCATAGTTCACGAACTAGAAAAAACATTCCGTGGACTCTAGGCAAAATTGGATGTCAACAAAAACATAACAAATTGCGCAATTCCCGAACTCCAAAAGTTAGTTCGCGAACTCTAGGGAAAATTGGATATCATAGGAAAATATTCAAATTGCACAGTTCACGAACTAGAAAAAGTGGTCTGCGAACTCAAAGGCAATTTGGAATTTTTAAGGTACTTCTTGCGCTAACATAGTTTATTGAAGAAACAAGTTGTTCTCAACCTCAAATACGTTAAGTCCTTGGACATCTATTTCTTGAGTTCGAGTTTCGAGATTAGTCAAGTATAAGCTTGACCTCGATATTTCTTTATTGTATCTCATCATAATCTAAATCCTTACGTTATTGTCTCATAAGATAGATAGGTAGAAAACAATGAGTAAATAGGATAGTCAGTCTTTACATACCTTTGTTGATGAAGTCCTCGTCGATGTCTTCGTAATCTCCAGTCTTCAGTTTTCAAGGGTATTCGGTTATTTTCTGAAACTCAACTTCTGAAATCTAATCCTAGTCTGAGATTAACTTTAGTAGAAAACAAATCAAGAAATAGTTTTCGTCATATAACATTGACAACAAGCTTGACATACCAACACTTGTGGGTTCAACCGAGAACCGCTCTAATACATTTCAGTCCAACTCAATGGTTCTTCTTAATGTGGATGCTAGCGCCATAGACTCTGAATCTGCTGTGGGAATCATTGCCAGAGATATCAGAGGTGGTTTTCATGGTTGTGAATCTGTCTACTTCCAGGAAAATTCTTCTCTTTGGGCCGAAACTAGTGGTTTTCTCCGATCTTTACTCTTATTAGAGATAATGGTGTGAACAAATATATTGTGCAATTGGATGCTCAGGTGGTAGTCCATTTGATTAACTCCGCCTCTCAAAGTCTTCCTTGGGGAATCAGAACCTACATTGCAAATATCGGAAGATTGATGCAAAATTTTATTTCTATCCGGTTCAAGTTTATCAGTGCTAACGGGAACATTGTTTTCCATAATCTAGCTAATTTTGCTAGAATCAACTATTAGACCGAAAAATGGCAGCTTTTCCCCCTACTTGTGTTCAATCTGCTTTGGCAGTTACGTTTAGTTTTGTTTAGTTTATGTTTGTCGTGTTTGTTTGTTTCCTGCTGGCAAAAACAAAAAGAAAAAAAAAATCGAATTCCATTTATAGTCGAATATACTGTTGTGTACCCAATCGTGCTCGTCGCTTGGATGTTGCACCAACCGTTTTGATTATTCGCACTTAACTTTTCAACCTAGACTTTTAATGGAAAGAGAACTTATTACTAGTCTTTGGGCATACCATTGGCTAATGCAAACTGGCATTCTTAGGCCACATGGACCAATCTAATATCCAATTGAACCGAGTTTGATTCTGGATAGTGTCATGACATCTATCATTCTGGCAAGTAATGAATTTGATGAGATCATTGGAATTTGAGCAACCCAGCGCAATATGTTGAAGAACTGCTGAAGTAGCCATGAATATTACTGCTTTGAGGGATTATAACCAAAGCAAAAATCAAGTTAGTAATTGATAGATATGCAGCAATGTTGTGAAAAGAAACTTCACTGGGTTTTGGTTCTTGTTCTGAGAGTATGTAAAGAACAAAAGAAAATGACCAATCAGCAAATGACCTGTAAAAAAAACAGAAGAACGATCTTCGGGGAGAAAGACAGTAGACTACTTATGAGTCAAGTCAGTTTTCGTCCAAAAGTAGGCCAATATTATAAACAAAGCCTCCCAAAGAAGAATTCAAAGTCCAATTACAAACTTCTATAATGAAAGCAATTACACTCATCTTCTTATTTGTCAATGTATTATGCTTAATTCAATCCATACAAGTCTAAAAACAGATGGAAGAATTTAAACACCAAAATGGCAAAACAGACCACTGGAATATGAAATGACTGTTTAAGCTTTTGGAATTTCTTCCGTCAAACAGGTAATAACTTAAACTTGTGAAATCTTAAAAAATCATAAAGTGTGCTAACTGCAGCAACAACTATATCTTTAAGAAGAAACGATAGCGAAAACACACTGTTGGATAAAAATGATTGATTCATCATTAAGTACTGCGTAAGAGACAACAAACATATATTTAAGAGGAACACGACTACATAGACGAAGCAATCATGAATTCACATAACAACTAAACACTTGCAAGATGCACATTGAAGAGAGTAATAAGAGAGAAAAATGCAATACTGCTTTCATTACAATGTGCACAAACCCTTAGATCTGAACTTCGTTCAACGCTTGATAGATTCATCCTCGTCCTCTTCAATATCCCAACACAAATCCTCATCTTCATCAGCAGTATTCAACCGCTTGCGCAATTCAGCCCTATGGCTTCTACTAATAGTCGTTTTCTTCTCATCACCACTGCCAACATCTTCAATCTCATCCCAACCAAGATCTTCTTCCTCAAATACCACCACTTGACCAGAAATTCCTGAAAGATCACTGGACTTAGCAGATTCAGCAGATTCATTTTTCCCTTCCAAAATCACCTTTTCATCTGATTTCGTTCCAGATTTGTTATAACTTTCTGATTCTGGTTCTTCTGCTTTTCCTCGCGAAGCCATTTTCTCCTCAGACTCATTTTTGCAATTGACTTCCACAACAGGAGCCTTATTTTCACTCTTACTATCAGCAACCTTAGAATTCTCAACCTGTAATTCTTCAACATTCTCATTCTCAGTTACAGCATTCTCACTCTGTAGCTCCTTAATTTCTTTCTTCTCCAAATCTTCAGCAACCGAAGAATCCACCCTAGATTCGGATTTATTAGAGCTCTCATCATCATCAACATCCCAACTCAAATCTTCCTCGTCATCCACTGAAATCGCTCTCTTTACAAGATTAGCTCTAGCATCTTCAACTTGCTTAAGTTTAGAAACTCTAAAAAAATACCTACTCCAAAATGTCTCACTATCAATAACGCTAGGAACAAGTTTCGAATATATCCCTTCCATAACATTATTCTCGTCGAGTAAATTCTCAATCTCTATGCCTTTCTCTTCTAAATCAAATCCTGATTTCCATTTCTCAAACTCATCCAAATCAATTAACTCTTCCGAATAAGTATTCATATCATTCTGAATCGCATACACATTCGCTTCAAATCTGCTACAATATGTTCTTGAATTCCTATTGTTATTATTACGTTCTTGATTATTACTATCAAAATTATTCGATGCATTCTCAAAATCACCAGAAAGAATAACATCTTTACCTTGAGAAATAATGTTAGCTGTTCCACGCCAAACCGATTCAAGTGATCCTTGAGCTACAGATGCACCAGCTTCAATTGATACAGGAATTTCTTTAACAGCACGACTAGCAACTTCACGAATAGCAACCGTTTCATTCTTTAATCCAGTACTAAATTCTTCTAGATCTCGTTTATATGTTTGAATCACTGATTCAGATTTTGTCGTTAAAGTTTTCATTAATCCTCCAAAACTCCAAGTATTACCCACTGAAGAATCTGAGTGAGAATCGATTGAAGAATCTGATTGATCTTGAACATTTTCTTGTTTGGGTGATTCAGATGAATCATTTCTTCTGAGATCTGATGGATCGGGTGGTTGTGGATCTTCTGAGAATACTAATTTGAAAAAATCCATGGGAGAAAGGATTGACTACAGAGAATGCGGTTTTGATTGATGAAAGGGAGAAGAGATAGCAGTGGGTATCCAATGATGCCCTATTTTTCTTATAGCGCACTGATCATCGCTATGATCTATCAAAAGAAAAGTAATCGCTGACTGTCCAAATGAATATTATACGGGCACTTCCAATAGTATAACCAACTTGGCAGATTTGATGGCATTGGTTAGTGCAGGCACCGGTGAGCCTAGGCTAGGATATATGGTTTTTGGCTTAGTCTAGAATGGGAGAAAAACCAACCACTGTGGAGCTTGGATAAAAAAAATTAAGTTTTCATCTAGTTAAAGTTGGCAGAAACTGAATATTGTATCCAACTTAAATATACGATTTATGTATAAAAATGGGCTTAAAAAAAATTGTTTAGAGAAAACTGAGATTTCTACGGAGGGTGAAAAAGTGATTACTGAAAGCTTAAGCTAATCCACAGCATGCTATATATAACATGATTAGTGCTGCACAGCAGTTCGATCCGATTTTGAACAAAACCATGCACCAAATTCCACTTGGTCGTTTTTAAAATTTTAAAACCGTTCAACCAGGCATTCAAAGTCGGTTTGATTTTAAACCTACCGAGTTAGTGACCGATTTAAACAGTCGGTTTATAAAACTGCGAGCCAAAGAAAAATTGGCTTCCCAACATTTTTAGTTTTTTATCCCCAGATTCCATAAGGATCAGATTTTCTAACCATCTAAATTTTTACATATAAGAAATATTATATGTAAAAGCAACATCCAATCTTAAACAAATCACGTGCGACGATGTCATCGGTTTGAATTAATTGTGAAATAGGTAAATCTGAATCAAATTTAAGCTTTATAATTTTACTAGGTGCGATCGTTATATCAAACCAATCGTATTAAACTAATAAGATAATAAAACTCCTAAATTAAGAAGCTTGATTTAGGGGTTCTTCAAAGGGGTTCTTCATATGAATATAAAATAGAGATATTTGAAATAAAATTTTAAAAATTTCTTATCCATAATATTTTCATAATGGTTAAATTACCCGTGATTAGTTAGTATTAGTAAAATTAATTAGCTAATAGATTAAGCTAATCATAATTAATCTTAAATAATTTTATACTTAATCAAATCAAATAAACAAAAATTCTTTTTGGTTTGGTGGGAAGAAAAATTAGAAGAAATATAAGAGAATTTTTTAGGTTTTTTTAAAAAATCCTAGATTTTGATTCAATCAACCAGAGTAGTTAGGTATACCTCTAACTTAAAGTCTTGGTCTTTTAATGGCTTAAATTTGATGAAATTACGTATGAGAAGATGATTCTTTTTTGATTCAGAGAATTTTACGGTTGGGTTTTCATGTCGAACCCAACCGTAAAAGCCATTTACGGTTGGGTGCTCTTCCCAACCCAACCGTAAAGAGAAGAAAAATGGATGAACACCAAATTGTAACAGTTTTACAGTTGAGTTTAAGCATCGGAACCAACCGTAACTCACAATACGGTTAGGTTTTCATCCTAGAACCCAACCGTAATAAACAATCACTCGTACAAATTTTACGGTTGGGTTTTAGCATAAAACCCAACCGTAACTAATCTTCAAACCCAACCGTAAAATTGGATGAATAGATTTGAAGATTTTTTCATTTCTATCTGGTAGAGAATTGAAAGACGAAGTCAACCAAAAAAAATGAAGTCAATCGGACATCGTATGAGGGAGTTATGATCAAAACGGTGAAATACAAAAAAAAATCCAGGAAGAATTACGGTTGGGTTCGACCCAATAAACCCAACCGTAAATATGACACAAAAATGAAGCCCAAAATGCCCATATTTACGGTTGGGTTTATTGGGTCGAACCCAACCGTAATTCTTCCTGGATACTTTTTATATTTCACCGTTTTGATCATAACTCCCTCATACGATGTCCGAGTGACCTCATTTTTTTTGGGTTGGCTTCGTCTTTCAATTCTCTACTAGATAGAAATAAAAAAATCTTCAAATCTATTCATCTAATTTTACGGTTGGGTTTGAAGATTAGTTACGGTTGGGTTCGATTCTGAACCCAACCGTAAAATTTCATCTTCATCTCCTACCTTGTTATTTACGTTTTGGTTTTTCTAACAAACCCAACCGTAAAATGTAGAACAAACCAGTTACGGTTGGGTTCGAATCTATTCATCTAATTTTACGGTTGGGTTTAAGTGTACATTTTTTTACGGTTGGGTTTAAAATCGAACCCAACCGTAAAATTTCATATTTATCTCCTACCTTTAAATTTACGGTTGGGTTTGTTTAATAACCCAACCGTAAAATGAAGAACAAACCAGTTACGATTGGGTTTTTCAATCGAACCCAACCGTAAATTTTTCTGTAACCCGATTCGTTCTTCAATTTCTTCATTAGGTTGTTTAGTTTGATTTTGATTTTCATCACTAATACCTTCTACACCTTTAGTAGGATTCTTCATCACGAACTTTAGAGTTTAACCGACGACGAAATTTTTGAATCGCCAATTAATTGATTCAATGGAGAAATTCGGTTGAAATAGAGAAGGAGAAGATATGGAGGGAGAGGGAAAGGTTTTGAATTGGAATTGAAATTTTGTAAGGTTTTGATTTGTTTAGGTTTTAATTGATTGAAGGGTAATATGGACATTTAACATAGCCCATAGGACACCCCTTAACGCATTTTTGGGTCACCCTGCCTCACGTTGGAGCTCATCTACAAATGTGGGAGCCCCTAAATCAAGCTTCTAAATTAACAAGTAAAAAAACAACAAATAAGAACCCTTAAACTAGGGTTCTCAATGGATATCCAATTACCTGGAACTGAACCGGAATCGATCAAATCGGATCCGGATCTAGATCCTTATGTTAGATCTATTAGTTTTGATATACGGCGGATAGACCCAATAATGAACCGATTTCAGGTCCTTATCGGGTCTATCCGTCGGATACCCACGGTTCTCGACTACCGGAACTAATTTTATATAAAACCTTAAAATTAAATTATGAGTTCTTATAAATTCTCAACTTGTGAAGACAATTTAAGTAGTACCTTATCTACATAATCGTATGTAATTATTGAAATACAAAACTCAGTGAAGATTAACAAGAGATTTGTTTATATTCTTGTAAAGCACGAGAACATACAAAAGTTTTGTAAAAAGGGAATTCGGTGTTTTAATGGTATTCTGTTCTCTCCACTTACAAAGTACCCATATGGGTATTTATAGGATATGTTGTAATGGAAATTTACTAACTAGTCCAAAAAACCCGTACCTAGTTAACCTATAGTCCACCCGGGAGATCACATTTATCCGTAAGTACAAAATCAAATGATAATATGGAAATTCCTTAGCTACCCCCACTTGTCATACGTGTGAATAAAAACATGGTTTTCCCCAAATCTCTTCGTTTTTCCTCCTCCGTCGTCGTTCTTCTTCTGTCTTCCTAATTCTTCTTCTGTCAAAAGTCCACAAAAACTAGATCTACAATCAAATAACGTGATAATCATCAAAACACAGATCTATAATGAAGAAATGATATGAAATCATCTAAAGCCCTATTTTTTGAAGGATCACCAGCAATTTTAAAGTTTGTTTCATTATTAAGCATAGCTGCATACAAACAAGAACAACAGTAACAGAAGAATCAAATATCTAAAAAAGAAAAAGAATGAAGATAATCAACTCTTAGTATCTGTCCACTTGACACGAAGGCACAACATAATCGATCAACCTAGTGGCATCATGAAACGGCAGGATTTCCTCTGATTCAGCTAACCCCTGTAATATTTGTTAAGAGTCAGAAAGTAGAAAGACAGATGAACAGAGATAAAAAGGACAGAGACTGAGGCATACATAATGAATAAAGCTCAAGCTAATAAGAAAAATAGATTCCAAATCAACCTAACCATGAAATCACAATCTGTAGCATTTTTTTCACATGATGATCCTACGGTATATATTTTCTATTGATCAGTACATATTCTACAAATACATATCTCCTATCAATCAGTACATATCCTACAGTACATATTTTCTATTACCCAGTACATATTTTACAGTACAACTGATTAGTACTGCACATAATCCTACAATACATATTTATATGTACTGTATCATCGAATTGATAAGTACATATCTATATGTACTGTATAAACTCTTAGTATGAACCAATATGTATCATTATTATAACTCTACATTATGTATCATTATGTATTGAGTGAAATCAGTAGATACTGATATGTATTGGGTGAAAGCAGTGAATAAAAAAAAGATTAGTTGCTTCAATAAAATGTTGTTTATCTCCTTTTATACAAAGTAGAACACCCGATGCTTCTAGTTGTAGGTAGTAAGGAAATAGTGCCTTGCCAAAAACTTCCTAAAAAAATCCGATGTGATAAAAACTTAATAAAAAAAAGAACACAACACTTCAATCTTTAGATCGATGTTGTCTATCCAAATTTTTCTCCCTCGTGAGTTGTGTCAGGAAACCCACTTGGGACAAAACCCGAATATTTTTGCTTTGATAGAAATTTTTAAGGAAAGCCACTTGAAAAATCTGAAAGATGCTCATTTGCTTCGTTAAAATCTTGTCAGGAAATACCCGCATGCGGTAAAAAAACATGAATCGAGATAATTTGCATCTTAAGAAACTCTATGGATATACATCTCTTTAGATGATGATCACCGTTCTAAGATTATTATCTCAACAAAAACCTCGTCAGGAAAACCCAGAGGGACAAAACCTGAACGTAGTAAAACATGAACACTCAGAACACTGATAGACCCGTATATGTTGCCTCGTTAAAACCTTGCCCGGAAAAACCCAGAGGGACAAAAACCAGGGCGAAGGAAAAATAGTACAACATTTCGAACTGCGGATAGTAGTGGACTCGTATGCCTCATTAAAACCTTGACTCCAGTGGGAAAAACTTTGGCTAAGGAAAAATAGTACATGGCGTAAAAGTCCAACATGCCCAATATCCATAGTCTTCTACGACTTTACTCCCCCTGATGAGTAGCCTTCTCAGTTGGTCATTGTGCTTGATAATACTGCATAGAGGTGACGAACCATCTTGTAATGTTTTCAACGGCTTCCTTTACTTGAGAAACTTGGTCCGATTTTACTCTGTGCAATTTCTTACTGATCATCTAGTTGTGCCAGCTTTTTATTCTCCACTAGCTTTGCCTGGACATTCATAATCGATCGGAGGATAAGCAAGTATCCTTTATTACCATACTATTAGCTACGCAAATGTTTAGCTGCTTTAAAAAACCTGCCAAAAATTAAAACTTAAATAGTCTGATTAGCTTTTCTCTGTGGGAGACATCCAACGATCTTTTATGCAAAAGATCAAGCTTACTGGTGTCACAAAGATAAGAGAGTTTTTTTCGGACCAATGCCCAGATATTAGTGTTGGATATAACCAAACTTACATGTTTACTACAAACCCAATATCAGGTGCCAAATTTCAACTATTGTACAATTTACACATCTTTCGTGTAATACAAACCGCAAAGTGATACATCTCCATTAATTTAAATGTAAGCCGATCAATCTGAAAAATAAGAGATCGAATGACTCTAATCATGTTAATTTGTCCATTTAAAGATGTTTAAACCTTCAAGTTTGAAAAAATTAGTGGAATGTTAGATACAATGTTCAATCAATATATTGAAACCTTATTTTATCGAGATTTTCATCTCGAACTCCTGCTCTAACCATTTTTGTGCTTTGGAGAAGTATTCAGGAGTTCCAATCAAGTATATGTTGCATAAATCAAATCTAGTAAATGTACAGTATATGGGATCATAAGATGGTTCCATATTCCTGGATAATATAAGCATTCACTTAGACGATTGACCACTTTCGTCCTTATTGAGTAAATGCATGTGACATGGTAATTCTACTGATAGGTGAAAACCTTCAGGAATTTGTATGCAATTATTTGTATCTAGTATTTCATATAGATTCGCATTAACCATATCCACTGATGCATGTTGAGTCCTTAAAACACTACCAGACAAATACCAAAGAGGTAGTTGCATCCATACAGGGGAATATGTTTCTTTGTAATCCATCTCAGGTTTTTGTGAAAGACTTTGTTCCATTAGTTGACTTTATTTTTCTCACTATGCGCACACATCCACCTGTAGCCACTAGGGGTTACATTATCGGATGTCGGGACTGCAAACACCCGTGTGTGGCCAAGAGTAGCTCACGTTACTGAGTGTTCGGACTGTAGTTATAAAGTTATGCCTTTTTGCAAGAAAGTATTATTCTGCTTGTATATTTCCTTTCCGGTTTAACCAATCATTACGTTGATGATATTTCTCTATAGAGAGTGGTTTAACACCAAAATCATTTTTGGAAGTATCAGTGGATACTTTGACTATGTCACCAGCAATCATTGTATTAGTGTCCAAGATTTCTCTGTTACACACATACTTCATGGAGATTCCCTCATTGTGAGCTTTCATAGTATATACAGAGATATTTTCTTATTGTGGAACCATACCCAGAGAATATGATCTTCCTTTGATAGTCTCTTTAAGAGTTCTATCTTTCAATGATTGCAATTGGTTCTTTGCTTTTAGGAAAAACATAATATTTTGAATCAATTGTTCTTCCACGTTGTGGTGTGTTTTAAATGACATACTAGCACAACATACACACGGCTTCTCAAGAAGCAACTTGATTTGCAATTTCTGAAGATATCAAATATTTTACATATCTTTCATTACTGAAAAAACATCAAGATGTGATACATCCTAGTTTATCTTTGTACAAACCAGGATACCTCACGCCGTTTTTCAAGCGATAGCTGTTCCTTCCCCTAAAGGTGGGAAGACTTCTCTCTCATCAAATTTGTAAATTATGTTGTAGTAGCACTCGCAGTGGAGAATCATATAAATCAGCACGTTTCAAACATAAATATGACAATATTTTTATGAGTAATAAGTTCAAATGATTTATGAATGAATTAACTAAACCATTCAATGAATGCACAAGAAAAATACAATACTCACTATCAATGCCCAAAGCACTACTAGGATGATACAATATCAACGATTGACCAGCAAGAGTTTCATTTTTAAAATTTATACGAATATGGATACACAGTTACCATCCAGGTGATATGTCGAGTCATGTATCACTACCGGACTATACTTCCATCAACCTAATTGAGTATCTGTGGAAATTCTTTTTCAAGGGTGGTGTTCTATAATAAGCGACCTAAATTTTCTCATCACGCTTTCTGATAAACATCAAATTTGTAACACAAATTTGTGGATGCTAGGACTAAGGTCCCAAAAGCGTACATAAGAGAGAAAATAACTCAATATGGATCGAAATCCATATTTCCCAATCATACAAACTTTTTGGATAGTCCTTTGTAAAGGGAGGATGCTTATCCATAATAATTTCAGTAGCTACTCTGAATATTCTCGACAACCAGTTTGATAATCAGTTTATAACGATCTTATATCATTCTATAGAGTATGAGGATATTCTAATCCATTGGTACCAAATTTCATTATGTGGATATTACTTTCCATGAGATATCAACCGCAACTTTTGTGGATTTACTCCTCTTCGGGAAATATCAACTCATAGCTCAAACAGATTATGAATGTTACCTGATTAGATTGGCATATACCTCATATTAAAGGTTTTCCGTCTATGCTCGTAAGCATGTTTTCTGACGAAACAATCGCTACGATTCCGTAGCGTACCTTGCAAGGACCTTAAATTATGCTGAACTAATCTAGCAAGCCTACTCTTGCTAAATCTAGAAACAGAGTAATCTCCAACACCTTAGGCACTTATTGGTGCGGGAATTTAGATGAGACACAATTGGAGTTAACCAATATCGTCGAAGATTCTCCCCTTGATCTAGGCGGGAATGTCTCATCAATAGAACTTCCAGTTCTATATTATTCTACCTATTAAGGTAGTAACTGAGTGCTGATACGATAACACATAATCCAGGAGAGATAACTGATCAAGTTTCCTCTTTCATTTACTGTCCAGTTGGAATAATTTTAATAATTTACAATACCATGTAAAATCAACAATAAACTGTAAAATAACTTATTTTGACATAGACATGATAGTTTTGTAGTTGTAGTAAATAATGGTTCGTTCAAAACTTGTGAAGATTTGTTTTAAAACCTAATTTCTAAGACTAAAAATAGCAAAACTCCAATAAAATTTATAACAAAATTGAGAGTAAACTGAGGCTAAGATTCCATTATATCCCAAATTTTAAAGTGATTTAATTCAATAATTGTAATTATGCAATTCTTGCGTTTAATTTGATTCTAAAATATTGCAACAAGTAGATTTTTAAAACAACAATTGTATAACAAAAGCATGGAACATCAAAAACCTAGGTCAAGCATGTACCAACTAACGAAATCACAATTGCTTAACAAAAATCATTAAATTAATTTTTAACCAAGGAAAATAATCATAAAAGAATTGCATAAATTAATTAATTAAATATTACCACATAATTTTTTGGAAAAAATAGCTTCCTCCGTCGCCTCAGAGATGGGGTTTAGTTCCTCATAATAATCACTTGCTCAAAATTGTGGTTCATGGCTCAAAAATGTTTACAAATGATAAAAATGGAGAAAAACAAAGAAAACAGTGTGTTTGCAACGTTTATAGACGTTACAGACTAACTGTTACAGAGGGGCTGAAGATAAACGTTACAGAAGCGACAATATCCGCTACAAACGAGTTGAAGAAATTGTTACAACTTAAGATAAACGTTGCAGATGCGACAATATCCGTTGCAAACTGATGAAGAAACTGTGGCTGATTGGTTGAAGATTCTGTCGCCTATTCCCTGTTCTTCATGCAGCGACATCAACAACTTTCTCTGGATTGATTTTGATCACCTTGTTCACCTCTTGTGCTCTCCCAAAAACTCGCTGCCCCTTTCTGTGTCTTCACCCTTTACTATTTATACCACAAAAACTCCAATTTCTTCCTGTTTTATCTTCTTCACGCGTCTGCTGGAGTTGACACACTCCAAACACGTTTACTTATCCTCCCAGAAGGAATTAAACACACGCCAATCTTCCAAACCCAAAATCCCGAGATATGCTCATATATTCTGTTTTGATGAGAATCAATGATATTCTCCCTTTTTTTTTCGTGGATAAATCCTTATTGTGGTGTAACAAATAAATCCTAATCAAAATCTGGAGAAAATCCGAGAAAATTTGTTCAAAATCTTCCACAAAATTATCCGCAGTTGAAAATTTCTTTTTCCCGCCAAAAAAGTTATTTGAAATGGAAGAAGTGGTGCTTGTATCCAATCAGTGGGTGCCTTTATAACTTATGGGGGTGCCTTTATCAATTCAATGTGTGCCTTTATAACTTTTTGAGCCGATTTTTCCACAAATATTTATTTCCCAAATATACCTACAAACACAATAAAATCATAATATAAGTACACAAATGAGTTCTAACAATATACAAATTGAAATCAAATAAGACACGAAAACGTGTCTATCAAATACCCCCAAACTTATTATTTGCTAGTCCTCGAGCAAATCCAATAAAAATAAACCCCAACTCACTTTTGCAGGCATCGCGATTGCACTTAGCGTGTGCAACAAGCCTTTGAACCCCTAGGTGTCCCAAATGGACGAGTTTTGTCTCGTGTCGGTTTACAAGAGGTATACCCACAAAACCTTTACTCCAAATTCTAGCTACTTGTGAACGATTGAGGAAAGACACTAAACAAACTATTTAGGTTGCATACTAAATTCTTCTCCTATAAGAATGATTAACCTACATGAGTCCAATTGATGTACACGAGTTTTCACTCAGCGTACTAAAATTCATACAAGAATTCAAAAATCTATTTAGATAGTCGTTCAACCCCGATACTCAGAATCTATTAAAGCACAATCACATGAAAAGATTTAGAAGATGGATATAGACAAAATGAAGTTTGTGTGTGTTGACTAAGGTGAACGATGTTTTCGATATCTGTCTGAAGGTCATTGCCATGATGAATGGATTGAGATACGCTCCCACTAGTCTTATTCCTTAAACTAATATCGACTCAGCTGGTATATACAAGGGTCTCAGCGGTCGATTTATTAAAAATATTTTAAATTTACTGACAACATGATTGGATCAAATGAATCCAAGCGCATGCTCCTTATCAGCATCGTACATGATATTTCTCATGGATCCTGCGTTCCACGCTTGTTTAGGCGACGGAGACAGGGAGAACACATGTATATTGCTATCAAACTGTCAATACTCGATTTTTTTTTTAAAATAATGGTCTAAATAATACAATAATGGGGCTTGATCTCAAACACTCTACTTCATCCTAGTGGTGATAACAATTTGATACTGGTGCCCCACCAAATCACTTAGAGAAACACAAAAATTGTAAAAAAAAAAACAGAAAGTGATACAGTCGAGATAGATTCCGAGATATGGTGACAACTATCATGTTATTTCTAACACCTAAGATCTGTCCTTTTATGAATATACCATTTAGCTGGGCACACCAATTCCTATAGAAAAAGAGCTAAGTTTCCATCTACCTAGAATGGTTAGTGTCACCATGAATTGTTCACAAGTTTCTAAAATTTGGAGTTTTATTATTTCAACTAAAAGTTTCTCCCTTATCCCCAAACTTAAACCTAACATTATCCTCAATGTTTCAAATTAAAATGCAATACCAGAAATATAGGTAACTAGAGGAATAAATAAAGAGGTAAGTCAGAAAGATAGTACCTGGGTGAAGCATAACAATCCTTCTTTGGAGAATAAGACAGAAAAATAAAAACAAAAACCTACAAAAACTTACCAATGTACAACAATATCCTTGATGGTCAATCAAGGTAAGCAGGGTCCTACAGAGGGACCTCCTCAACATCACCTGCAGGAAAAGGCTCTAAAAAGGGTTTTAATCTCTGACCGTTAACCGTTGAAGAAATACTACCATCCAGTGTCTCAATCTCAATAGCACCATGAGGAAAAACAATGCGAACTATAAAAGGACCCGTTCACCGAGAGCGTAACTTCCCGGGGAATAGATGCAAACGGGTATCATACAGAAGAACTTTTTGACCTGGAGAAAATGACTTTCTTATACTCCTTATCACTGTTGTATGCATCTCTACGAATCTCGTCCAACTCATTGAGCTGGAGCTTCCTATGAGCTCCTGCCTTGTCAAGCGAAAAATTAAGTTGCTTTACAACCCAATATGCTCTATGCTCTATCTCGACGGGTAGGTGACATGCCTTTCCAAAAACTAGACGATAAGGTGACATTCTAATGGGGGTCTTAAACGCAGTACGGTAAGCCCATAAGGCATCAGTAAGCCTCAATGACCAGTCTTTCCGATTAGGATTAACTGTTTTCTCTAAAATACGTTTTATCTCCCTGTTGGAAACCTCTACTTGACCGCTAGTATGTGGGTGATATGGGGTAGCTACTTTTTGGATAATGTCATATTTCTTCATCAAAATCCTAAATGGTGGATTACAAAAGTGCGACTCTCCATCACTAATTATATCCCGCGGTGTACCAAAACGTGCAAATATGTTATCATTCAAAAACTGGACCACAACCTTGTGGTCATTTGTTCTACATGAAACCGCCTCAACCCACTTAGACACATAGTCTACAACGACAAGGATGTAAAAATAACCAAAAGAATTAGGAAAATGACCCATAAAATCAATGCCCCACACGTCAAAGACCTCAATAACTTGAATAGGGTTCAAAGGCATCATATTTCTAGGGGAAATGGTTCCTAACTTCTGGCAACGCTCACAAGTAACACAGTAACGGTGGGTGTCTTTAAACAATGAAGGCTAGTAGAATCCACACTGCAATATCTTAGCATCGGTTTTCTTAGTACTTGGGAAACAAGGAAAAGTTCACTATATTCGCATACCAAGGTAATTGGGAAACAAGGAAAAATTGTTCATCAGGAAAATTATCCCTCATAGGAGGGGAATCATCAGGGGAATCAAAAACAAGCCTAGACAAGTGGTCCGCTACTACATTTTCTGCACCCTTTTTGTCTCTAATTTCTAGATAAAATTCTTGTAACAAAAGGATCCATCTAATCAATCTAGGTTTAATATCCTTCTTGGACAGAAGATACTTCAAAGCAGCATGATCAGTAAAGACTATGACCTTAGAACCTAAGAGATAGGATCTAAACTTGTCTAGGGCAAAATCAATGGATAACAATTCCTTTTCTGTGGTGGTGTAGTTTATTTGGGCATCATTCATAGTTTTACTAGCATAGTAAATCACATGAAGTAATTTGTTTTCTCGTTGACCTAACACAACATCAATAGCATAATCTGAAGCATCACTCATGATTTCAAAGGGTAGGTTCCAGTTAGGTGCCTGGACTATGAGGGTGGTAGTGATTAAAGTATTAAGATTCTCAAAAGCCTCTAAACAAGCATCATCAAAGACAAACTTAATATCTTTTGCAAGCAAATTGCAAAGAGGTCTAGAAATCAAGCTAAAGTTCTTAACGAATCGACGACAAAAACCTACATGCCCTTAGAATGACCTAATATCTCTTACGGTTTTGGGAACCTGTAAATTCTTAATAAGGTCAACTTTGGATTTGTCTACCTCTATACCCTTAGAAGATACGATATGTCCTAAAACAATTCCTGATCGAACCATGAAATGATTTTTCTCCCAATTAAGCACTAAATTATTTTCCTTACATCTAGTCAACACTAATGTCAATGATGCAAGCACTCATCAAACGATGAACCAAACACTGAAAAATCATCCATAAAGACCTCTAAAAGCCATTCTTCCATGTTAGAAAATATACTCATCATGCAACGCTGAAAAGTAGCGGGTGCATTAAACAACCCGAAAGGCATGCATCTATACGCAAAGTTACCAAAGGGATAGGTAAAAGTAGTTTTCTCTTGGTTTTCTGGGGCAATAACAATCTAATTATAACCAGAGTAGCCATCTAACAAGCAATAATGAGTATGTCAAGATAATCGCTCTAGCATTTGGTCGATGAAAGGAAAGGGAAAGTGGTCCTTCCTTGTGACCTTGTTTAATTTTATATAGTCAATACAAACACGCCACCCCGTGGTCATTCGGGTTGGTATTAACTCATTGTTTTCATTTTGGACTACAGTGATACCTAATTTCTTGGGAACAACCGGAACGAGGCTGACCCACTTACTGTCTGAAATGGGGTAGATAATACCCGCATCTAACAACTTAAGCACCTCAGTTCGAACTACTTCTTTCATGTTAGGATTCAGTCGACGTTGCATCTCGCTAGAAGGTTTGGTGTCGTCCTCTAAATGAATCTGATGCATACAAACAGTAGGACTTATACCCTTAATGTATGCTAAGGTCCACCCTAAAGCTTCCTTGTTGTCTTGAAGTACGGTCACTAGCCTACTTTCCTGATCACTATCCAAGTCGGATGATACAATTACAGGAAAAGTCTCAGATGGGCCTAAAAACACATATTTCAGAGTATCTGACAATGGTTTGAGGTCCAACTTAGGAGGCTCTTCTAAAGAAGGAATTAAGGTAGAATTGGAAACTGGTAGTGGTTCGAACTTAGATTTCCTTCTTTAGTATCTAATACAGGGGTATATTCTAACAGCGCATTCACTTGATCACTGGTGCTAACATTGACGAAATCTAAGCCAAAATTGGTTACACAAATCTCTAATGTATCTTCAGATAAGATGTTTGGTAATGACTCCTGAACTAATGTTCCTATAATGTTCACTTCTTCAATGCACGTGTCATCTAGCTCAGGGGGTTTCTTACTAATATGGAAAATATTCAGCTCAATAGTCATATTACCAAAAGATAAATTCATAATACCATTTCGACAGTTAATGACCGCATTAGATGTAGCTAAAAACGGGCGACCTAATATCACATGTATCTGGTTTTCTGGGTCAGGAACAGGTTGGGTATCTAGGATAACAGAATCCACAGGATAAATAAACCTATCGACCTCAATAAGAACATCTTCGACAATACCACGAGGAATTTTTTACAGACCTATCAGCTAACTGAAGTGTTATTTGGGTAGGTTTTATGTCACCAAGTCCTTGCTGGAGGTACACATGATACGGAAGTAAGTTCACACTAGCTCCTAAGTCAAGTAACGCTTTCTCTACACGGTAGTTACCTATTGTGCAAGAAATGATAGGGGAACCTGGGTCTTTGTACTTAGGAGTTGTGTTGTTCTGGATAATTGAACTCACATGACTAACTATAAAGGATTTTTTCTGTACATTAAGCTTTCGCTTTCGCGTACAAAAATCCTTAATGAACTTGGCATAAGTAGGAATCTACCTAATTGCATCTAATAAAGGAAAATTAATGTTAACTTGCTTAAAAATCTCCAATATATCATTAAAGTTGGATTCCTTTCTAGTTGGTACTAGAAGTTGTGGGAATGGTGCTTTGGACACAAAATCGAGCTCAGTGGGAACCACATTGGACTCTTTAGAGACTTTATCAGTCTCTTCAGCTACAACATGTTCACTATCGGGCAAGGTTACCTTATTGTCTACCATTCTACCACTCCTAAGGGTTTTAATTGAATTCACATGATTTGATAGGTTCCCCTATCGGACGAGTTATATTCTCGTGAGGGTTTACAAGAGGTATACCCACAAAAACTTTTACTCCAATCCCTAGCTACCTGTGAACGATTGAGGGTAAACACTAAACAAGCTATTTAGATGGCATACTAAATTCTTTGGCTATGTGAATCATTACCCTATATGATTCCAATTGTCGTACACGAGTTTGCACTCAGCATACTAAAATTCATATAGAAGAAAACAAAGCTCTACTTAGATAGTCGTTCAACCACGGTACTCAGAATCTATCAAAGTTCAATCACATGAAAAGATTTAGAAGATGGATATGGAGATGATGAAGTTTGTGCATGTTGACTAAGATGAACGGTGTTTCGCATATCTGTCTGAAGGTCAGTGCCAGGATGAATCCTAATGAATTGAGATACACTCCCACTGTTCTCAATACTAATATCAATATCGACTCAACTGGTATATACAAGGGTCCCAACGATCGATTTATTAAAAATAAAACAATTATCTTTATATTATTAAATGTACTGAAAACATGATTGGATCAAATGAATCCAAGCGCATGCTCCTTATCAGCATCTTACGTGATAGTTCTCATGGATGCGTACCACGCTTACTTAAGTGACGGAGACAGGGAGAACACACACACATATAGCTTTCAAAGTGTCAATACTCAAAAAAAAAAATTAAAGAAAAAAAGTATAAATAATCTCAGACACTCTACTCCATCTTGGCGGCGATAAAAATTCGATACTGGTGCCCCACCAAATCTCTTAAAGAAACACAAAAATTGTAAAAATCAAACAGAAAGTGATATGGTCGAGATAGACTCCGAGATATGGGGACGACTATCATATTATTTCTAACACCTGAGCTAGGTATCCTTTTATGAATAGACCATTTAGCTGGGCACACCAATTCCTATAGAAAAATAACTAAGTTTCCATCTACCTAAAATGGTTAGTGTCGACCTGAATTGTTCACAAGTTTCTAGACCTTGGAGTTTCATATTTCAACTTAATAGTTTTTCCCTTACCCCCAAACTTAAATCTAAAGTTATCCCCAATGTTCTAAAGATGAATGATTAAAAACATGAACAAGGAGAAATTGTTACCAATCGAAGGAAATGAGTTAAGGAAAGATATTACCGTGTCGCATGAGCATGGGTTACCTCCCAAGAAGTGCTAAGTTTAAAGTCTTCATCCAGACTAAGAAAGAATTAATCACCTTATAAAATCATGTAGCAATAGTCGAAACAACTGTGGGTCATCTGAATAAAATAATGCTATCCAAAATAGAAGGAAACTGCAGCAAGCCAAGAAAATGAACAAAGTGAGCACACCCTTATCTATTTTTATGTTTAAGACAACTACATCTAGTTGTGGTTCAGGTTCGGGCTCTATAGAAGGGTCTAGATTGAATATTTTCATGGGATGAATTTCCTTATAGGCAGGATCAACATGATCAGGTTGTAAAGTCTGGATTAACACAACTAAGAACTTAGAAGCACATAATTATAACCTGAATAATTGTGGATCCTCAAAGTCAATCATATTTGACCCGCACAGTTGACTACAATGAAGATGGTCATTCTTAAACAAATGTGTCGATTCTAATTTCCTAAAGTAATTAGGCTTAGTCTCAAAACTTAATAACTGACACATTTGAAATTCAAAAGTTCCCACATATCGAAGAAAATATTTTAGGGGGAAAACAAAGTCAATCTTGGTATTATTTCCTAGGTAAACCACATCGACCAGAGGATGGGTTTCTAACAACTGAAAAATTTTCTGGACATCAACAGGATCAAGGAATCTAGTTTGAAGATGATCTTGAAAAATAGTAGAGGTGCAAATGTCAAGTCCCAAGTTAGGGACCTTTCTAAGATTTAAAGGTAAAACACATGGAGAATGATAATCACCCCCAAACTTAAAGTTTTCAGTGTCATTAGATAGACTAGTCACAATTTCCCTAATTTCTAGATCGTCAGATTCCTAAAAATAGTCAATTGCTTATTCTAAGTTATAATCTGGTGGTGCATCCTCACTCATATTTAAAATCTCTACGAGTCTATCTTTGTTATCTAAGACTATTGTTTCTTAATCGTTGGACTCTAAAATAGTATTCTCAGGATAAACCCGTTCCTCTAAACTATTATCTGCTTCAGAACAAGAAAATTCTACATCGTCTAAAACAATGGTATCTCTAGTCAAATCCTCTTCCTTTTGAATAGGTAAAGAATCATTAAAATTATTTGGATTTGAACCAGAAATAACGCTATCATCATGAAACACAATTGGAGTGACAATTTCTTGATCACTATGCCTGTATATTTCAAGTTCTTCATCAATACAATCCTCATCATCATAATAATATGAAGATGTTTGAACCTCGTCTAAATAAGTAATGTTACCTGTTCTATCCTCATCCTCTTGACTAGGTGAACAATTATCAAGGGTAGCACTATATTGGAAATTAAGATTATTTTGAGCATTATTATTCTTTGCAAGACTTTCATTCACACTTAATTCGAACTTATTTGTATTCTCAGTTAACTGCTTTAGGGATTCTTCTAGAAAAAGAGCTGGACTACTGATTGTTCCCCCTCAACGTAACACGAACCTATTTGTATTCTCAGTTAACTACTTGAGGGATTCTTCTAGAGAAACAAATGGATCATAAGGAGTACTAGATCGCAATTGCTCGTGTGATTCTTCTAGATAAAGAGTTGGACTATTATTTTTTCCTCTCACACTTAATTCAAACCTATGTGTCATCTCAGATAACTTCTTGAGTGATTCATCTAGAGGCATAATAGGTTCATGATGAGTACTAGATCGCAACTGCTTCAATGATTCCTCTAGAGGCATAATAGGTTTATTATAAGGAATAGATCGCACATGTTTTAGGTCATCCCTCCAAGACAAAGAACTCGAATTTTTCTCATTTTCATGTTCATATGACGGGTGTGTATATGAACAGTAATTGGGATCACCCTGGTATGAGCAATAAACTCCAAAAGGTTGATGGTGGTCCTGACTACTATCCATACCATGTTGATAGTACGAATAATGTCTAGTTTAAAATTCAGTCGGATATTCATTGTATTGGTCCTTATAATACCAGTTCGACATTTTCTGACAAAAACTTCCTAATATATTTATAAAAAATCTAAGAAAATAAATCCTAACAGGAAGAGGGTTCTAAACATACACAAACAAGGCCGACTCAACCAAATCAAACCTACTGAATCTAGCAAATAAAAAGCATGACGGCTCCACTTAGATTGTTTCTAGACCAGCTTCTATTCTTCCAAAAGGCAACTAGTTACAGTTTTAGCAAATCTCTTAGAACGATCCGAATTAGATTAAGTCGAATAGAAATAGGATAAGCTCTAAGGATCTTTGATAACCTTGCCTCTTTGGCAACGTTTCCTTGGGTTACAATGCGGCTCGAATCTACTTAAAATGATCTTCCTGAACTTTGAGTTAGGCTAACAGAGTAACCAATACAGTCCTTTTGAATGATTTTCCAATAAGCTCGTTACCCTATCGGTCTCTTTCTAGTCAAATTTTAAGGCTTAGGTTCGCATTTGGTAACGTGTTCCTAAAGCGGGCAAGAAGGAAACGGTGATGAAATACGAGTCTTATCTTGTATGGCCAGTCCTTGCTCTTTACCCAAGAAAAGTAAATTCGTATTCAGGTCCTCAACATATATGCATTACAAAGGAGTCCAGAAAAACCATTTACAGGGAATTCGTGGGTGGTTAGAGTCTTACCTCCCGTTCCAGAGGATGATGAACCGTTAAAGTCGACTCAGGCCACAGACTCCTATGTCAGTGTACGAACCTGAGGGGCTGAGACAATATCGTAATTGTCGTCCTTCCCTGTTGCAGTTTATATTCCATAATACCCTTCTGTTGGGTTTAAAAAATATTAATGTCCAAAAGTCCAAGGGAAATAAAGTCCAAAGAAAATTTTTTTACAAAAATAAGAAAAGATTTCCTATTAAAATTTTCAAAAAATAATAATAAATAAAACCCTAAAAATTAAATAAAATTTAAAATTAACTGAAAATAAAATAAAATAAATTTTTTTTTCGTTTTAGACCTAATTTTTGATATAAACTAGAAAATAAGTAAAAGATTTTAATAATATTGGGAAGAACTCGAACTCAGAATTCCACCAAAATCACTTCTGAATTATTTCTACAATGACTCTTTAACAATTATAGCTCTTTTATTGACTATGTTTCTTTGCCAAAAGTTGATTTCTAAAAAATTAATTGCAAATCACAAGCATGGTGCATGAAAAGCTCTTAAGTCCCAGCATACACCATCAATCAAAATCACAACTAATTAAGAAAAATCATAAATCAATTAAAAATCAATGCAAAAGTCATTAAGAATCAAAAATAGTTACCATTCATTCATGAAATATGTCTTTCACCATTGTCCCAGTGATTGGGTTTACCTCATCATGCTCAAAACAGTCTCAAAAGATTAGTACATGGCTCAAAAGTGCTTGAGAAGAAGAAAAAAAGCTAAAAATAATAAAACATGAAATCTACAACGTTTTCTGGGCGTTACAGATTAACTGTTGCAATGGAGCTTGAAGATAAATGTTGCAAAACGAAGATAAACTTTGTAGATGGGTTGAAGGAACTGTTGCAGCTGAAGATAAACGTACCAAAGCTGAAGATAACGTTTTTGTTCAGTTGAAGAAATCGTCGCAGTATCCTTGTTCTTCACTAGCAGCAGCACCACTTTTTTCTTCTTGTTTTCTTCCCGAGCCTCCCCTCCCTGATTTTTATTCCTCATCTTTGCTATTTATAGGTCTTATATAGTATCCCTATTATTCCTTAATAGATTAGGACTCAAATAACTTTCCAAAACTGAATCAAACTCGTGACAATCCAAATCAGGGAGTAAACCCTATTCCGGCCATAAATCAAATTTTCAATCTATTTTCTCGGCAAAAAACTTCATACCTGACGTGTATTGATATGTTTTGCTTATAACTCCATGTTGGTAACTCAAAAACACCTTCAAATCCTTTAAAAATCGACTCCCAAGCAACTCAAAATCTTTCACACGTAAAGAAAGATTTTACCGCCTTTTTTGAATTTTGGAAATTGAAAGAGGGTGCCCCTATCCGGAAGTGGGGTTCCTTTATCATTTTCCCTAGGTGCCTTTAGTAATTTTTCTCGGTTGCTTTTATCACTTTTTGAGCCGATTTTTCCACAGATGTTTATTTCCCAAAAATACATACAAACACATAAAATAACACAATAAGTACCAAATTGAGCACTAGCAAAATAGATAATTGAGGATAATTCAGACAAAAAAAATGTGTCTATCAAATACCCCCAAACTTATTATTTGCTAGTCCTCGAGCAAATCTAATCTAAAAATACAATAACGATCCTAACTCACTTTCGCAGGAATCGCGTTTGCACTTAGCATGTGCAACAAGCCTTTGAACCCATAGGTGTCCCTATTGGATGAGTTTTAGTCTCGTGAGGGTTTACAAGAGGTAAACCCAAAAAACCTATACTCCAAACCCTAGCTACTTGTGAACGATTGAGAGTAAACACTAAACAAGCTATTTTTTTGGCATACTAAATTCTTCGGCTATGGGAATCATTACCCTATATGAGTCCAATTGTTGTACACGATTTTACACTCAGCGTACTAAAATTCATACAAGAATTCAAAACTATACTTAAATAGTTGTTCAACCACGATACTCAGAATCTATCAAAGTTCAATCACATGAAAAGATTTATAAGATGGATATGGAAATGATGAAGTTTGCGCATGTTGACTAAGGTGAACGGTGTTTCCCATATCTGTTTGAAGGTCAGTGTCAGGATAAATCTTCTCCCACTGGTCTTAATAATAATATCAATATCGACTCAACTAATATATACAAGGGTCCCATCGATCGATTTATTGAAAATAAAAATAAAATTATTATTTTTAAATATACTGACAACATGATTGGATCAAATGAATCTAAGTGCATGATCCCTATCAGCATCTTACATGATAGTTCTCATGGATCTTGTGTTCCACGCTTGCTTAGGCGGCGAAGACAGGGAGAACACACACATATTGCTATCAAAGTGTTAATACTCTATTTTTTTTATTTTTTTTTAAATCATAGTCTAAATATCTCAAACACTCTACTCCATCCTGGCGGCGATAACAATTCGATATTGGTGCCCCACCATATTACTTAGAGAAACACAAAAATTACAAAAACAAAAACAGAAAGTGATATGGTCGAGATAGACTCCGAGATATGGTGACGACTATCATGTTATTTCTAACACCTGAGCTATACTTCCTTTTATGAATAGACCATTCAGCTGGGCACACCAAGTTTCTAGACTTTGTGGTGAATAAGGATGAGTGGTCTCATGAATAATGCCATGTTGTGAGCAAAATTCTCCTACATGAATTTCATACTCACCACCACGGTCAGACCTAACTCTTTTAATGGTAACATCTAATTGGTTTTCAACTTCAAGTTTATACATCTTAAAGGCTTTTAAGGCATCATCCTTATCCCTGAGAAAGTATACATGATAGTACCTGGTACAATCATCTATGAAAGTTATAAACCATTTTTTACCACCTCTAGTTTGAGTTGATTTCATGTCAACTAGGTATGAGTGAACTAATTCTAATGGTTTAGAATTTCTCTGAATTTTTTTTCTAAAAGGTTTTTTAGCATATTTTGATTATACACATATTTAACATTTATGTTCATTATCAAAAATAAATTTGGGTATGCAGTCTACGGTAGCTAGTTCATACATTGACTTATAATTTACATGTCCAAGTCTACCATGCCAGACATTTAATGACACACAAACATAAGCAGAAGAATCAATTTTATTCATTTCATCAGAGGTTACATTAAGTTTATAGAGACCCTCAGTCTTATAACCCTTACCCACATAATCATTACCCTTAGTGACAACAACTTTACTAGATTCAATTACAATTTTAAAACCCTTATCATCTAAAACACAACAAGAAACAAGATTTTTGCAGATGTCCGGAACATGAAAAACTTCATTCAATGTAAGAGTCTTGCCAGAAGTGAGCTTCATCCCAACTTTACCTTTTACTGCAACCTGTGTTGCAGATAAGTTACCCATGTAGAGTTTCTCCCCTTCCCCTACCTTCTGATAGGAGGTGAACATATCTTTGTTTCCACATACATGCTTGGTAGCACCAGAGTCTACCCACCAGTTTCTCACATTGGTTACCAAATTAACTTCAGACACCGTACTAGAAAACTCGTTCTTATTGTTTTCAACCAAATTAGTATTTTTTTTCTTGTTATTAAAGTCTTTACGTTTTCTACAGTGAGTTTCCATATGGCCAGGAATTCCACAAACATAACAAGCACCCTTAATTTTACCAATGCCAGATTTGGGTTTCTAAAACATACCTTTCTTGTGAGGACTAGGCTTAGGGTTGAGTTTGATGCTCTCACCCTTTTTAGTATTGGAAGACTTGTGTTCAATTACATGAGCCTTGTTGGACATGTCCCTTGCAGAAGATACGTTCTTGTATTTGGAGCACATTAACTCTTCCACTTGAATCTTCTTACCAAAATCAACCATACTGACTTCACTAGTTTCATGTCTCAATCTACGTTTGTATTCGGACCAGGATGACGGTAATTTCTCAATCACTGCAGACACTTGAAAAGTTTAATCTATCACCATGCCTTCAGCAAGAATTTCATTGATAATACGCTGAAGTTCAAGGAATTTATCAACCAAAGATTTTCCATTCGACATTTTATATTCTAAGAACCTAGCTAACAAGAATTTCTTTCTTCCAACAGTTTCAGCTTCGCATTTTGCCTCTAAAGTCATGATTTTGACTGGTTGTTTTGGAGTACAACTCTTATTTAATAAAAACCATTTAATATCATCTAGGAATAGATCAAAAAGTTTTCTAGATACTAAAAGACAACAAAAATAATTTTGTTTCATGATCACGCTTCTACCATGTATCGACCAACCATTTAATTATATTGTTTGTACTGTATATACCTTCTTTTGGACCAATCTGTTGAGCAAAGACCAGATCACAACCTCTTGTAAGGAGTTTTTCATCAAACAACACTCACGGTTAGGTGGACTTGATCGGCATGAGCTGGAGGAGAAGAAGAAATGGAGAATGCTCTTGATTTTAGTTGTGGGACCAATTTAACAAGTCATTCAAATGAAATTTGCACAAAGGGAAAATCATCGAAAACCTGTATAAAAATCATTCTTTTAATTAGAAAGTTAATAAAATTTTACTGATATAAAGAAGGAAGTGATAACATCATCATGAGGATCGATTAAGATTAAATAAAAAATGAAATGTAAAACCAAATATGAAATACCCGTTTGATATCCAAAATCGGTAGGTACCGGGATGTTTAATTGGATCCGGTTATGGATCCATTAATTTAGGAACCGGACCCGGAACTGTTAGGATCCGGAATCGAAAAAAATAATTAGATCTGGTTTTGGATAGTATAACATTCCGGATCCATTGACAACTCTACCTTAAACCCATTGGAGGAAGAAGAGTATTTCTGATCTAACAAACTAATTGAAATGAGAGAAAAAGATTCTATGAATATCTTGTTCATATTACGTTATTCAAGATGAAAAAATTACATGTTCATAAGATTTCAATCGATCGGTAAAAGAGGGAGGGGGTGTTGAAAAAAAAATTGAAGCAACTAATTTTTCTTAATTTTTCATTTATATACTAGGGTTATGCTCATTTGTGATCTAACGGTTGAGATTGAGCGGTTCCGATGTGATCGGTCGGTTTTGGAATGCTCACTGTTAATAACCGTAAATTGATCGCTTTTATAATTCTTACACCTTTTTTTTGTGTCGTTGGATTATCGGTTTGGTTAGCTTGGTTTATTTGGGCCCGATTTCTGGTTGGCTTGGCGGGTCAGATCGGTTATGTGCAGCCCTAAACATGTCAGATCTTAAGCTAAGTTATCTACTAGACAGTGGAGAAAGTGAGCATCATAGTAGTTGTTCTTTTTCACATTTTAGAGATAACGCCACAATGTGACGACCATAGTGCCTATTCTTAACCAAAATAAATACTTTAATGTAGAATAAGAGAATATCCAATGCTCAAGATAAGGGTCTTAAAAAAATTGCCACATAGGAGTTAGAGGATTTTTCTATTAAAAAATTATTTTAATGTTAAGTCCTAGTTATTACTTACTTGGAGTTGGTGTCAATCAGGAATCAAAGACAACATAAAACAAGAAGGAAAATAGAACCTGAGACGTAAGGTTTTCCCCATTCTCCTAAGGTCGGAAAAACAACGGAAAAATATGGATACCATATTCGTATATTATTTAATGGACCAAAAAACTAAAGTATAGAGTCAGCAAGCCCAAGTCCATGTAAAAGGATACTCTAGAATATATGTAACTTAACTATAATAGTCCTTGAATAATACCTAATCATTATAGATGACAAAATATAACGCCTACTAGATGATAAGTGTTCAAAAGTTGGAGCTATTAATGAGCTAGAAACCTAATAGCTTGTAAGCTAAAATCTAACAGCAAGCTGGAAACCTGGGCGCTCAATAGCTGAGAGATGACACATAACTATAACCTAATTGTTTAAAAGCTGGAAGTTGTCAAAGACCACTAACGATTAATCAACTTTTAGCTTTAGCGAATTCAAGTAGTTAATCAAATAATCAAAGCTCTCAAGGACATAATCTTATGAAGGTATTTAATATGAAATTTATTTGTATCTTCTGATAGGCTTTTAGAATACATATAAAAATAAACCGTAATCGCACGGTGTCTACAATGTAGAAGCACAAAATACGGGTCGAACCCACAAGAAGCGGGGATAATAATGCAACTAATATTTCTAATGAACTAACCAGATTTAATATTTTTGGATTTTTAGAATTGAAAATGAAATAATAGAATTAAACTAAACTAACAAAATAAATTCGCATATAGAGGCGGTAACCAGGGTTTATAGTATCCACCAATATTTCTATTTAATTACTGAAGTGAAACATAACTCCTGAATATTTATCTATTCTCCGTTCAATCGACATCACCTATTATATGTATTAGAGTCGCAAATATCACTGGAACACCCTAAGCATGACACATCAAAAGACTAAACCCAAGCATGCACCATCAAATTGTATTAGCGAGAAAATTATATGAAACTAAATATAAACTCACAAAGAATACTTGATATTCTAGGCATATCCCATCAAAGAATTTAATCCAAGCAAGAAATATCAAATAAGTGAGAAAATATATTTTTGATCCTATTAATTAAAAATAAAAATTATTGTATCGTACAGAAGCGGTGAAGAAACAAATAATTTCATCATTATAAATCAATAAATAAAATTACAGAATTAATCAAATAAAATTATAATACTCTATTAACAAATAACTCAATTCAATTGGCCTAATACTCAAAATAAATTTAACATAAAAATTTAGTTATAAAAATTATCAAGACATATGAATGGATTTCTCAAAACTTATAAAAATAATTAAGTGAGAAAGAAAATTAAATGGAATACAGCCGCCTCTCGTCTCTCTGTGTTGGACGCTTTGCCCAGACGTCAGGTTTTCCAAAACCAACAGAACCTTCTTTCCGCCACTTACTTTTCCCTTGTCTCCTCAGTACCTTCAACTACCGCCTGCAAAAGGAACAACCACTGACAACCCCTCACTACCTCTCTCCATCGGCCGTCTTCTCTCCCTCTCTTTATGTACCCCATTACTCATACTTTGTCCCCCCGCCAAAAGCTACCCCCTCCTTCCACTTTCAGCCGCCATACTTCAAAACCCCAAAAGATCCCCCCACACTCGAGATTTCCAAACTCTTCTTTTATACCTTCTTTTTTTCTTTATTTTCCGTGTGATAACAAAGCCAACAGAGCCTAGCCAACTCTTTTTCGGTGTATTCAAGCCTGTGCCACGTCTGACGACAACAATAATAACCCACTCATTTTCTTTGTGTCCAGGCTTCACTTGATTTCCATCACTCTCTCTCTGACTTTCTTTTCCACTTTCTTTCAGGCGCTCCACTGATTTCTCTGACCACAATGGTGGACTCGCGTTCAATCCATAGCTAGTTGTTGGATATCCTTGTCTTTCCAATTTCAATAGCATGAGTTGTTGCCAATGTGAGAGCTTGTGTATGCAATTTGTCATGAATGATCTTGACACGTTGATTATTATCATTTAGCTTATTTATTAGTAACGTTGGGTTTTTAGTGTACCGCCTATGAAAATAAAAAAACATTAGTTTTAGTATAAAAATGATAACAAAAAAATATAGATAAGGCGATAAAAATATATAAATTAGATACATATCAAATACCTCCAAACCTATATTTTACTAGTCCTCGAATAAAACTAATATAAAAATAAAATAGAAATCCTAACTCACTTTCGTAGGAATCATGATTATATTTAGCATGTGTAACAAGCCTTTAAACCCCTAAGTGGCCTTAGCGGATGAGTTTTGTCTCATGAGGGTTTATAAGAGATATACCCATAAAACCAATACTCCAAATTTTATTTACATGACGATTGGGATAGACACTAAATATGTTATTTAGTTAGCATACTAAATTCTTTGGATATATGAATCATTACCCTGTTTGAATCCAATTACTGTACACGATTTTACACTCAGCATACTAAAATTCATATAAGAATGCAAAACTCTACTCAAATAATCATTGAACATCCAAAAATGGATAAAAAATTGTCAATTCACATTGCTCGAAATCAATCAAATTCAAACACATGGATAGATTAGAAAATGGATATGGAAGTAATGAAGGGTGCATCGGTTGACTAAAGTGAACGGTGTTTCCCAGAATATATGTATGAATGTCAATGCCAGGATGACTTCTAATGGATTGAGATACGCTCCCACTGGTATGAATCCTAATTTTAGTATCAATTCAGCTGGTATATACAAGGGCCTCAGCGGTCGATTTATTGAACATGATTTTTTTTTTTTTTTTTTGTTTATTTGTTTTTTTTTTTTTTGGTCTAAATAAAATAAAATAATGTGGCTTGATCTCAATCACTCTACTTCATCCCAACGGCGACAACAAGGCAATACTAGCGCCCCACCAAATCACTTAGAGAAACATAAAATTGCACAAATAAAAACAGAAAGTGATACGGTTATCATGATTCCGAGATATGGTTGTTCAATGATTATCATGTTATTTCTAATACATGAGTTACGCATTCCAATATGAATAGATCATTTAGCCGGGCACACCAATTCTTATAGACAAGAATTTTGTTTTCATCTATCTATAATGGTTAGTGTCATCCTGAATAGTTCACAAGTTTCCAAATTTTGGAGTTTTTATTGCCATCAATTTTCTGAAACTCTACCCCCAAACCTATATTTAACATTGTCCTCAATGTTTCAAACTGTGCAACCTAGAATGGTATGCAATATAAATATAAATAAAAGAGAAAAATATAAATCCAAAGAAAGGGATGGGAAGATTTCACAATTCACTGAGACTTGTGAAGATTCGTTTTAAACCTAATTTTGATTTAAACTATCAAGTTTGTAAAAGATTGTAACAATAATGGGAAGAACTGGGACTCAGGATTCCACCAAAATCACTTCTGAGTGATTTCTACAATGGTTCTTAATCAATTATAGCTCTTTTATTGACTCTGTTTCTTTATCAAAAGTAGATTTCTAAAAAACTAATTGTAAATCGTAAGCATGGCGCATCAAAAGCTCTTATGTCCCAGCATAACCCATCAAACAAAATCACAACTAATCAGAAAAAATCATAAATCAATATAAAACCAATGCAAAAGTCATAAAGAATCAAAAATAATTGCAAAATCATTCATGAAATATGGATTCCTCCATCGTCCCAGTGATGGGGTTTAACTCATCATGCTCAAAACACTCTCAAAAGATTGATACATGGCTCAAAAGTGCTTGAGAAGAAGAAAATAATCAAAAATAATAAAACATGCCAACTGCTACGGATATAAGTGTTGTAGTCGAACTGTTACAGAGGAATAAGACTAGCAGTAAGTGACGGTCTTCTGATGTAGTTTTGGCCATGGTTCCTGTGACTTTTCCTTGGTGTCCTTCTGGTCGTCTTCTTCTTCCTCACGAGCATGTGAATTTTTTCTCTCCATGAATTTTTCCCCAGCCTCCATCATTTTTTCTCGATCTGTCTTGCTTTTATATGTCTCAAAAAACATAATAGCTTCTTCTAAATCGATGAAGACTCGATTTAATCCCAAAATAAATCTAAAATTCGTGTTTATCTAATTCAGGAAACGACTTTTATTTCCGGCAGCAACAAGGGTTTTCCAGCTATTTTTTCGGCATGAAATACTCCTTTTGACATGTTGAAGCATGTTTTAGATGTTACTTCAATTAGATATATCATAAACCTCATACAAATCTCTTTAAACTGAGGTTTCCAAATTATCAGAAACTCTCTCACGCGAAGAAGATAGTTCCCGCCATTTTTAAATTTGAAACAAAGAAGAGGTGCAACTAACCAAGAGTGGGGTGCCTTTATCATCTGTCTAGTTTTCTTTATCAATTTTTAAGCCAATTTTTTGCAAAAATATTTATTTCCCCAAAACACCCACAACACATAAAAAATACTAAAATAAGTACCGAATGAGCATTAACAATATAGATAATTGAGGACAAATCAGACACAAAAATGTGTCTATCAAATACCCCAAACATATTAGTTGCTAGTCCTCAAGCAAATTTAATCTAGAAAATAAAAATCTAACTCACTTTCGTAGGAATCACGACTACACTTAGCACGTGCAGCTAGCCGTTAAACTCTTAGGTGACCCTAAAAGAAGAGTGTTGTCTCGTGAGGGTTTACAAGAGGTATACCCACAAAACTTATACTCCAAGTTATAATTACTTTTGAAGGATTCAGGATAGACACTAAATATGCTATTTAGTTGGCCTACTAAATTCTTAGGCTATAAGAATCATTACCATGTATGAATCCAATTGTTGTGCACGAGTTTGCACTCAGCGTACTAAAATTCATATAAGAATTCAAAACTCTACTCAGATAATTGTACAATGGCCCACAATACTCAGAATCTATCAAAGTTCAATCACTTGAATAGATTTAGAAGATGGATATGGAGATAAGGAAGTTTGCGCATGTTGAATAAGGTGAACGGTATTTTCCAGAATATTCGTATGAACATCAGTGCCAGGATAAATCCTAATGGATGGCGATACGCTCCCACTGGGCTTAATACTAATACTAATATCGACTCAGCTGGTATATACAAGGACCCCAGCGGTCGATTTATCTATTGAATATAATTTTTAAATTCTTTTGATTCTTTTATTTAAATGTATCAACAACATGATTAGATCTTTTGAATCCAAGCGCATGCTCCTTTTCAGCAGAGTACATGATAGTTCCCATGGATCCTGCATTCCACTGTTGCTTAGGAGACAGAGACATGGAGAACACACACATATTACAATCCTGAATAGTTCCCAAGTTTCCAGACTTTGGAGTTTCAAAGACTTGGTCGTCTTAGAAAAATGGTAAAAATAGTTCGTTCACTGAGACTTGTAAAGATTTGTTTTAGACCTAATTCTTATTTAAACTAGAGAATAAGTAAAACATTGTAAAAATATTGGGAGAAACTGGGATTCAGGATTCCACCGTTAATCAAATTCGAGTGATGCATACAATGATTTTTAACAATTATAGTTCCTTTATTGACTCTGATTCTTTGACAAAAGTAGATTTCTAAAACATTAACTGTAAATCTTAAGCATAGCGCATCAAAATCTATAAGTCCTAGTATACACCATTAAACAAAATCACAACTAATTAGTAAAAATCATAAATCAATTTAAAACCAATGCAAAAGGTCATAAAATATCAATAATAATTGCCATTCATTCATGAAATATGGCTTCCTCCATTCTCCCACTGATTGGGTTTAGCTCACCATTCTCAAAACACTCTCAAAAGATCTAAACATGGTTCAAAAGTGCTTGAGAAGAAGAAAAGAATCAAAAATAAATAACACAGAGAAATTGAGACGAATATATGCATTGTAGACTGTGTGTCGCCACGGTCCTGAATGTTCTTTTGTTGCTAAAGGAATTGAAAAGAACAACAGTTTTGTAGAGCCTTAACTGTAAATCTTAAGCACGACGCATCAAAAGCTCTAAGTCCCAGCATACACCATCAAACAAAATCACAACTAATTAGTAAAACTCATAAATCAATTTAAAACCAATGCAAAAGGTCATAAAAAATCAAAAATAATTACCATTCATTCATGAAATATGGCTTCCTCCATTTTCCCACTGATTGGGCTTAGCTCATTATGCTCAAAACACTCTCAAAAATATAAACATGGCTCAAAAGTGCTTGAGAAGAAGAAAATAATCAAAAATAAACAACACAGAGAAATTTAGACGGATATAAGCGTTACAGACTGTGTGTTGCCATGGTCCTGAATGTTCTTTGTTGCTAAAGGAATTGAAATGAATAACAGTTTTATGGAGCCTTTATTTGCGACTGTTCTGAGGCGTATTTCTGGCCTTCTTCTTCCTCCCTGAGTATCATGTGGGTTTTCCCTGAATTTTTTCCGAGCCTCCCCAACTTCCTTTATAGGTCTAGGAAAACCTAATAACCTTTTTTTAATCGATAAGGACTTCAAACTCAATCCTAAACCAACCTAAACTCGTGTTTATCCAAAATATTATTTTCGGCAGTAAACTCCATCTGCAACCATGTTTCATGGATAGAAGTTCTCTGATTGACGTGTTGTAGTTGTTTCATCATATGTATATCTCGGACATCCTTTACTACCCATAAAATTTGGCTTTCAACCAAATCATAATCCCCGAGTATACCTCTCTTTCCTGTTTTCTTCAATCGATAAGAATATCCCTTTATTTTCGAATCTAAGGCATTTACCAACCCTGTTTGGTAGACACGGGTTAATCATAATCCAAATAAGTGAGAAAATCCATATAAATTTTTTCCAAATCAATTCCACCAAATCTCACGCGTAAGGGAAATTTTCCCGCCATTTTTGGTTTTCAAACGAAGAGAAAGGGTGCCCCTTTCCAACAGTGGGGTGTCTTTATCAAATTGTGTGGGTGCCTTTAATAATTTCTCCGGGTGCCTTTATCAACTTTTGAGCCAATTTTTTCATAAAATTTTATTTCCAAAAAATATCTACAAACACATAAAATACCACAATTAGTACACAATCGAGCACTATCAATATAAAGAATTGAGACAAATCAGACATAAAAATATGTCTATCATCTTCGTTCATTGGGATATGTCATATGATCTTTTTATAGAAAGACCTAGCCTTCGATGTAAATTTCGGTTGATCAGTTGATGAATAATGCTCTCTTAGTCTCTTACTGAAGTTCTTCATTTACTTAGTTTACCTTATACTTATCATGTGTTTATCTTGTATCTTAGTATTTTGTTAATAATTGATTGTTGTCTAGTTTTTATCAACTACATAATTCCTGGGTTACCCAAAGATAGAGGAAATATGTTATTTGCCTACAAACACTAGTAGGTTGCTAAAGTATTTGAGACGACGAGTGTAATTTTTGAAAACTCAGGTACTATTTGTGTTATTATCTATTATTCTTCTGACTTGTTTTTGTTGATTGTTAATGTTATGTCATTGTCAACTGATCTATTTTGCGATTCGTCTTTTGAGACACTGATTGTTCTTTTCCATAATAAAGGGTTGATCGTTGAGTTTGGAATGTGATAAGATGATGCAAATTATACAAGTTTCTACTTACTGCCTGCGGTTTAGAATTTCAGGAATCTTATGATTTCCTAAACTGTCAGCAATTTCAATAAGATATTATCCAAAAATTAGTGATACCATTTTTTTCCTGTTTGTCTAGATGAGAATTACCCCTGATGTTGTGAATCACGATTCACATCTTATAACTCAAGATGGTGGGTAAATTCTTGAAGAACTGTGAAGGTTATATAATGGGACAAGCTTGTTGTTTTGACTGGAGAAATACTTGTTTGGAATGAACTGTGGGGAAAGAAAATGTCTTCGCTACCTGATTGCATCCTGAGACATAAATATGGGTGAAACAGACACAAGGAAAACACTCGAGTAAATCAGAAACAACTTAAGGATCTCCGTTTACCTCACAGAATCACGAAGCATATAAAGCACTAGCTCGTAATCAACGGTCAAGTTTGAAAGAGGTAGTTGAGCATTAAATGCACGAATAAAGTAGTTTCCTCAGCATTCAGTTAAGCTGTCGGGACAGATGGCACATCATTATTGGACGAAACACGAAACTGTAGTGAAAGATAGAACAAGAACCACGTGACAAGCATTTTAACAAGGCAAGACCAGTGAAGTTGGATTCTTCTCCAAGAAAACTCCAGCTAGATAGTCCTTGCGAAGTACCCTGCGAAGCAAGTCAAAGTTGTTATCCATTATCATAGTGTTTCTATAAATATGATAAAAAAATAATGTAAAGAGGAGGACTCCTTGTGTTAGGCATATAGTGACAGAACTTGTGAGGATTATACTTAAACTAAGAGCTTGTAATCTTCATCATTCCCGTGGATGTAGGTTTTAACACCGAACCACATAAAAATCGCTTGTGTTCTTTACTTTTACATGTGATTTTGAATTCGGATCATTAATCTTGGCCTAGATTTGAGAGAGTTTTGTGAGGAAAATACTTGGATGTATTGTGGAATTTCCTGCAACTATATTTTGGCGCTAGAAACAAGGACTTAAGAGTTTATTTTATCTTATTTGGTTTTCAAGAAAAATTTAGATCTAGGAACGTAGAAGCATCGTTTGAAAAGAAAAGAGTTAAATCTTGTTTGTGAGAGAAATCTTAGATCTGAGATCCTAAAACAAGTCTCTAAGAAAGTGTTGATTTAAAGAAAAGTTCATAAGGCTAAGGTTCTAAAAGTATAATGTTGTAGATCTGATTTAGGGTTCATAATTTTAAGGGTTCATTTTAAAATTATCTCTAAAAACTTTGGAGTTTTTGGAAAAGAAAATTTAGGGTTATCTTTAAAATGACATTTGCTTGAGATTTTGAGAGCTTGTTTTAAGTATTGATGGTTGCTAGAAGTTGCAAATTTTTAAAATCGTAGGGTTTTTACAGTTAAGAATGTTCATAGGAAGAATTTTCAGAGAATAGTTTTCTGTCTATGATAAGTCAGTATCAAAAGTTTTGTTTTCATTTAAAAAGTACTTAAAACGGTTAAAATCGTTAGTTGACATGTCCCATCATCCGGTTATTATCTTGGATATGTTGTAGAAATCATTAAATTATAAATAAAGCATTTAATAGTATTGGTCATAAGTTAGATCTAGGGTTAGAAAGTTTATTCTCTTTGTTATAATCGTTAGATATATATTCAATATCATGAATCGTAGGGTTAAATTTTGAGAACTCATTGAGGAAAACAACAAATTCACTTTTCTCGTTGTGCAGGTTTCAGAAGGGAAAAATGGCGTCAAAAGCAAATAGAGGTGCGAATAATGAACCACAAAGGAGTTCAAGGATCCACTCAGGTCAACTAGAGAACATCAGGGGCAGGAAACCAATCAGCGGAAAGGGAGATGGAACAAATCGCGTGATAGAAGAAAGATGATTAGATAAGGGCGTTTATCAAGACGAAGGCATAAGAATAAAGGACTACGAATCTAATAGTAGCGATGCATCTGATGATGAGGAGATTATGATGACGGAAGAATTGAAAGTGAAACTCGCCAAAATGAGAGAGGCAAAGAAGAACCTGTTCCATGAGAAAAAGTTACTCAAGCAGCGAAACATGGAGCTTAAAGAGGAGATTCTAAAGCTACAGGAGAAAACACCAGAAAAACCAAATTCACCTATGTCAGGCACGAGTAGGCGAAAGGAAACACCCCTAGAAAGCGAAGAGAGAGTCAAGGAAAAAACTCATAAGAGCGAGAAGCAAGGAAACGCCAAGAGGATATGGATCGACATCTAAAGAAGACTAAAAAGAAGAATGCGAATAAGGGAATGGATCAAGAGAATCATGAGGTTTTGAAGGAATTAAAGAGCATGCAATCAATGTTTCGAAGTTACCAGAGCAATGTGAGAGGGAAACAACTAACATATGCATTAGCCTAGGCAAAACGATCTCCTTTTAGCGTGGAAATCTTGTATGAAGCTCTACCTGCAAAGTGTACAATGCCGGTTTTCGGGAATATCTTTGATGGAACCGGAAGTGCGATTCATCATATCAAGGCTTATCAACGGTCAATGTTACAGTGGGAGCAAAAATATGAGGTCATGTGAAAGTACTTTCTTTCCAGTTTGAAAGGCGAAGTGCTAGCATGGTTTGATGCTCTCCCCGAAAATTCTATTGCATTTTTCCACGAGCTTGAGAAGGCGTTCCTCGCAGCGTACATGCATAACAATTTATTAAGACCAGGAGTAGAGAAATTATTCAGTTTGAAGAGAAGGGTCGGTGAAAGCTTGCGAAGCCTCGTCACAAGATGGAGAACCTTATGTAGCGAAGTTATGGGTCACGAAACTGAAACAAATTTGGTTTGGAGCTTTATTCCCAAACAACTTGCTATACATGGCCATATTCAAGCAGAAGAACAATCTGACCATGCAAGACCTTCGAGAATTCCAGGAAGAGTACATCGCTCTGGAAGAAATTCAAAAAAAAAAAAACAGCTTCACAACCCATAATGGCAAATGAGGCCATTTTCCGAAATCCCGCGAACGTTCAATGAAAAACAAATGCAATCGGCAAAGTGCCTCAAGTAGACTATCGGGATATCTACCGAGATGAGCAGCAACGAACACCTCAGCAAGACATGCAACCGAGTAGGAACTGGGCGAGTAATGATGAAGAAAGATTCCAGAGGCAGTGGGAGCACCCCTCATGGGGAGGAAGGTACAATAATCAGAGATTTGAAGGGAGGACACCTAATACCCCAAGGAATAAGGATATAAAGCTACCAAGATTGAATACCCCTTTAGAAGTTATCATTCGAGACATTGAAGAAAATAAACATGCAAACATCCCATATCAATATAATCGAGGAGTGGAGCCATCCTTCACCAAGCATACCAATGAATTATGTGAATATCATAAACTCCATGGTCATACTACTAACAACTATAAGAATTTGCGAAGTATATTACTACGGTTGTTAGAGAAGAGAAAGATTCCCGAGTTCGTCGATGATCTACCATCACCACAACCTTCACAAGTAAAAACTGAAGCGCCGCGAGTGCATATGATAGAGAGTGAGCGAGGATTAGACTACCTACGTTGGAACTCCATTGTATATTCAGAAAAAACGTAGGCGAATTTCCATAATAATATAATTAGTAGAGTACACAAGTAGGACCTTGAAGGAAAGGAAATTTTTAGCGTTGAAAAAGTATCGTCATTAGAAAAGTGAATGACTCAACCAATTGAGTTTTCAGCATTCGAAACACCATAAAATGGAAAGTCTCATACCGACCCTCTCGTGATTACAATAAAGATAAGCAAATGGGCAGTGGACAAGGTTTTAGTGGATACGGGGAGTTCAGTGGATATCCTCTTCTGCAGCACCTTCAGACGGATGGATTTCCCAGATTCGGTTCTTATTCCTTCAAACTACAACATCTACGGCTTCAATGGCGTACCGTCGAGACCAACATGAGAATTTACCATGATCATATTCTTGGGAAAGATGGAAACAATCGCTACCTTTTGCGTAGTAGATATTGAGTCACCATATAATGTCATCGTTGGGCAACCATGGGTCCATGGTATCAAGAGAGTAGCGTCAACCTATCATCAGTGCTTACGTTTTCTAACGCCAGATGAAATGGCAGAAGTTAAGGAGATAATACTGAAGCAAAGCGGTGCAATGAAGAAGATGTTCTCCAGTATAAGATGCGTGCAAATAAAATCAGGAAAAGGGGAAGGAAGGCCAAAGAAGATAAAAAATAGCAGGAAATGCAAATATACGAGGTGAACGCAACAAATGGAAATGGACTTCCAAATGAAGTATCAGGCAAGGAAGGTTCGTCGGTACAACAACTAAAGGGCCCTACCCCTCTTGGAGAACCAGCAATGAACTTCACAGCTGCAGAGCCAACCAGAGACATAAATTTGGGAGCTAAGGATGAGCCAAAGATAGTCAAAATAGAGATAAAAATAGACAAGCAAGAGGGAGAGAGGTTGGAACAATTGTTACGATAATACGTCGATGTATTCGCTTGGAAGATGAAAGATATGCCTGGTATAGATCCCTCGGTGGCCGGTCATCGATTGAATATTGATCCAAAGATGAAGCATGTCAAGCAGAGAATCCGGAAAATTGCAGCAGTATACCACGAAGCAATAAAAGTCGATCTAAAAAAGATGAGTGAGTCAGGTATAATCAGGCCAGCGAAGTATCCTCAGTGGATTGCGAATATGGTGGTCGTTCAAAGGAAAAACAAAGGAATCAGAATTCGTATCGAATTTAGTAATTTGAACAAGGCATGTATGAAAGATAACTTTCCTTTGCCAGATATACATCAAATGGTAGAATCCACGAAGGGTTATGAAACACTTTCCCTCATGGATGGATATTCAGGCTACAACCAAATACCACTCGTTGAAGAAGATCAGGAACATACCTATTTCTTTACCCAAAGAGGATTATATTGTTATACAAGAATGCCTTTTGGATTGAAGAATGCATAAGCTACTTATCAACGAATAGTGGAGAAGTTATTTGCTCAATAGGTGCATTCCACAATAGAGGTATATGTGGATGACATGCTGGTGAAAAGTAGAAAATCGGAAGATCATGTGAAAGACCTTAACGAGATTTTCAATCAAATGTGCATGTTCCAAATGAAGATCAAGTGTATTTTTGGTGTGGCTTCAGGAAAATTCTTGGGATACATAGTTTCAAAGAATGGGATAAAAGTCGACCCAGAGAAAGTGCAAGCAATTAGAGACATGCCATCTCCAGCAACATTGAAGGAAGTACAAAGGTTAATTGGAGAACTCGCAGCATTAGCCAGATTCATTGCTAGATCATCGGATAAGTGCAAACCATTCTTCAATACTTTAAAAAAAGGAATCAAATGCGCATGAACAGAGGAATGTGAGCAAGCACTTCAAAGTATAAAAGAGTACCTTGTGAATTTGTCAGTGCTTCAAAGACCTGAACCTGGCGAAATTCTTTTTGCGTACCTTGCAGCAACTACGGATGCTATCAGCGCAGTCTTGGTTCGAGCGGACGAAGGAATTGAAAATCCCATATACTACATTAGCAAAACTTTTGGTCCAGCAGAAAGAAACTACACAAAGATTGGACAATTGATATTGGCACTAGTGTATGCAACTCAGAAGTTACGAGCTTATTTCCAGGCCCATCCCATCAAAGTAATGACGAAGACACCCATCGAGTCGGTGCTAAAAATCTCTCAGTGAGTAGGAAGAGTCTCAAAATGGAACGCACAGGTAGAACACTTCGGAGTAGAATATGGAATACTGATAGATGCAAGGTTCCAAGTCATCGCTGATTTTCTAGACGACTTTCCACTAAAGGAAGATGGAGATATAAAAGAAATGTTGAATCCCAAAGAAGATATCACAGAACCTAAAGACTTGCTTAAAGAAAACCATCCGAATAGATGGGAGATATATGTTGATGGGTCTTCAAAAATCGAAAGAAGAGGAATTGGCATTGCCTTTTACCCACCAGGCGGGGAGAGATTTTTTCATATATTTCGGTTACAATTTCTAACAACCAAAAACGAGACTGAATATGAAGCAGTGATACAGACGCTAAGATTGGCAATCGAAAGAAAATTAGTCGATGTAAGGCTTACAACTGATTTGCAATTGGTGGTTCCCCAGATAGAAGAGAGATACCAAAAGTTTGACCAATCATTACAGAAATACCTGAAGACTGCAAAGCAATATGCATCTCAAATTCCAAATGTCAAATGGCGACATATCTGTCGAAAAATAATAGGTTTGCTGATGCGCTAGCTTTTATATCTTGAATGATGAATGATCCAAAAACTACGTCGTTGAGGATAGAATGGCTGCGTCAACCTTCAATCGACGAAGTACCTCAAGATATGAAGACTTTGGCGATTAACATGTGTAAAGAAGAATAACTAGATGACTGGCGAATTCTGATTCATAAATATCTGAGCGAAGGAAAACTACCCAAAGACAGGTTGCAGGCTAACAAGATCAAAAGCAAGTCCACAAATTATCAGTTATGAGAAGACATTTTATATCGTCAATCTTTCCATGGACCATTACTGTGATGCCTGTCTAAACAAGAAGGAATAGAGATTTTGAAAGCCATACATTATGGAGATGCAGGAAATCACGGTGGAACGGGATAATTAACACAAAAATCCAAGGATCAAGGTTATTACTGGTCATTCATGCACGAAGACACGAAGGAGATGTCTCAAAGGTGTGAGGAATGTCAAATATACGGTAAAAATATTTATGCTCCCGCAACAAGTTTGCAGTCAACACTTAGTCCTTGGCCTTTAGCGAAGTGGGGAGTTGACATTGTTGGACCACTAGTGCCGGGAAAAAAGCAGCTAAAATATCTTATTGTGAAAACATATTACTTCACCAAGTGGGTAAAGGCGAAGCCGCTGAAGAATATCACAGAGAAAGACGTATTTTCTTTTCTTTTTGAACATATTATTTGTAGGTTCGGGATACCTTCATAGATTGTTTCGTACTATAGAAAGCAATTTGAAGGAGAAAATATCGTTATGCTGTTCAACTCATTTAAAATTCAGCAGAGCAAGTCAACTCCAATTTATCCAGAAAGCAATGGGCAAGCTGAAACAACAAACAAAACTGTCGTGGATAATCTGAAGAAGAAGTTAGATGGAAAAAACAAAGATTGATGTGAAGAACTGCATAATTTATTATGGGCTTACAGAGCTACTCAACGAAGCGCAACGGGAATGTCTCTGTTTCATTTAACATATGAAATAAAGGCAGTACTTCCTACAGAGGTTATGATACCTACAAAAAAGAGGGAGGCTTGGAAAAAGAATCTGACTTCGTACCTTATATTGTTTAAGTTAGATGATTTGGAGGAAAATAGAAAAAGAACCTTGCAACACATGGAGAATTATCATCGAAGGTTCGTAAGGGAATACAACAAGAAAGTCAGGATGCGAGAGTACGAACCAGGCGACAAGGTCTTGCGAGAAATACCACCATATCAAAAAGCAGGAGGGGGGAAGTTGGAACCAACTTAGGAAGAACCATACATCATCAAGCGAATTTTGGGAAAAGGATCATATGGTCTAGTGGATCATGAGGGTAAGAAATTGGATCATCCGTGGAATCTAAGATATATCAAAAAATATTACCCATAAAAGCAAAGATGGCCAGCCAGGGCTCTCGGGGAAGGCATGATTCTAACTTAAACCCTGGACAACAGGCTAGAACCCCATAAATGTGATCCAAGAGCCGCCTACTAGGTGAAGGCAGTCAATACATAAGACCTATTATCCATCCAAAAAGGAAAGAGGAAAATTATAAGACCTAAGACACATTACGTGGAGAGGTTCTAGGATCTTTCGTCCTAAGAGGCAAGAGGAAAATTATAAGACCTAAACGGGGAGGTTAAGACTCCATTAGGAGGATGATAATACCTTATGTGCCTAGGGGCAATAGGCATTTAAGACATATTATTCGTTGGATATCGTCGGGTTGTGGTTCGTCGCTTCTCGCCAAAATCATGATCTGGCGAAAAACATCCGGTAGAAGGTATAGACTCGCAAGATACGCGGCGGTATACCGGTTGAGGCATGGGTGCTTGGCTCGTTTGAAGCGTGACCAGCCATTTCCATATGCGCCAAGTACTTGGTAGTTTATGCCTAGTCCCCACCTCCCAGGGTGCGGCCTCGTAACCTGAACCAATTAGGCAGGGGGATAAGAGGATACGAAAACAAACTGGTTGTTGCATAACGGGATGGGAGGAGTTAGGTCTAATCCACCATAAGTAAGCTTCCTTGAACGGGATATCAGGGGGAACATAAAGGGATGACACCTTCCTCTAGGGAGCTGAAGTAGCCTGATAAAACGAGGTTTGAGAGACTATTGCTCGCAGGAGTATTTAGGCTTGCTTACTTCGCCGACGAAGAAAATGGCCATTAAAAATGCATCGCTTCATAGAAAAAATGAAAAGTAAGACCTCAAAAAGGCATGATAAATAAGATCTAATGAAAGCACAAAAAATAAACAAGGTAAAATGATACGAGACATTTCAAAGTAAATAAAATAAGAAGCACAAATGGAAACAAAAAGATTAAAATTGATTAACTAATACGTGCCATTTTTAGCAGGTAATAAAAGATAACATATTATAGACCCAAGGACGTGGCCATTTACAACGAGGATTCGCAACAAAAGAGAAAAGATGAAGAGCAAAAGACAAAGGGGCAGAACAAAGGATCTTCGCAAAAGTAATTCTATGACCCATCATTGCCAGAAGCCGTGATAGAACTATCTTGGATCGGAATGGTATCCGTCATATCAAGATTTCACAGAGTCTTTAATTTGGTCCTTTTCTTCAGGAGTAATAGCTTCGTTATCTTCGGCTTCCTCATTAACTTTGTTGTCATAATAATCTTCGGAAGGCTTAACAATAACTCTGGGAACCTTGTACATATCGTACAGTTGGTCAGCAAATTTTTGGCAGTTGATGTCTGAAAATTTCTGATAATCCTTTTTCAACCCTTTTAAGTTAGCTTCATTTTCTACCTCGAAGTCGTCAAACTCCTTTTCGAGCTCTTTTTGTTAGCCTTTTTCCCATATGGGCTAAAATAAAGGGGAAAAGGATATTTGATCCATTAGCCCCATTAGCCCCCACTACTCTCTCCCACCTTTAGGAAAACCACCCACTATATATCTATCCGCAACTACTCTATGATGGCTAGGGTTAGTTTTATAGAGGATAGAAAACAGAACAGAAAGGTCACCAAAACCATTCTCAATTCTGCATATACCATCTACTATTGAGAAGGAGGGTTTGGCACCGAAGTTCATAGCAACCAAAATTAGGGCAAACTCAAGGGTTCAAGATCAATGGCTGGAGGTATTTATAATCTCTTTCTTTTGCTTCCGCTTTAATTTGTATGTTCTTATATTGTGATTAGAACATGCATCTAGGTTTCTAACATTTGGTATCAGAGCCTGTTATCACCTCTGCCTTGCTTGAAAATTACGGTATGTTTAGTCATTACGGTATGCAAAGAATATTCAAATAAGGAGAATCAATTAATTTAAGATTGGTTATCTGAACTTGGTCAGAGTTCATAATTTCAATCAAGTAAAACTTAATTTCTGCCCATAGATTTTTAATTTCTGATCCCTGGCTTCTCCATAATGAGACTTTTCAAAGTTATTCTTTGTTTCTTTGAAAACTCCTTCTCGTCATAAGTTTGTATGCTGGTTATCTGGAGGGAATGTTGACGAGACTTCAGTAAAGTGCTCTATAGATTCCATCCAGCTGTGAGATAGACTTAAAATTATGGACAGGATTCTATCTTCTTGCGCTTCTTGTTTTAATAAGTTATAATTTGTGATTAAATTTCAAAGTATTGACCTACTAGGTGCAAAGTTGAATCTTCTAGCTGTCCACGGTTAAAATTAGTGATCGTGTGAATTTGATTTTGTTTATGAATTTAGAGTGTTACTGTTGAATTGAGATGTCCGTGAACACTCGTTAGAAAGCACAAAATCGGACTCAAATTTATCTATTGTAGCATTACTAGTGTCGGATGTAGAATTGATAATCTGGACACTGATAATTAATTATCGTATATGGAGGCATGAGGCATATAGCTATACCATCAGTTTTACTCTGGCCGATATGTCTCAGAAATGCTATTGTTATAACCTAAATTTTCTAGTGTTCAGGTTATTGCATTCAGTAATGCTGACAGCTAGTTTGAGATACATTTAGGTCTAAACAATTGTTTCAGTAGTTCAGGTTTTAGAACCTCTTGGAGGGAAATTATGTCATTGCCATTTTCAGTGAATTAATAACGTTCATTCCTAAATCTGTTGCTTTTGTTTCTGTTTTAATGATGGATGGTCCTCGGTGGTGGTAATACTGACCATGAATATATATATATATTATATATATATATGTATATATATATATATTTTTAATACATGTCGCTACGAACAAACTACTTTTATTATTTCATGTCCTGTCTTCTATTTGTATATATGTGCTGAATACTCTCGGACTCATATTCATGAAGGGCTTGTTTAATAAAGCTAAAGTGTTGAAATTAACACATATAGAAATGTTGAAATCTAATTTGAAACAAATTGAGAAGAAAAATGATATCATCGTTCCTACGTATGATACTAGCTGAATAGGGCTATAATAACTATCTATGGCCATGACTAGAACTGAAATGTTTAGTCATCATGTATATGGAGATTACTTGATAGAATTTATTCCGTAAATTCTAGTACGGAACGTTAAGTACGCGAAAATAAATTCAGATCTCAAATTAAAATGAACGCCGGGAATGTGACCTTCTAATTTTCCGGTCAGTATAATATGTTTAATCATATTAATTTTGTTCTAATATATTTATTGTATTATTTTTGTTGATATGTTCAATGGTTGTAAAATGATTAATTATATATATATAATTATAACCATTAGGATTGTACATAAACAAAGAATTATGTCGAGTGATTTAATAATTTTAGTAATTAGAGAGTAGCCACAGCATCTCTAGTTATTTAAAAATTTCTTAAGAAATCACATGTGGAAACTAGACATAAATTTTGTAATTAATCATACGTAATATGATGAAATATGCCCACAGGAAATTTTATTATATTTGTATGATTAATTGGGGTGAAATATTGAATTATGTTTCTTAATCTACCCACAGGAATTAAGAAATGAATATGGTTTAATAGTTTCATCATGTAGTTATGAATCTAATTTTGAGTAGGACTTTAGCCCACAGGCAAGTTTTATGTCACTAGATTCATATTTTCTATACATGATTTGCATTGGTAAATCATGATTAAGTTTAATTCTCAAATTTTTTATTTATAAGCATGTATATATTTTTCTTTGCAGCAATTTTAACTGGAAACATTTCTGATGTCAATTGTGACATTCTTGAATTAAAGGGTGATAACTATAAGGTGTGGAAAGAAAGAGTGCTTTTACAATTGGGGTGGATGGATATCGACTATGCTATTCGGAAAGACAAACCACCTAGCATAACTGAGACTAGTACTCTAGATGCAGTTGATCTTTATGAAAAATGGGATCGATTTAATCGTCTCTCAGTTATGTTCATAAAGACCAAAATTTGTGCTAGTATTCAGGGTTCTGTCGATAAGCATACTAAGGTTAAAGATCTCCTTAAATCCATTGATGAACAATTTGTAAGTTCTGACAAAGCTCTTGCTAGCACCTTAATTATGAAGTTTTCATCCATGAGGCACAATGGGTTTAAGAATGTGCGTGATTATATCATGAGCATGAGGGATATTGCGGCCCAACTTAAGGATTTGGAAGTTACCATGTCTGGTTCTTTCCTAGTTCATTTCATTTTGTGCACTCTTCCTCCACAATATGGCCCCTTTAAGATATCTTATAACACACATAAGGATAAATGGTCAATTAATGAACTTATGACCATGTGTGTTCAAGAGGAGGGGAGATTGAGGATGGAAGAGGGCGAAAAGGTGAACCTTACTATTGCTTCTTCTTCAAAGAAGAAAAGGGATCACAATAAGGAAAGAGGAAAGCTTTCAGTTAACCAAGGCATAAAGAAGGAGTCTCCGTGTTTCTTTTGTAAAAAGAAGGGACACGTGAAGAAGGACTGCATTAAGTTTAAGACTTGGCTTGAGAAGAAAGGTAATTTTCTAGCGTTTTGTTTATGAATTTAATATGGTTAATATTAATCATAATACATGGAGGATTGACTCTGGTACTACAATCCATGTTTCGAATACCTTGCAGGGTATGACAAACCTAAGGAAACCAACGAGAAGTGAACATTACATCTTTTCAGGCACTCAGATGAGTTCACATGTGGAAGTTGTTGGGACATGCAGTTTAATTTTAAGTAGTGGTTTTATTTTGCTTTTAGAAAAGACATTTTATGTACCAGGTTTCACTAGAAACTTGATTTCAGTTTCAAGACTTGTACCTTTATGAATTTCCTTTAATTTTTCAGATTCTGGTTTCAGTATTCTCAGAAATTCTGAAATTATTGGTTATGGTAATTTGTCTATCGTCTTTATTTGCAAAATGATATCACTCAAAGTTCTATGCATGTTAATACTGGGTTAAAAAGATGTATTATGAATGAGAACTCCTCTATTTTGTGGCACCGGAGATTGAGACATATCTCCATTGAGAGAGTTAAGAGATTGGTAAAGAATGGGGTAATTAGTACTTTAGACTTTACTGATTTTGATACTTGTGTTGGTTGCATTAAGGGAAAGCAAACTAACAAACACAAAATTGGTGCCAAGAGAAGTTCAAACCTATTAGAGATCATACACACGGAATTTTGTTGTCCGGACATGAACGCTAATAATCCGAAATACTTTATCACCTTCATAGATGATTATTCACAATATATGTATCTTTACTTGTTTCGTTCTAAAGATGAAGTTTTGGATGCCTTTAAATTGTTTAAGGTTAAAGTAGAGAAACAATGTGGTAAGCACATTAAGATTGTGAGACCAGATAGAGGTGGAGAGTACTATGGTAGATTTCTTCATAGCACTAGAATTTTGGAATCAAGAAATGCTAAATTTCTTGAAAATGACTTGATTAGTGGGAGTGATCAATTTCAGGAAATTGTTCCTGAAAAAGATAATGATCAACTTCCACCTACTGTTTCAAGTGACAAGTTGATTGTCAACTATTTCTAGTGACTATTTAGTGTATCTGCGAGATTCGGATTGTAATATTTGAGCCGATAATGATCTTATGTTATTTTCACAAGCCATAAATTCTACAGATTCATACTTATGGATCAATGTATATACCTTAAGATCAGTGGGAGACCTTAAGTGATGGATCAATGTATATACCTTAAGTGTAGCACCCATTGTAAAAGATGATTGGTTCAGTTTGGACCAATGTCCCAGGAATGACATTGAAAGGGAACAAATGAAAAATGTTCAATATGCTTCAGCTGTTGGTAGCATTATATATGCTCAGGTCTATACTAGACCCGACATTTCATACGTCGTTGGAATATTAGTAAGACATCCGAGTAATCCAGGAATCGATCACTGTAAGGCTGCGAAGAAAGTATTGAGATACCTTAAGGGTACTAAGGATAACATGCTTATATATATAAACGAAATAGTCTTGAAGTAGTAGACTAAGTTCTTTTTTTCTTGTTTTGAGACTGCCTCACATGGTGTATGGCTGAAAGGCTTCATATCTGGGCTAAGAGTTGTCGACTCTATTAGCTGAACATTAAGAATGTATTGTAACAATTCAGTTGCTGTTTTATGGCTAAGGATAATAATAGTGAAAGTCGAAATAAATACATCGACATTAAGTATCTAGCTGTAAAAGAACATGTACAAGAATAGAGTGATCATTGAACACATTAGCACTGAATTGATGATTGATGATCCCTTGACTAAACGCATGCATACTAAAGAATCCAAGGATCATGTAGTAAGGACGGGACTTGGTCCTATAATGTAGTACATTCTTTATGGTTTTCTGAAGCTTTTATTTTAGTTGGATTATTTCTCATTTGGAATTTATGTACGTACTTACTTCAGTTATTTTGTTGAGAAATGTCATTACAGTTAGACCTGGAGTAGACATATGGTTTATTCGTTAAGTTAAGTATGAGTGGTGAAAGACTAAGTATATTGTGATACATGGAAGAACAATTCTTGCTCTAAAGAGGATTAATCGCTATGATCCGTATATGGAGTCTTTCGTGAAATGGATCAAGTGGGAGAATGTTAGCCTTTTTCCCATATGGGCTAAAATAAGGGGGAAAAGGATATGTGATCCATTAGCCCCATTAGCCCCAACTACTCTCTCCCACCTTTAGGAAAACCACCCACTATATATCTATCCTCAACTACTCTATGATGGCTAGGGTTAGTTTTACAGAGGATAGAAAACAGAACAGAAAGGTCACCAAAACCATTCTCAATTCTGCATACACCATCTACTATTGAGAAGGAGGGTTTGGCACCGAAGTTCATAGCAACCAAAATTAGGGCAAACTCAAGGATTCAAGATCAATGACTGGAGGTATTTATAATCCCTTTCTTTTGCTTCCGCTTTAATTTGTATGTTCTTATATTGTGATTAGAACATGCATCTAGGTTTCTAACACTTTTTTCATTTCAACATCCTTCTCAGCTTGAACCTTTGCCATATCCTTACGAAGTTGTTCTAATTCCTTGTGAGCTTGCTTCAGATCTGATCTCATCTTCTCCTCTGAGTCTGCATAGAAAGTAAATAATAATTAGTACAACGATACACATAGGTGTGTGACGGGAAAGAAGTGGCCTTCTACGAATGACCTTCTTTCTGTAGAATAAACGATCGCAAGGTTTCTTCAGCATCCTCATGTTTACTTTTTAGCTGAGCCACTTTGCATTGAGAATCAGAAAGATGATCCAGAGATTTATCAGTTGCATTTCCAAATTTTCCTTTATAAAGGCTATGATTCTGTCTTTTTCCTTCAACCGGTATTCCAATTCTTTACTATCTTTTAAAATCAAGCTATTGGTTTCAAAAGCTTCTCGCTTAGCCGCATGAATTGTACGAAACTCTGATTGGGATTTTTCTAAATCAATCTGCGTCTTTTTGTGATCTTCGTGAAGTTCGTTGAGCTATGATTGTATTGTGCGAAGTTCTTTCTTGACAATACGAAGATCATCTTTTGAGGTGTGAAGATCATCTTTTGAGGCACGAAGTTCCTTTTCAGTAGTGCAAAGTTTCGCCCCAGATGTTTCTTTCCTTGTAAGAAACTTCCTTTTCTCAATTCTCAAATCATTAAGTTCTCCTTGAAGCTCACTGTTTCGATGATTTATTTCTACCCTGACGGCTTCAAGATGGGTATTTAATTACTCCAAGTCTTGAATTTCACGAGTCAGGACATCTATACGATGACCCAATTCTTTAATATTCTGTAACTCCCAGAAAATATGATTAAGGAATTACTGATATTCTTTGTTTTGCTCACGAAGAGGCTCGACTTCAAGTTTGCTCTGTTCAACAGCCATGTCTCTCATACGACAACGTTCTTCACAGCATCATAAACCTAGGTATCAACTAATAGAAGAGAGGAAAGAACAAAGACACGAAAGGAAGTTAGCAAAGTTCACCACGAAGTTCAGTATTAGATTTTCTTAAAGAATTTACAGTTAACCTCTTTAAATCCGGCTCTGTCTGCAAAGCCTTCTTTCCTTCCTTCAGATATTCAACCTCTTCTTCAAGAAGTATGCACTTCTTTTCAATCTGAGCGGATTCCTCAAAAAATGAAAGTTGATGATTGTACTCCTAGACGAAAGGAAATATTATACCTTAAAAAAGAGTGTGGATAAGCATTTCAGAACTAAAGGACCAAGAAGAACACTCACCAACAATGATAATTCATCTCTCTGAGCATGGTTCAACGCCAAAGACACTTAAATCTTCGATTCAGAGTCCAAGCGATCAAAGGATTCATCGCATCACAACTTGGGGAGGAAGATTCACTACTCTCCGCATTTGATTGCTTGAAACATCCGTCTCCAAATACTCATCTCGTGAGCACATCTCTCTTCGAGACTCTTCTGATTTTTTGCTTTCGCCTCATTCTTCTTTTCTTTCTGGGATGCATTTTTTCTTCAGTTTCGGCAAGACCAGAAATTCCTGGCATTAGAGGAGCGATGGAATTAGGATCTGAAGGACGAAGTTGAAAGTAGGAGAAGAAATTGATGCATCATTCTCTACCAGCGAACTTGCTCCGTAACTATTTCCTCCATAACATCAGTTTACTTCGTAAGTCTTGGCGAATGATCTTTCCCCTGCGAAATTATATTCTCCACCAAGGAAACAAATTCTTCAGTCCAATATTCATTTGGTTGCGAAACTTGTGGCTTCAAAGACGGTTTTATCAGATTTGGTACTTTAACAGCAAGCTTGGTTCTTTTTTCGTGAGTCTTTTTCTTCCTAGGATCAATAGGAGAATCACCTCTCACATCAACCTTGACGAAACACCACATCTTCGTCAGGAAAAAATCAGAGGCAGAAAAAAGGGAAGAAGAGAGACTCAAATACACAATTATGATCTTTACCTACGAACAAGAGGTAAGTTTTGAAATCTTCCGATTATGAGATTGTGATTGAGCCATCGTCCCAGCAGTAGCAACGATAGAAAAATTCTGCGAATAATAGTTTTAAAGTGAGCACTTGGGTAAAAGAGAGTAAGGAAGTAAAGAGGAATCAACAAAGTCAACAACCTTTTCATCTTCAATCTTCTTCGACAATGAAGAACTGAAAAGACGCAAAAGCAAAAACCAGAGAAGTTCAAACAGAAAAATCATAGGAAGCAGAATCAGAAAGAGAATTAGGCTGAGATGAAACAACAATATGATAGACCTACCTTGGTGATTGTCGAGGAGAAGAGCTCTGTTTGGAAGACATGGTAGCGGGTAATCAAGACAAAGAGGGAGTAGCAGAAGAAAGACTAGAAAAGAAGAAGAAATTAATGAAGGAATGAGGCAGAGAACTCCAACAGAAGAAAAAAAGTTAATAAGGGAGTGACATTTAACGAAGAAAGAATTGTTTAAGGAAATTATTTATACCTCGGTCACCGGCTGAAAAGGGGAAAGAAAATATTAATAGGAAAGACGTGTAAGCTATAAAGAAGACGTGGCTTCAGTTTAAATTTTTCGAATTCTCTTCCCATCCTACCCCTATTCGGATGACAAGAGAAGAGATAAAAAATGAGGACAGAAAATGTCTTCGCCACGTGATCGCATCTTGAGACATAAATGTGGGTGAAACAGACATAAGGAAAACACTCGAGTAAATCACAACCAACTTAAGGATCTCTGTCTACCTCACAGAATCACGACGCGTGTAAAGCACTAGCTCGTAATCAACGGTTAAGTCTGAAAGAGGCTGTTGTACATTAAATGCACGAACAAAGCAGTCTCCTCAGCAGTCAGTTAAGCTGTCGAGATAAGTGGCACATCATTATTGGGCGAAGCATATAACTGCATTGAAAGATAGAACAAGAACCACTTGGCGAGTAGTTTAACGAGGCAAGACCAGCGAAGTTGGATTCTTCTCCAAGAAAACTCCAGCGAGATAGTCCTTGCGAAGTACCCTGCAAAGAAAAGAAAAGTTGTTATCCATTATCATAGTTTGTCTAAAAATATGAGCAAAAAAAATGTAAAGAGGAGGACTCCTTGTGTTAGTCATATAATGAGAGAACTTTTGAGGATTATACTTAAACTAAGAGCTTGTAATCTTCATCATAATCATAGTGAAATCATTCCCGTGGATGTACGTTTTAACACCGAACCACGTAAAAATCGCTTGTGTTCTTTGCTTTTACATGTGATTGTGAATTCGGATCATTAATCTTGGCCTAGATTTGAGAGAGTTTTGTGAGGAAAATACTTGGGTGTATTGTGGGATTTCCAGTAACTACATGAACACAGGGAAAATTACGAGTCAGAAAAGGCTGGAAGTATACCGAAAGATAGTACAGATCCCACCTTCTTTATTAATGACAAGGGAGTTATGTTTGGCCAAGAGCGTAAGAGGTTGAGACATTTCAAATTAGTTGTTTGAAGGATCAGTTTTGGGGGACATGGAAACATGCACAGATAACTAGGTGAGAAACGGGTTCGTTTTATCGTTGTTACATACTTGTTAAACATTCTGGGCACCCCTATCTTCGTTGACCATTCTCGAAATAAGGTCATCAACAACCTCCTCTAGTTATCAAAGGATCTATAAACAGTCTGTAAGTACATATGGGACATTGATCTCTTTTCGTACTTACATGACAACCTAGAAAGGCCTCTAGGCTTGGTTATTTCAAAATTGAAGGGAATATGAGTCTACTCCAAGTAATTTATGAACCCGCAATTACTTGAAGAACCCCTTATCCAAGTAATTTTGGTAATGGCTATATTACCCTTGAGTATCCCCCAAGTATGTTAAGATTAAACTTATATTTTGATTTTATCTTTTTAAGTGAATCAGGCTTTCATCATGATAAAACCCCAAATAAAACCCTAAGTCACCAAAAAAATAAATAATCCATTGCGACTTAGATTAATGTCTTTTTCTTCTTTGTTCAATATTGATTGTGATGAACCGATGATCATTGTACGAATTTCATAGACATGACTCACGAGAATTGGTGAAACTAGTATCTCAAATAACTACATATATAGATTGTATACAATCAATCCTATATTCCTAATTCAATAACCACTCCTTATATGAGGATACTAATAATCCAATGCTTACAGTTCCTGAAGCAAACCCACCGAGATGGTGTTAAAATCAAATATATTCCTAAAAATTAAGAATGATTACAAATTACAATAGAAACATCCATAGTTAAAACCCTTTCAGAGAACCCAAAATTCAACAAATTGTTATATAAAAAAGGTTTTCCCTATTTCCCACCCCCACTTTTCCTATTTCCCATCCCCCTTACAATTTCTAAAAATAATCTACTTTTCAATTCTTATTTCTCCTACGTACAACCTAGAAAAGTCAAATCAATCTTGACTATATCTATTATCACTTTTGTCTCCTTCTTCTTAGATAATCTTCCATATTCATTAAACAAAACCATTAAAAAACCTTAAAAATCCATCAAAACCCTAGGTTAGATTTTTATTTAATTATTATAGAACGCATATTCCTTTTTTTATCATTTAATTCGTTGAGACATAAACGAACTAATCAACTATTAATTGGTGTTCCATTATGGGAGATTCAACTATTGAAAATCTAGGGGAAAATATCTAAACCCTAGACGAATCGACGAATATCCAAGAAGATTATCTTAATTCTATTGAAAACCCATTCTATGAACAAGGTTTAGAGGTTAGTAAGTAACCTAATTATCCTAATTAATTACCGATATTCAATTATTTTTTTATTTTCAGAAGAACTGGTCGGTCTATTTCAGACAACCATAAAAGTTTTGAGTCGTCCACGTTTGGATGACTATTAGCATCTGTGGTTTTCCGGTAACTGGTGACTATATGCCCTAACAGTCGTTCGATTCTGGTCGACAGCAGGCAATTATAGTCGTCCGTATCTGGACTACAACATTGATTTATCCTGACTTGAGTTTTCTGTCAATTTTTACGTCGTACTGTTATCCATCGTTCAACCACATATTGAATCGACTGAAGAAGCTATTTATGATGAAGAAAGAGAGGATGAGGCTATTTTTGATATCGTGGACCAACATAATATGGAGGAACCATAACAAATCAATGTTGAAGGCTTTAATTCTAGTGAATACTTTACCACAAATAAAGTAGGGTTTTATGTTATATTTTTTAAGTGATAAATCAATTATTTTGGTCATTTTGTAATGGTGATGTTGATATATTTTCTATTTATTGTGTGTATACATTTGAATCAAAAGAAAACGTTATAGAATGGTGTCACGAGATCGATAGTCAAAACATTATAGTTGTTGTGATTGACAAGGTGGTGAATAAGAATGAGAATCAAGGTGGAAAGGGTTCCTCAGTTGTATTTGGATGCGAGAGAGGTGGGGAATATAGAAAACACATTTATACAGTAAAAACTGTGAAATGTAGGAAAGGAATTGCCAACAAAAAATGTAAATATCCCTTTAAGTTGCGGTCGACATGTGTAGCCGCTTCAAAATGGAATTTGGTTGTTAAAGATGGACACCATAACCATACTCATGCAGAGACACTTTTGAGGTATTTATACGGTGGTAGACTATCAGAGGAAGAAGAAAAATTTATTATAAAATTCCACGAGCACGGCTTGCCACCTAGACAGATTCTCATTGCTTTGAAGGACAATTTTTAAAGGAATCTTTCAACAGTGAAGACCATCGACAACTACATACAAAAGCATAGGATTTCCGAAGGTGCAGGAAGAACTAGGATGCAACTACTTTATAATTATCTAGATGATGCCCATTATGTAACATGGAATAGGCAAAATACCAATACAAGTGAGGTGAGTGATATATTTTGGGCACATCCCGAATCCACAGTATGTGCTAAGTGTTTTCCTTCTGTCGTGATTATTGATTGTACATACAAGACAAACCGATGGAAAATTCCTTTGTTTCATGCGGCGGGTATGACATATATGGGTACAACATTCTCCATTGCTTTGCATTTATGAGCGCCGAGCTAACAAATAACTATGAATGGTCCTTGCAATATCTAAGACCACTTTACTCTCCAACAAACTTACCATCTGTTATTGTCACCGACAACGAGCAATCCTTGATTAACGATATAGGTATTGTTTTCCCAGAAGCACGAAGATTGTTATGTACGTGGCATATTCAAAAGAATGTGTACTCTCACTTCCGCGAATCAACTATAAAAAAAAAATCGTGAAAGAACTTAAGGAAAAGGAGAGAAGCAGTGTAGAAGGTACTATTTTAATTAATATAAGAGTACAATTAATCAAAAAGATGAAGCAGAAGAAGATGATCCTCTAAAAGATCTAGAAGACGATTGGAGGCGTGTTGTTAGAATGAAAACAGTATCTCTATTCGATATGGGGTTGGAATACTTCGTACATAAATATGAGAAACGGTATCCTAAAGTAATTAAATATATCTATGAGAATGTACTTGTCAATAAGGAATATTTTGCGTATGCATAAACTAATGAAGTGAAACATCCGAACTTCTAATTACGTGGAAGGTGCACATAGTGTCTTAAAACGATTCTTGAAAAATAGTCAATGTGGGTTTATTGAGTGCTGGCAACAAATGCACAAGATGCATGAATCGCAACTTGTTACTATTAAAGCCAAATTTCAACAAAGTATGACTTTCATCAAGCATGAACACAATATAGACGATTTCAAGGGTCTACATCACCATGTCTTACAGTACGCCTTAAACTTCATCATCTCTGAAATAAGAAGATTGGAAAAGTCGAGAACTATTGTTGAAAAGTATTGTGGATGCATTTTATACCAGACGCATGGCCTACCTTGTGCCCACATGGTATCTGAATATCAGAATCAAAGTAAGCCAATCCCACTTTCTTCTATCGATTTGTAATGGAGGCAGATTAATTTAGTTCCACATGTTTCTCGTTTGGACGCAATGTTTGATTATTTACCACAGTTACAGATTCTAAGAAAAAAGTGGGAAGATTCTACTGACCCAGAAAAGATTCGAATTAATGAATTAGTGAAAAATTTTGTAACTCAGCTTGCACAACCCGACATGAATAATTTCCAAGAACCACCAGTTCTTGTTCAAATTAAAGGAAGAAAAACAACTGCCGAAAAAAAAAATCTACAAAGAGAGATCTTTCTTGGTATGAACATATCGCCTTAAAAAAGAAGGTATTTTACCTGAGCATTTTGAAATCTCAATTAATACCGTTTTAGATAATAATACATTCTACTTACTTGTATATTTTATATTTTTCTTATTTAACTGAAATTTAATCTTGTTTGTATGCAATTAACATTCATAAGGTACCACAAGTGGAACATGGTAACACTCAAACTCAAGAACAGACAGGAACTTCTGATACCCAAGGAGCCAGACAAAAGAGGAAATATATAACAAGAAATATTGAATATTGGGAGAAAAAGAAGAAAAGAACAGAAAATTCAGAGGTTACAACTGAAAATAAAAATGAAGAAATGATAATTGAGGAAGGTTCAGTCAGAACTGAAAAAGTTTGATGTTATCGATAACATGGTGGAAGATAGGGTGAATATACCAGACCTTGTGGTTATGACTGAAGACCAAGTTAATGCACCAGATGAATGAACAAGCAATATTGAAAAAGTAGATGTTTTCGAATCAAGAAAAACTATAAATTTTTACCGTGGATTGTTTAGAGCAAAAACCTGACCATGATGTTACTATTTATGATGTTGAATCAATAGCGAATAACCCAAAAGAAGAAGAAAAAGAAAACTTTTTTGAGGAAGAAAAACTCGAAGATGATGAAGATGCTTGGCAACTACAGAAGTAGCGTGAGCCTCGACATGAAGAGTGGAGTTTACCTAATAAATGGTATGTTTCACACTTCAAGAAGCTATGCAATTTTACATAAAAGAAACTCAAATGGGGCGTGGAGATGGTCATTGTGGTTTCCATACTATTGCTTTCCAACTGGGTCTTACTTGTCATGATGATTACCTTGTTGTCCAAACTATATGCATGAAAAAGCTTTTAATCACAAGATATTTTATGAAAAAATCTTGGGCATCGAGGAAAGTTACAACAATATGCTAAAAAGATTGAAGTTTGAAGATAGGGATGAAGTGATCATCAACAAATGGCTTAGAATGCCAGAAGATGGTCTTGTAGTGGCCCTAACTTTCTGTACCATTCTTCTTTCGCTTTCAAACAATATATGCTTGAACTTTTTCCCTTCGAGGCATGAGCCAGTCAAAGATAAGAAACATAGAGTTATAGTGATAGCTTTTGTAGACGGGAACCATTTTGTTCCGATGAGATTAAAGGTAGGTGCTTCTATAACACCTCCCACCGAAATATGGATTAAGAACGCATATGAAGATGCCAAGGTTTGGCCAAAAAAATACGAGGAAAAAATGAAGGAAAAAATACGATGCTAAGTGTTTGTTTCTTGTTCTTCGTAAATTCTACTCTGATCTCGTCCTTATCAATGTGTAGATACTTAGAAACTAGGGTAGTTTCTTCATGGAAGTCAAGTTCCCTAGGACGTTTTGCTTGTACTACTAACCCATCCATATTCAAGCTTATTATATTTATCACTTCGTCTATGGTGATTTATTTCACCGAAAGGTAGGTGGAGTGTGTTTGTTTCCGGATAAAATCTTTCTATGGATGCACTATATAACGCATCATCATACTTCATATGAGCATTTTCAGCAATATGTAGTAAACCGGTCCTTCTCAATAAATTTTTGATGAACTCACATGAATCAAATTTCCATTCATAATGGGTTCTATGATGATTGGATAACGACAACATTCTGTTTGGTTTCTTCATAACAAGCATATTATGGTTCACATTACTAACAACTATACAAAAAATATAGTAAAAAAACATAATTAGTTACAAAAATATTAACTCTCCACTCCAAATACGTGCCGCAATATGGTTTTTGTAGGCGATTAATAAAGACATATCTTGAGGAGTTCGATAATCATCTACAATTATACCATTGGGTTTTGAAAGTAAGCTAGACGGACTAGTGGTGGATGGAACATCTCCTACATCTTCGGGGAATATGCCTCATTATTGGGTTTACCCCTACAATCAAAAGATTTATCATTTAAAAATAAAATCCAAAGATAGATAATAATAATAATAATAATAATGGGGAAGGAAAATACAAATAATATGAATTGGCAAAAAAAAAATTGGTTTGAATATGTATATGGCATATGCTACAATTTGGAACAACCATCACAATCAGGACCAATTTGGAACTTGGTTTTCACTATTCATTTCTCTACCACAACTTGTATCAGTGGGGTTTGCTCCTATAAAAAACCCGGGTTCTTTAGGTTCCTGTAATACAGTGAGGTTAGTAAAAACGACATAGCAGAATAGGTGCATACATGATGAAACAAAAACTCAAATGTATAATTGAAACAATCTATTCTATATTCCGAATGTTCAACCAAATCAACCGTCCTACTGCATTCAAAACCATGATAATCATTTCCACCACATTCACAAATAGCCTATATAGTAAGGTTTTCCATCTTGGATGAAATCTTATGGGCATATGCATGGCCATTCATATTTAAAATGTCAAACCTCGCTTCATTGTTCTATTTGTATAATGCTGGAAAGGGATTCATGACTACCATGCAATATCAATTCCATTTCTCAATCTCCTTGATCCTTTCTAACAACTTCCACTTTACTAACCTCAATAACTGATATATCAAGTCAATTCTGTAGAAACCTCACCTGAATTCTCTAACACTGGACAATTTTCGGGCAAAATTGGCCTATCATCTGGTACTGGAGGTATATCTAAAATCATTTCATTCACCATTCATCATCATAGTCACAAATAAATATAATTAAACACACAAAAATTAAAAATCAAGATGACAAACAAGAGTATTCCATATCCAACGAAGAGAACAAAATCAGAACATAGATTATGTTAAGTTGTATGCACAGAAAGTTGTATGAACATAGATTAGAAGAACTTCCAATTCAGCCATCCTGATTTAACCAAGTTCTATGCATAGTTCAACAGTGCAAGCATTCTATATTAACCTAGAACATAAAAAAATTCTAGCGGTACATCTCTGAAACTAATTAAGGGTATTGAAAATTAGAACTAAGGGTAAACATCTCAAAAAAAAAATTAACCTAGAACAGAACTATTAGGGATTTAGATTTTACCTCTTTTTTGGATATGATTTTGATTCAAAAATCGATTGCTTTCTTGGAGGCACCTTTCTGTAGAAAATAGACCATCAAAGAAGAAAAAGAGGGATTGAAAGTTTTCTGCGGGTGATGAATTTTTTTTATGGAAGTTGTCGAGTGGAGAAGAAGAGAGGGGAGGCGCTGCATGTGGAGAAGAAGAGGGGGAGGTGTATTTTTGGGGTGGAGCGAAAAAAGTTTGGGTGTAAAATAAAAAGTCAAATAAGATGGGATTTAGAATTTCTTAAAAGTCATATGGGTTGTAAATAAGAAAATTGGGGATGTGAATTAAGGGGAATGGGAAATAGAAAAAGTGGGGGTGGGAAATAGGTAAAAAGTATAAAAAAATAAATAAAAAGAGATGCTTTGAATTCTAACTAGGTGGTGAAGAAGTTATGGAAGGAGAGAAGAAAAGGAGAAAGGGAGGAGAGGAGTCGGAAGTTGAAGCAGGCGGATACCAAATTAGGGTAATTTCCAACAATCCCCCACATGAATGAAATTGTCACACAGAAAAGCAAGAGATGCTTGACTCTAAATGCAGACCTTAGAGAGTTTGTGCGCGGAACATCGCTGTATAAGGAAAGATGGCTATTGGCCTTGAATCTTCCTTAGTGAATATCTACCGGGATTAATGGTTGATTACTGAACATGATGTCTTGAACTATTCAACCTTATGATGTAATCCGATGCAATAGATATCACATATCTTTTTTTCCTTACATATTTGGTTCTCGGTTGTGTTCTTTTCGACCATGAACGATACTGGAATTCTATAAGTGTTTTAGAGTAACATAACCTTATAGTTCTCATAGAAGCGGCCCCACTTCTCACTCATATAGGTGATCTCCTATTAAAAGTATCCTTCCATACTTTAATTAATTAAACTAATCTATAGGAATCATTAAAAGAATTTAATTCCTAACCTCTAACTCTTACAGGTAACATTGTTTCATCATAGGAATGGGTAAAGAGACTATCTCTTTCAGTGTCACTGACAAGCATGTCACAACTTAGTTGTCCCTTTGAACCTAGATCTTGGGATCTCCAATCACTAGGTTGGGTTACCGCTGCAATTTATCCTTTAATTAGGCTATAAGCCACATTCCCCTCGATGATGCAACTCATGCTCTCTGGAATTTGTATCCTTAGTCGACTTGATACAATTTCCTAAACACTATTTTTTTTTGTATGCGCGCATTTGAGAGCAATTGCTTTATGGTAATATACCTTCGATGTATTTTTCAACACGTACGATAATCCCCCAAAACTATGTGTACTTTCCAAATAACTGTTTGATCATGACAGTACTTATTTTGAAATACATATACTCTGTTTACACGAGTATATATCTAAGGAAATTTCACATTCACTTCTATTTTATTTCTGACTTTGTGTTCAAAGCTTCGGAGTCCATAGTTGATCTCTCTATCAACCTTAATTTGAATGATTTTCTTGCCATTGCATTTCTTCTACAACAAACACATAGTTTCCTTTGATATGAATCAACCATAAGATACCGTTCAAGCACTTCTTGATAAGTCGCTTAAAGTAATTTCCAAAATTACACTATTTGATATCTTAGGATTGTAACTGTGGCTTACAAATTATCTAATTTGTCATACGTCAATCAATCGACCTTCCACTTACATACGAACCAAAATTCATATGTGTAACATCCACAATAGATGTATTGTCTTATTATATATGTGATAATAGACCATCTATTCTTTTCCCAATATTTCATGACCATTATCAATTTTTCATGGATTTTCTTACTATATATGTCATTTTCTAGACAGATGTGTGCATCGATTTTAGGATTACCCTATCTCCCACATATTGATAATTTCAAAATAGAAATTCAAGACAAGTTCAAGTTTGTTTTCACCACAAATTCAAAAGAGCAATAGAAAAATTGGAAAATTACTCTGAACTAGGGATGATTTTCCTTCTCTTCAGAATTTTCGCAGGAACAAACTCTACTTTCTACATTTTCCAAAAAATACTTCCACTAATCTAAAAATTCTGAAATTTTGTGTGGAGTATAATTAGGGTGTCTATTATACACGGATAAAACTATTAACCCAAGATCATTTTCAATTTGGAGATACACCCATTTCTCTAATAGACATTCAAAACTAAACCTTTTAATTAAGGTTTATTTTCGTCCATTATTTCAGAGAATGACTTGATACTATTAGTATATTTGAAACCAATTCATTGAATGCAAAGTTTATTGAACAACCTTACTCACACATTTATCACGGTTCCTTCAATAAACATATTGTATTTAATCAGGTTTACATATCCAACTATCCAACAAGGGAAAACCTACTACCTTGGTTCCAACCCTTGTCCTATACAATTCTCCAAGTATATCAAGTATGCTTTGTTTCAAGAAAACCTTTACTAGGTGGGAATTATCCTTTGACTTCCCCTACAATTCCAAGGTACACTTGAACCTTATTGATGTTTCACCATGATGAGTGAGGACTACATCGATTATCTAAAATTAAGATTGTTGGAAAGTCTTCTTTACCGATTTCTATAATAATACGACTTGTGAATTATTTCTGCCAATTCTTTACACATTTGTAACATGTCTTTGTCTATGTATTACAAATTCGGTAATACTTGGTTCCCAGAACCAAAAACAAGAAAATAAGAAGAATAGAAGAAGAATAACAATCTATAATTCTTAAACAAACTTACTTGGGTGTATTGAGGCGAGTAATCTCTTTACTTAAGACATTTAATGCCCTGTCCTAGATGCTGATACATGTTATGACATATGTCTCCAACATTTAGTAATACCTTTGGTGTTCTTCAACAACACTTCGATGAACGCCAAACAACGAACGCAAATTAATGTAGCACAAACTCTCTTTTACAGACTCAAAAAATCTCTATGAAAAATACTCAAAAATTTCGGTGTCACCAACTCATCACAATGATGAGTTTATATAATTTTTAAAACAGTACCTTTGGTGACGGTTGGTAACAGTTGCAACTGTTACAACCGTTGTTATTCAAGGGACATGACTGTTCACAACAGTCACTTTGCAAGAGTTCCTTCAAAAACTATCACCACATCGAATGGGTGTAACTGTTCCCAACAGTCACTTCGCAACAGTTTCTGACAAACTTTCACTAATTCAATTAGACGCAATTGTTTGTTAACAGTCATTTGCAACGGTTAAAACTGTTGCCAATTTTAAATGGTTATATATCTTGACCGTTAGATTCCATTTCTTGGATATGGATTAATTAGTACTGTTAGATCGTAACTAACCATATTAGATGTAATCTCGACCGTCCATTTGATTTCCCTTATGTTTCAACTTAACACAATTGTCATTCATATTGGACATGGGCTTGGGTGGTCATTTCAAGCCCAATTTCCAACATTTTTTAATGTTCAATAAGAACTCCTCTTATTATCATTCGATCTTATGTAAGAATTCTCAAAGGAGGCTGATACTCCTTCACTAAATCTCAGTCAAAGAGCAGAGAGAATGAGTTAATTTTCTTGAGAGAATATTTGGAAAAGATGATGGTTAAAAAGGTAATTTGACCCTTATATGAAAGATATATAAGAACAATGATTGTTGTTAAAATACATCGCCTTTTGTCACCAAAATGTTTTTTTTCTTTTTGATACTAATGTTTTTCTATTTAAATAGTAATGTTTTCCTACTAAATATCTTTTTATTAAATTAGTAAAGTCATGCATATATATTTTCCAAATTTCGTAGGTTAAATATATAAATTAAATTAAGTTAGACGGAAAAAAAATAGTACGAAATTACAGTTGAAGATAGCAAATAATAAAAATCAATTCAAACATTCATATTTTATTTAACAACAGTTAATACAAAGATAATATACCAAAAAAAAATCATCAAGTATCTTTATGTTTTTATATAAATCATTCTATTAAATGGTTACTTAATAGAGGCATCACACACTGTTTGGTATGCGAGATATTTTTTCAATTTCCTTAATAATAAGCTCCTTTTCCTCTTCAAACTGTTCGTCTTCGTTGCCTAATATGGATAAAATAATAAGATAATAACAATATTGAAGAGGACCCTAAAAGGGAAAACAACAGCAGATAATACCATTAGAAATTACAGTTGACAGTCAATAACTAGATATGCTTTAACATGATACAGACTTTCTTTCACCATTTGAATTTACAAATATATATATATATAAATTCAAATATATATATAGTACCTTTACCAACGGAAAGATTATGAAGCAGTGCTAGCAAATCTTTTATGGTTTTTCGCCAAAATAACAATTATATCCCGTGGCTTGTTGGGATTCGCAACAAAGACCTAAAAAACAAAAGCAGCTAGTAGAATAAAAATTGGGACTCAACCAATCATTACTAGGTAATAGTGGTATAGCGTTTGTGGAGCTGAAAAACCACGTGCACAAAACCACCTAAACTGATAGGGCACCTGCTATGGGGTCATTTGACCCTCATATGCACCATTGTCGTCACAATTGCAGTGTGATACAACAAGAAAAATAAACGGAACCTCGGCAGACTCTTGCAATTGCACTGCACAATTCACTTCACTGGACTGCTAGTGCAAGGAAATTCCCATTTCATGTCGGTTTTGCACTTCAAAGACTCTAGAGTTTTCCCCTCAAAGGAGGGTTATGGACGCCAAGAATGGGTGAATATTATTTATCTGTCCTTGGACAATGAGGAGCAGTAACAAATTCGTGGCAGTGTACTACTTTTCAGTGCCTAGGCGGTTACAAGGATCCCAAAGGCGAATGTTATCCGTTTTGTTGTCCTTTGTCCACTGATCATAAAGTTGACCAGTGACTGATATTAGAATGCTGGGATAATCTAATTGAGTTTAATGTTGCCCTTTAGCTTTGGAAAATCTTGTAACTGTCAATGTACTGAAAAGTAACTTAGCTTCGAAACTTGCAACTTAAGAGTTCATGTGATTATACTATTTATTTTGACCAAATTTTGTATTGAAATTAAAGAATATTCCATCCGAATACAAGAGAGGCAGAGAGAGGCGAAAAAGAGCACCTTAAAGATGTGGAAAGCAGAGAGCTGGATATTTTTGCTCGAGTCCTGCAGAATTTTACAACTTCAATAAGTCCACATACAAAATAATTTTTCCATACCAGAGAGCTGTAAATTTGCGGAAGTTACTAAATGAATAACGGAAACTTCATACGTACCCTCAGTAGTGTCATCATAACTTTCAAATAGCGAACTTCTAAGATGTAACGTTTCATTATATGGGAATTTGGAGGCTCCAAAAGGAATTCTGAGAGAAGCTGAAAGGAATCATACCACGGTGGTTAACTCTTCAAGTTTTCTTATAAACTAAATTACAGTAAAATAAAACTAAAGAAATCAGAGTCTCAACTAACCTTCAAAGATTGTCGTCTTGTTACATAATTTGGGGATGTCAAGAGTTTTTCATATAGCTCGAAGAACTGAAAGTTATTTTCATACCAGATGAGACACAAAAATGAAAGCATCGTAATGCTGAGTATTGAGATCAAGATAAGTCTTTTGAAAGCATCATAATGCAGATATGTTATAACGTAATGACACTCCATTTTGGACCAGAACTGATTCTATTGGGATAACAGTAAGCATAGAAAAGAATATCACTAACCTCTTCGTAATGTGCAGTCAAATATTCAGAGACAGCAGTTTCATGTTTAGTTAGCAATTCCTGCCAGTGGTTGTTTATCAAAATCAACTCCAGAGAATGGAAAGCATAAGGCCTTCATCTTTTTATTGGAACGTGAACAAGATATAAATTTTATAAATAGCAGTGTAGACCTTAAAGGTAGCAAAAGCATCAGATGCAACATCAAAGTTAGGCAGCTCCACATACTTGAAGAACAACTCAAAGCTTGTCGATTCCAATATATATCTGAAAGATCACTACAAAAATCTAAGAAAATGAAAATTCAAGGTTTGTTTGTCCATTAGGAACACTACATGGAAGTGAACGATCTCGAAAATAAAACAGACCAACACACCCATAACATTAAACAGATCTGTGAACAAATAGAATCTTAAAGCATAAGTGAAATTCTGTACTGACCACGAAACAACTAATCAACCAATTTTGTTTTTTTCTTCTTCCAACATTCTCAGATTTGATCTTCCATTCACAACATACATGTCCAATCTTTTACTTAACCAGTTCAGTTTCTTCTTATTGAGCCTTTGATGCAACTATTTGCAAGAAATAGTATACACTCTTCATATATTTAACTCAAAGGAGCAAAAGGGGATAAGATGGAAGAAAGCTAAATTTCAGGAGCCTGATGTGTTTCATTCATCAGCAAAACAGTATCTCGTGCTTAGAGTTTGTCAACACAATTCCAAATTTTATGCTACACTAATACTAATTGAAATAAAGATCACGGCGGTATCAAAAAATGCAGAAATTGAAAGGCATAACGTCTTACTTTGCAAGAGTTGGGAATTTGATGCACTCCCGCAGCATACTCCCACAATTCAAAGCTATGTCTTTGTTATCATAGCTGTTTTGAGAACACCACAATAAGTATAAGGACTTCACTCAAGAAATAGTAAATTCTTCAGAAATCACAGTAAAGTGTGGGGGTATCTTGCAATAAAATAAGGCGATAAGTGCAATTCGTGAACAATCTTGTCCTGTTCTCTGGATTCAAGGAAAATGGTCTAGTTATCTAATAGAATCAGTATATTTCCAGGGACAGACAAATTTTATCTTTGGATAGGAATTCCTCCACAAAACCAGACGGTCAAATGAATCCTCACCCTGAATACCAACTGTAATAAGCTTTGTTCGAGTAACTTACATATTAATGTATTGGAAAAAAAAAAACTCACCAAACTACAAGGAAATCTAGTAGCTCCAAATGATTCTCAATATATTCCACACAGAAATAACTAGATCCAACCATTTGCCTAAGCAAAATGCACCAGCAATGCGCTAAATCTTTTCTTGCCTATAATAAACATAATCATGTAAGTTAAAAACACCATATACACAAAACATGTGACTAAGAATAGTGTTATTTCTTACTTCCCAACCCAATATAGATAATTTGTGAATAAAAAGGCCAAGAACATCCTCTTTACAAATCTCAACCGCTATTTGTGACATGTTATCTGGATTTGGTTCAACCTCCCCATCTCCAGAAAGAGCTTGTTTCACAGCAACAACATTCTTCTCAACTTCTTCTAAGGCCTGTCTTTGCAGAAAACAAATAGAGATCAACATCATAGTCATAAAACAATGCAAAACCACACTAATCATAGCTTAGAACAGCAACACTTCCTTCCTTGTACTCTCCCTCCTAGAAAGCACTGGATATTTAAACAAATAATCAAACAACAATGTCTAATTATCAAACAATCACACTTGAATGGATGAATTATGATGAATTATCACAACAATATCTATTTAAGAAATTTTGGCCAATTATAGGAGGCCCTCTTGCAGTGACTAAAAAAAGTGATTCCTATCAGTCACAAAATAGTGTACCCTAAACCAAAAGCAAGTACAGTTTCTCTCCAATCTCTTCCAGATTACTGCCACTTCACTGTGTTGTCGCTTGCTATGTCAGAATTTATGTTGGCACCCAGTAACCCACCATGAAAGCAGCTTCTCTTTTTCTTTTCTTTTTTTGATAAACGCCGACTATTATTTTACGAAGCTGACAAAATATAGAGGGATGATCTGGTTACAACTCTAGTCCATTCGATAAAGAATTAAAGATTTAACATGACTTTTCATAACTTCAGAAGAGAAGGATTGAACACCTGAGACTCTAGTTTCCTTTAACTAATGTATCTACTAAGTCTTAGAAGGTCTTGGAACAAACTTAACTACAGCAAAAGGTTGACAAGACTGTAAAACGTTTTTAGCCCTCTACTTGATGGCAGACTTAGAGTGAGTGCCATAACAAGCTGCAACTAGTTCATGTCTTTGTGTGCTTCACAACCCAAAAAGTTCAACACCCGTACACAGAATATTTGCCCTAATTTTCTATCCGAAAATGAACACATACATTTCTTTGTCACTTAATTTCATTACATTCTTCATATCACAAACAAACATTTTCTTATAAACACGCATTAACCTAAGAAACACCTATAAATGTGAAGATTTATATGATCAATGTCGAAAATTTAAGTCTAAAACAATACAAACATAATCAAATTGCATCCCTAAATAAGATCAAATCATGATTAACATAGACAATAGGAACAAATGAATCTAATCTTGAGCTGAGAAATTGAAACAAAAATCTGACCTTTTCAAGGGATTTAACTTCAACAACAGTTTTGGTGTCCAGAGCAACGAGACTGTCTTTGATTGCTTTGACAAGCTCTGTTGGAGTTTTAGGTCTTGAAGGTTTGAAGAAAAAAGACATGACTTAGGTACTAGATCACTGATTCTTTCTCCTATTTCTTTTCTCTTGATTTAATTTTCTCTTTCTCTTGATACAGAGAAGTAGGTTGTTGATTCATATTTTGTCATTTCAATGATCATTGATCTGAACCGTTAAATTTCTGATTAAGATTAATCCACTGTTTTTCAACGGGGAAAAATATGTGCACCCAAATTAACTTTTTTCTTTATCATAAACCCATAATTAAGATTCTCTATGGTTCTTTCTCTATATACCCCCAGAAACACTAACGGTACCTCTTTATCTGTATATTCCTAAAACTTTTCTTCCCATCCCATGAAGAATTCTAAAACTACATACCCCTAAACATATCATTACAAAGAAATAGAAACAGACACGTCTTCAAATCGATAAAACAGTTTGAGAAAACCGTTGAAGACTACTGCAGATGATGTTTCTACTTTCTGAGTTTTCTATGTCTATATCATGAATCCTCTACCTTAAAGCAGTGATTTTTCGGGTTTGAGAGCTCACATATGTGGTGTAAATTCCTGATTTCTTTAAAGGGTTTTCAGTTCGAGATTTTTCGGTTTTGGGTTTGGTTCGTGGTTCAATAATAATTTTAGATTAACTTTGTAGATTCATTAAGATTATTTTTAAAGATTTTGTTATGTAAAATGTTTGTCAGTAGATCTTTGCACTTAGGGTTTAATTGAATGTTCAACCAGAACTTATGATACTAGGGTTTGATTGTTAATATTGAGGGTGAGATTCATGGTCTCATAGATGTAAATATAATGATTTGGTAAACAATTTTGGTTAATTAATTGAATATTCATACTCTTCTTTGATTTTATTTTTTCAATTTCAGTATAAATTTCCGGAACTAATTTTTGTTTCTGAGATTTTGGAAGGAAGATAAGCTGACGATGGGAAGGTCAATATTCTTATAAAGAGTGAGTATTTTGATTTTCATATAGCTTCTCGTTTTACAATATTGTGAGGAAACATTCAGCTACAACTTATGTAATAATGTGTGAGTTTATGAGGAAATATTCATCTACAGATATTTGTTAGCAAATAGTAATATTATTTCCATTCAATCTGAAATACATAGATGTGTTTCTTATTAGTCAAAATATCTGAAGTCACTGGTGCTCCTAGACATTAAAAAAGCAGGCTTATTGGATGATTTGCAAAATGTGAAAAATTTATGATAGAGTTAAAAAACATTTATGATTTTAGAAGAAGAATCCTAAAGATAGAGTTACGGGTAGTTTTAGAAGGACAATGACGAATGTGAGGTCTTTTGTGAGTAATTCAATGGAGGTAATAGGAGGAAATAGTCTTGCTTTTTGGGCTGTTGCAGGAACTTTAGCTTATTTTATCTGGCTTAAACCTTCTCAAGATCTTAGAAAGGAACAAGAGGTTTGCATTTCAATCTCTCTGCATTTTTAGTTCAATTTAATCTTTCATTGTTTCTATAATCCTCCTAATTTGTTGTTATTATCATTTTTTTTTTAATTTCAACTTTATATTCCTAACATCATTTTGCCGAGAAGAACATCTTGATCACCCACTTCATTCAAATCAGGTAGCTCATTCAGATCTGGTAAGTCGATATTCTTAACCCCATTCATTATATGAGATTTCTTCACTGCCTTCTTTGGTGCCTTGGCTGGCATTTTCTTTGATGCTGATTTAGATGTCGTTCTTGTAGGTGGTCTTTCCAGCTCGATGGATCCCTCTTTGTCGAATGCTCTCTCATATTTTGTGCTTTGGTTAGGAGACCCTTGGTTGCAAATTTTCCTTTCGGCTCTTGCATAGTCGTTTTCTTCGGATCTGCAATCTCTATCAATATTTATAGCATGAAATGCTTTTGTAATTTCGTGCAAGCCTCATATTTCATTTTTATCTTCTCAAACAAATCTTCCCAATCAAAAATTGCTACTACCTTTTCGTGTACAGGAACCATAGAAAGATGCTTCCAGTGATCATGTACAGAGTCAGAGAAATAGGACTACAATTCTTGTGGTTGTTGAGGATTTTGCAAGCACATGGTAACCCGTGAGTTTTCCGCAATATGCACAAACATCTTCCGCCAAAACGACTTTTGTCCATTGCACTAACTTCCACCGTAATTAACTCCAATGCAACATGAGATATATTATACACCGATCTCTTCGTAACCGGGCTCTGACTATATGCGTGTACAACAAATATTTTACTTTTCTCTAATGAAGCTCGAATGTTAATGACTCGTGTTACCCATTGGTTGTTCATATCTTGCCAACATTTGAGAAAATCACCAGTTGACCATTGGAGAAAATTCTTTAGTGTCGCATGTTCGCTTTCGGCTCGGTTTGTTGTTGTATTACCAAAGTGTAGATTATTTGTCCATGTATAAACAAACTGTTCTTTACGAGCCAACCATTGAGTGCGCAAATATCTTACTATGGTGGGATACAACATGCTCCAAGTCCTGAGGAAGTATGATAAATTAATCTCGTACATAGCATGGTCTGCATACCTCCATAAAGTCTCCCAATGTTGTTTAATATTTTCTAGATCTCCCAATTTGTAGCTGGGTATATCCTTCTCGAAATGGGAAGTCACGTTACAGGAGATGTGGTATGTGCATAAAAGTCGTGTAGCTTCAGGAAATATTAGATGTACAGCATTACGTAGTTGATGATCGTCATCTGTAACTATTACCGACGGAAGATTATTAGCAGAATACAATTGCCTCAGCTTCTGTAAAGCCCAAATGTAGTTGTCAGTCTTCTCTGCAGACATAAAACAATATGCAATTGTGAAGGTCTGAGAGGTATATGTCACACCAACAACATGAAATAACGGCATACACCATCAATTCGTCTTCTAAGTACAATCTAGTAGGAGCACCGTGGGGAAACATTGTGTAAGCCTAGAACCATCCGGGTGTGACCAAAATAATTCCAACACCCTTCCCAAATTTGTTTCTCTTTTGTTCGACGTCACATAACGATGTTTGTCTAATAATTGTAATAATTTTTGCATCTTTGTTTGCCCCTCCATTACTTTTACCTTAAATTTGAACTTGACATTGTATATTGTCCTTGTTATGGATACATTCTTCGAATTATGACTCTTCATAGTAGATAAGATCGAAGAGTGTTTCATTCCATTAACCAAACAGACAAATGCACAAAAAAATTTCCTCGGGATTTAGCCTACCTAAAAATGAATGACCGATTAGTGTTTCATAAGGGAGGGATTGTGTTGGCCCTTAAAAACCCGTAATTTCCAATTTGTTCCATCAACACATGTGATCCTCAACCGAAAAGGACAATTATATTTTTTTGATCCCGTCTTCCTCGGGTTTTTTCTTTGACGTCGAGCTACTGCATTTTGACCAATACAAGTTCTATTAACCCTTTTAAATTCCCCAAAATTTTCACACGCCATTACTACAAAAGAACCTTGTACTTTAGGTTTTTTCTCAGACTTTCTAATAATCACCATTGTGTTCGTCTCTCTTGCCTTATCGTGACACCATTGAATAGCTTCCTCGCAACTCCCGAATACATATAACAATAATTAGAGGTTATTTAGAATTGTCTTTAGTTTGGTTATATGATATTCAATATATCACTGCATTTGTACCTCATCAGTTGGGAACTCAGTCGTCAAATCATAATATTCTTGCACTAGAGTAACAATAGGTTGAGACCCTTGGGATTCAGTTTCAGCTGGACCAGTATATTCAGAGGGGTTTTCTACATACGTCACTAAAACACCCTGCAAAAATATCATAGCAATGAATAAGAAGATAAAAATAAGCAAACTACAAATCAAAAACTGATATACTTTTTATCTTCATTGTTTTCAATCACTTACGGGTATTAAAAAAAACTTCTCATATAAACAACCCTTGTATTTTTCTAGTTTCAATTTCTGAATGTCAGGGTTTGGTATAAGATAAGAAGATACATTAACTTATGCATTTTATGATTTTAATCTCTCAGTAATTAATCCACAGTACTTGAGATATAAATACGGTATCTTCGTTATGAAGATACAGTTGGTCTGTAATTAGCTACTTCAATCTTATATATTGATTGTGGAGTGCTACATCTTTGTTATGAAGATAAGTTACATGAACAACTTAATACACGGTACTTGAGACACAAAATCATATCAAAGTAAGTTACGATATTTGAGATAGAATACGGCATCAGTCATTCTGAAATTGAACTATTAAAAACAATACATAGATTCTTTCAACTCTAACAGAAAAAAAGAGACGTTCTACACTATATACCTAGGGTTTATAAGAATATGCTTCAATCTCCAAATCTTTTATACTTAATGTCATTTTATAGTTTTTCATACGAACCTATTGCCTAATTTTTTTTTCATGAAAAAATTATTTTCACGGGGAGTTTTTTTCTTCATTTACGGTTGTATAAATATTCTCATGGTGATATAGGAGAGGGCGTAGATACATCGATATTTTTTTTTTCAAATTTCTACTAACTGAATTTTAATTGTTTTTCCAACTGACATGGGTATCACTAGTGTTTCTGGAGGTATATAGAGGAAGATCCTTCTCTATATAGAAACCCATAATTAGTTATAGTTTACTATGTTAACAAATTTAACCTTTTAACGTAAATCCCCGTAATTACTGATTATTTTGCTTAAAAAAATCAAAAAATTATGGGTTCTTTGTCATTCACACCATCCTATTTCTTCTCTTCTATTCATTCTTCTTATACTTTCAGCTAACAGAGAATTTGAGTCCCTCACTTTTCTTCACTTTCCAGTTGAAAAAAAAACTAAATTATCACAATCATCTTCCTTTTCGGTAAGTTTGTTTTATCTTAGATATAAAGTTTTGTTTTATTTTCAGTGATGTTAATTGTCTGGTGGATAATATGATTTTGATGAAAATTGATGTTGAACTGTGTATTTGAGGGAAGTGAGCTTTCAACGACTAATGTATGGTTATAAGATAATTAGGGTCGTCGAAATCTCCATATATGTTTGATTTGTGTGATTTTGGTTTTTTTCATGTTTGATTTGTGTGATTTTTATTTCTTTCGTGGGTTTATACACACTGATTTTTATTTTTTTCACAGGTTTGTACTTATTCATATACATGTTTAAAGATTGGTTAGATCACAGGTGATTTTAAATCTGTGCTTGTTTGATTTGTGTGCTTGTTTCACAATTATTGACAGATTTTTTAACTCAAATTGCAGTAATTTTTTTTGGTTTGTGTGCTTTTTTTATATGTTTGTTCTAGTTATTCACACACTGATTTTGATTGTTCTAATCATATGCTTGTGATTTTTAATCTTTACATGTTGGTATCGTTTGGGTGAAAAAAAATTAACTCAATTTTAACAGTATGTGACAGAAAGAATGAGTTGAACTTGGATTCCTGATTTTGGTACCAACATAAAAAGTTGAACTTGGATTCATGAAGAGTACACCATTTCGACCTTTTTGCAACTGATATTTCCGTTGCACTGAATTTAAACAACTTTAAGATCAGTAGGAACACGGCGTTGCACATTTTGCACGGTTTGTGCAACCAATATACGTTGCTTATTATAATTAAAGCAACTTATATGCTTGTTGCTTAAATTAGTTAGCAGCGGTTTATAAATATAATTAGTGCAACGGGCCTGTTAATTAAAGCAACTTTTATAGTTGCAAATATTTAAGGAGAAATTAAAAAAAATTATTCGTGTTTTCAAAACTCCAATATTACAAAACCGTCCACCAGGTTTATCAAATCTAATAATCGATCCTTACAACATTTTTCTCCAATATGGACATACACAGTTAATACTCTACATTGATCATACGTGGTATATGGATATAAATTTGATGGTTGTTAAAGCTTCATAAACTAAATATAAACCTTGTTGTATCTATGGAGTCGAAAGATGACTGCACTTTTATTGTGCGCCTACTCCAGGTCCTGCTTCCGCCGCTAGGAAGTCGCTTAGCCGCATAAGTGAAAGAAGTCCTGACTGATAAAAAGACATTGTGTTATAAGATGTATAAGTTTATAGCTAGATATGAGAACTGGAAATGCAGAATAATTTGAAGTTTCATTGACGGATCATCTCAAATTGTCATCATTACCGAGAATTAGGAGACCTGAGTTCAAAAAATCAGGAAAATCTAGAGTCATATACATGTTGGATCATGGACACAATGAACTGAAAGATAGAAAATATTCTTTTTTATGAAGAAATTGTTCGAAATTCTGCTTACAATTTCTCAAGGAGGATTATAAATTTATAATGCAAGGATTCCGACACTTACAAAATTCAAACAAGTTGTTGCAAGTAGAAGTGAACTTCTACATAGTATTTTTACATTATCGATCATTTCTTACTTTTAAAAAAATAATCCTAATCAATATGGGCCGAGTCTTGACGAAAATTCCAGTAAAGAATGTCTAAAACTTTGAATATTGCTTCAGGTTTGCATGAACTCACATGCTATGTTTAGTTATTTACATCTAGATACCATTCAGTATTTAGAATGGATAAATTTAGAAAGTCAAGGTATAATACTTGGAAGTGCTCCAGCGGGTAACGACTGACGAGAAAACCAAGAATGGTGCATCTGTGGAAGTTTGCACTGTAAGGCTATTTTCTGAAGAATCAGGAGTATCATCTAACGAATCTAGAAGGATAAAAAATGGTGTCCATTAGATGTTTAACATAGAAAAAGAAAATAACCAATCTAAAGAGAGAAAGTAGACAGTAAAACCAATCTAGCGGAGTCCCTGGAAACACTGAAACAAAATTAGTCGGTGGATATGTTTATGCACAAAGTTTCAAAGTCGAAAAAGCTTACCCAGTCAAGGTGTTAAGTGGTTATGCCGGATACAAATAGAAAAAATATGTAATCGAGCATTTATCTTGTACAGATTCAAGAATTTCAGAAAACGTGTGACAAAGGCATACCTGAGAAATAGACTCAAGAAACATGCCATGACGTACAGGAAGAGGTGTGCGTCCAGAAACACTAGCCTGGAAAACCACAATGTTCAGAATGCAACTTAAATCAATATATTTTATTCCTCTTATGAGAGTAAATCTCTATTTACGTGTGCGAGGCATTGTTACTATATCTAATTTAAAATGTAACAGAATCCGAGGAACAACACAATAACACTCAATTATGAATGTAAAGGATTGCACTATATTACAGCTGACAAAAACACATAACATGATGAGGAAATCATTGGTATAAAGCCATCATTTGCTGTAGGAAATGCAAAGGGATGAATTGATATGAATAGGTTCATCTTTTATCCAACTTGCATTGAAGTGAAAATAAAACAGAATAACCACCCAATCAATAAAATCAACGCACTTTTCTTGAACTGATCAAGCAAGCATTGATTACATTTCCAATAATTGGAAGGCCCAAATAAAAGATAAACTATCAAAGTGAAACCACTCTGTGGTTTACGATGGCTACATGCAGGCCTCCGTATACTATGATGAAAAACTAAATTATAGATGAAGTAGTTTATTATCTTAAGAGAGATATTACCTACATCGTCTCGGGAGAGGTTAACTGGCGAACAAATTATGGATTCTGCATAATTTCTTGCAACTGAGGACTGGAAGCTCTTTAATATCTACCTCAAACCTCTCATGAACCTACACATGAAGTGACAATGTCAGAACAAACTTCTGCAAATGACTGAAAAAGTAAAAGCTGTGGAGACTGAGGCAAACTTAAATGCCACTACATTTCATGGTTGACTATTGTTAACCTGGTTAAGAACATCCGAGTCGGAAGCAGATGAGACAATCGTAATTGCAATCCCTTTTGTACCAAATCGACCTGGTCTACCAACCTGTAAAAAGAAAGATACTAATAAGTTTAACTGAACTCATGGAGTATTGTAGTGGCTTGGACCAAAAGCTGTTATAGTCGGAGTATTTCAGGCTTGACTATTAGCAAAGAACCGTACCAAGAGACTCCAGCATTTCGTCACATTCATCAAGGATGAAGTGACTAACATTCTTCAATGCAAGGTCCTTTTCCTTGGTGTTATAACGAGAGATCAAACGAGAACGATAAACAGATAAAGAACACAGGGATTTAACGTGGTTCACTAACTATTACGTTAGCTACCTCCACGGCAGAGAAACCAGAGTTTTATTACTGAGCAGAATACCAAAGATACTTACTCTAGGTACAACGTATGCCTATATATAAGGCAAAGAGATAAACCCTAATTCGACTAGAAAGCGGAAAACAATCCCAGTCATAATACATTACGTATACCGTTTAGGTTCCGGCAAACAAATGATTCAAGGCATATCAACAAATCTCCACCTTGACTTGAATCCTCCCAGCAACAGAAACAGATGCACCATGACAGTGCCAGAACATTTCTCTGCCTCAGATGCCCCTAGACAGGGGCTCAGACTATTGACTTGTGATATTGAGCAAGTCCAAACAATGTTGGAACTTGCTCTCAGGAACTGGCTTGGTGAACATGTCAGCAGGGTTATCAGCTGTCCCTACCTTCTTCACTTCAATTCTCTTCTCATTTCTCAGAAAATGATACCTGACATCAATGTGCTTTGTCTTCTCATGATGGACTTGATCTTTGGTTAAGCATATTGCACTCAAGCTGTCACAATACACTATAGCTTGATCCTGATGTAAGCCTAGATCATTAACCAGCCCCTTTAACCAAATTCCCTCCTTTGCAGCTTCTGTCAAGGCCATATACTCTGCCTCTGTAGTAGACAAAGTAACCGTAGGTTGTAGAGTTGCCTTCCAGCTTACAACAGAACCTCCAAGAGTGAACACATAACCAGTCATAGATCTCCTACTGTCCACATCTCCAGCATAATCAGAATCTGAGAAACCAGCCACTAAACATCGGGTATCGTTCCCATAACAGAGACCGACATCTGAGGTACCTCTAAGATACCTGAAAATCCTTTTAACAGCTTGCCAATGTTCCTTCCCAGGCTGAACCATAAACCGACTGACCATACTAACAGCAAATGCTAAGTCTGGTCGAGTGCAGACCATAGCATACATCAAACTTCCAACTGCGCTAGCATATGGAACTCGAGATATGTACTCTTTCTCCTTATAAGTCTGAACCGTGTACATTCCCAACTTGCTGTTAGATGCCATTGGAGTATCTATAGGCTTGGCTGAAGACATTCCAAATCTGCTCAAAATCTTCTTGATGTACCCTTCCTGTGATAGGAATAGCTTTCTCTTCTTCCTATCCCTATAGATTTCTACTCCCAGAATTTTCCGAGCAGCACCCAGACTCCCCGTAGTATTCCGGCAAACAAATGATTCAAGGCATATCAACACTTGGCCAATAAAAGTACTCCCTCCGTTTCAAAATATATGTCATCTATTTTATTTTCGTCAGTTTCAAAATTGTGTCCAACTTTTATTTATAGCTGTATCATCTTGATCTTTTATACTCATAAACTTAATTTTAATATGACCCAGTTTAAAATCTTAAATAATATTTATATAATAAGGAAATAAATGTGTTAATATCTTTATTGCTTATACTTCATTCCTTTTAAAAATATAATAATATTTTCAATTTTAGTAATAATAAAGCATTTAGTAAGGGTAATTTTGGATATATTCCTCCGGTCTCCTTAATATTTTGACTTAGTCAAAGCAGACATATATTTTGAAACGAATTGAGTATATATCAGTAATCGTTTCAGAAAAGTGGTAAATAAGGTTCAAACTCTCGAACTTGTGAAGATTGATTTTAGATTTAAAAACTGATTTTAAACTTGAAAATATACACAAAAGATGAAAATAATATTCATAAATACTGAGGTTATGGATTTCACCATTAACCACTTTTAATTGATTCCAAAAATAATAATTCTAAACAATTCTAGCTCAAATAAGTGACTCAAATTTTTGCCAAAGGTAGATTTTTAAAATATCAATTATAAATCACAAGCATGGCTCATCAAAAGCTCTAGGTCCCAGTATAAACCATCAAATAAAATCGCAATCAATTAAGAAAAATCATAATTTCAATTAAAAATAAATACAAAAGTCATAAAAGAATTATTAAAAGTTACCAATTAATCATGAAAAAATGGCTTCCTCCTTGCCTCAGTGATGGGGTTTAGCTCATCTTGCTCAAAACACCCTCAAAAGATTGGTACATAGCTTAAAAAGTGTTTGAAAGATGAAAAATAATAACACATATGGTTCGCAACGGTGAAACGGCATTGTAAACCATTGTTCTCACTGTTACAGAAAAATGTTTTCAACTGAAGATAAACGTTGGAGATACTAAGATATTCGATGCAGATGGGTTAAAGAAACCGTTGCAACTGAAGATAAATGTTACAAAACGGTTGAAGAAACCGTTGCCTTTTCTCTGTTCTTCGTGTTCTTTAACAGCAACAGAACATTTTTTCCTTTGATGATTTTTTTCTCCTTCTGTTGGACTCCTGAGCTTGACCCAACCTCTCTAAATCCTATGTATCCCTTTAATTGACTTAAACAAACCCTTTTCTTCCCAACAGACCCCAAATCTCGAAGATATTTCTTATCTCAATTTTTCCGGCCGACCCTCCCTGTTTTTCTTTGATTTCTGCGATATATATAGGCTCTGAAAACCTAATAGCTTCATCCTTAATCGATAATGACTAAATATCTAATCCAAAACCAACTTAGAATCATGTAAATCCAAATTTGGGAATAAATCTTTTTCCAGTAAAAACATGGATTTTCCAGCCGTGTTTCACGGCGAGAAACCCTCTAATTGATGTGTTTGAGTCTTGTTGATGTTCTTCAACGCTTTATGATGATTTAGATGCTTCAAAACTCCATAAAAATCGGGTTTTAACTAACTCAGGTAATCTTTTCACGTAAAGGAAAGTTTTCCCGCCAATTGCATTTTCAAACGAGGGGGAAGGGGTGCCCCTATCCAACAGTGGGGTGTCTTTATCAGAACACCTGGGTGCCTTTATCAATTTTTCGGGTGCCTTTATCACTTTTTGAACCGATGTTTTCCATAAATATTTATTTTCCAAAAATACCTACAAACACATAAAATCACACAATAAGTACACAATCAAGCACTAGTAATATAGAGAATTTAGCACAATTTAGACACAAAAATATGTCTATCAATCAGGCAAGTATGTTCTGAACCGCTCAAATTCGTGGTAGTTCTGTGATTGAAGTATAAGCATCAACAGAAAATAGTCAAAATCCTCATTAACTACAAGAACAAAAAACAAACAAACAAAAAAGAATATTGTTGTATTAAAGTTTAGAATGAACACAAACATGGTAAGCCAATTCTCGTGCGTGACACAAAATTAGAGAAGCAACTTGTCTAACGATAGGCTCAATTTGCTGCAATATCGAGAGAACAAAGGCAACAATTTTCCCATCCAAGATTTTGCTTAACAGATAACATTCATACCCAAAATAGCTAGAGGAATGTATTCGTGTTGAACTTATTGAAAACCAAAATAAAAATTGGAGCCGAGGAACCTCAATGAGTAAGAAATAATCTCTGAGAACTCTAATGAAAATGGTAAGCAATAAATTTTTTCTTCCAAAACAAGGAGTGCATAACAAGTGTTTTACCTGCAAGTCAAACAACACACCTCAGAATATAGTTCTGCTAAGCTGAACTAAAATAATAAGTGAAGTAAAAAACAACCTCCATAGCATGCTACTCAACTTCGAGGACCAACAACACCATATCAAAACTAGCAACTGAATAGTAATCTTAATACAAGACTAGATACATACAGAAATAACTAATCCAAATAAAACTTCGTTAAATCAAAAACATAAAAGAATCCAAGTAAAAGAAAATTGCCTTCAGATGGATGCTCAAATCCCGAATTGATAATTGCTCTAAAAAGATCTAGCTTAAGTAGAAAATATCTAAATCGAGAACTATGTATGCCAACATACCAAATTAGCCAAATATCCAAAATAGCCACAAACTTTAGGGTTTCAAAACGATAGTACAAGAGTTTGAAAAAGCTCACATGTTGAACTATAGCCACACTGCTAGCATAATGATGTACAACAACCATGAAAGATATCAAACTGCTTTCACCTACAATATCAATGGATTCCGCCTACAAAACACAAGCGTTATTTTATTGATTGCGGCAAGTTATATAAATATTCATAATTGATATTTCTAATTGAAAGAGCACTAACAGATACAGAAAGAACGAATGCATAACAGATCTAATAAAAACATCAATAAATCTAACAAAAATATAAGATGTCCATGTTTCAGAACATAAAGGGTGCCCAGATGAGTTAAAATTGCATTAGCCACTACATCCAAGTCACCACACCCCACAACCTGGAGCTCCTTATCAAGTTCTTATGTTTTCTCATATGCCACCACTAAAATTCTAAGGTACTGCAGTCTAATCCCAAACAATAACAAAAATTAGGATCTACATGATTGACCTAGAACTAGCAATATTTTAAGGGTTAATTGATGTTTGGTACTCATGTTTTGACCAGGTTTAGTATTTGGTATAACATTTGTCCAACGTTAAGGCTTGGTACCTGGACTGGACGTTGACCCGAGTTGACTAAGTTAAATTTAAACTTCTGTTCAATAACTATTAAAAAATGGGTTAATTGATATTTGGTATTTATAAAAAGGTTGCACAAACGTTGCTTTAGTTATTTTAGGTAGGAATTAAAGCAACGTATATCCTCTTGTACAACAGATATAGATGTTGCACAATATACAACAATATAAATGTTACGCATCTAAAAATTAAAATATTATAAAATAGGTCATATGTTGTAGTTGGGGAAAACGCCAGAGACAGTACCCCCTACTTCAGCATAATGAAAATGGTAAATTTCCCTTTAATTTTTATTGTTGTATACTTTCACATGTAGTACACCAGCTATAGTATAGCACCTGAGATTTATATTTTTCACTTTGTTTACAGTGATATTTTGCATTTTCATTACTTTGAAACATGTCACACAATATCGGCATTTGATATGACAATCACATGATTCTTAAATCTACTATTGTTGTTATTTTGCATTACTCTTAGGCAAACTAATAGTCAATTCTGAGTAGTGGATGTACACACTCAGTATCTCTAAAATAATTGTTAAGACTCTTCTATTAGGCAGTAAAATACCCTCCCAGAAAGACTATAGAGTGACCCTCTGCCTGTCTTATTTCTCTATCTCTTGACCACAGTGAATCACACTTTGATGATTTCACAAACTTTTAAATTTCATTAATTTGCAAATTTACATTTGAATACAGAAACATGTGGTCCTGGCTTCTCAGTTGGAAAACGCAAGTCTTCAATGAAGCTGTAACATCTTCCCATTTACATGAAAATGCTGGTATTAATCCTGTTTCAACCAAAAAGGTAACCAATCATACATTAATCCACTGTTATCATTGAATGTTTTCGTTATTATATCCACTTATTGTATTTAATTCACACTTTCTATGATTAAACATATTTGTCCGAATTTGAGAAAGCAAAACGAGGTCAAGAAATGAAAGGAATCTATGAAGAAAGGGTTAGCTTGTTAGTACGAGGAGTGAAAACAAGATCATGCATCTAGGGTCTTGAAAGGTGTTGGTGAAGATTTTACCCCATATGGACTGACAGAGAAAAGACGAAACCTAAACAAGTGATCGACAAAACAAAGAAATACAAGCAGTTTGACATACTGAAACTAGTCCGTCACATAAAAGATGCCGATAAAAAACCCTTGAAATTGTACTTTGGGTGGACAACCCCTTTGTAAGTTTGCATATATATCTTATATTTATTGTTAGAGTTAGTTTGGTTAGTTAGTTAACACACATGTGAGAGGTGTGTGTGACCACATGTGTGAGTGGTGTGTGCACTGCTGTGAGTGTAGGTTAACAGCTCAAGTGTACGTTAGTTGTTTCTATATAACGTGTAATACACCTGAGTAAACAGTTAACATAAGTTCAATCAATAAATGGTTTCTTTTTTCTCTCAATCACATTCAGAAATTCTTCATGGTATCAGAGCCACAATCTCTAACGAGTTGTTCCTGATCTAAAATTTTTCTTTTATAGTTTTTTCTGTTTCTTCAAATATCAAACAACATCAACAATGGAGAATACTAATTCTTTAACATCAATCAACTCACATTCATCAACAGATACAACAAATCTTTATCAACAACATCAAATCCAGTTACCTTTTCAAAACATTTGTAATTTTGTATCTTTAAAACTTGATTCAAAAAACTACCTTCTCTGGAAACATCAGTTTGAATCTATTATGATGAGCACAAATCTCTTAAGATTTGTTGGATCTTATCCTGCTTCTCCTTCAATGATTTTAGTTAATGAAGTTTTAACATCAAATCCTGAATACGTTTTCTGGACAGCTATGGATCGTTTTGTAATGTCCTGTCTTAATGCAACATTCACTAAATCTATTTCTGCTGGAGTTCTTGGTTTGTCTACTTCAAAGGAGTATTGGGATTATCTTAAAATAGAATTCAATCTGCAATTCTTTGCAAGAAAATCCATGCTTAGAGGACAAATCCAATCAATTAGACAAGGTAATTTTTCAGTTCTTGAATACTTGTCTCAGATTAAAGAAATTACTGATAATCTTGCAGCAATAAATGAGAAGATACCAGATGATGACATTGTTATGTATACTATGAATGGTTTAAATAGAAGTTTTAATCAATTTGTAGTTTCTTCTCATAATCGAGAAAAACAGTATACATTTGTTGAGTTAAGATCTAGATTGGTTCATCATGAACAATGGCTTAAGGCACAAGAGCATGATTCATCCATTTTCCAGGATTCCACTAATACAGCCTTTTACTCAAAGAAAATACCACAATACAATAGATTTGTACCAAATACTTCTAGAAATTCTGAGACAAAATCAGCTAATTTTGGAAATAGACCTTCTACAAATTTGTCAGATGTTGAGTATCAGATTTGTAGAAAATTTGGTCATTATGCAAGCAGGTGTACTTGGAGATATACTCCACCAACAACAAATGCAAGATCTAGCACATCTGTTACTAAGCCAAGACAACAGCAGGCATTTTATACTTGTTCTGGAGTTGAACAGCTTGCTTCTGATTTTTGTGGTATACACAGTGGATTCCTGATTCAGGTGCTACTGCTCATATATCTAGTAATCCTACTTTGTTACATAATTGCAAACCCTATTCTGGCACTAATCAAGTTATGATTGGAGATGGAAAGAATCTAAAGATTTCTGGTATTGGAGAAGCTACCTTGGTTCTTGAAAATTCTAAATTTCTATTAAGTAATGTGTTGTTAGTTCCTCAACTCACACAAAATCTAATTTGTGTTTCTCAGTTTTGTGTTGACAATAATGTTTCTTTCAACATGCTACCCTGGGGATATAATATCAAGAACTTGGACACAGATGAAGTAGTGGCAGAAGGTGATATGTGCAACAACCTCTATCCAATTCAAGTTGCACCTACTCCTGTTATAGCTTTCACTTCAATTCTGGCTTCTTCTTCTCTTTGGCACAAGAGGTTAGGCCATCCTTCTTCTCTTATTCTTAAGAAACTATCTGGTGTTCCTTCTATATAATTTTCAAATTCAAATATAGACAATTTTTATCATGAATGTCAACTAGGAAAGCATGTTAAACTGCGTTTTCATTCATCCAATAGAATTTCTGTTTCACCATTAACTCTTATTCATTGTGACATTTGGGGACCTGCTCCAGTCACTTCTTTGAATGGATACAGATATTTCATCTTATTCATAGATTATTTTAGCAGATACCATTGGATTTATCCACTTACAACAAGAGATGATTCATTGAACTCTTTTAAACATTTCAAACTTCAGAATGAGAAGTTCTTGTCCACCTCTATTGTCTCTTTTCAATGTGATGGAGCTTTTGAGTTGGTAAAAGGGTCTTTTAGAGAATATCTAGAACAATGCGGCATTACATTAAGAATTTCTTTTCCTAAAACCCCACATCAAAATGGTGTTGCAGAAAGGAAAATAAGGCATATCACTGAGGTTGGTAATACTCTAGCCTTCCAAGCTTCTCTTCCAAAATTATTTTGGTATGATAGCTATTATACAGCTCCCTTTCTTATCAACAGACTTCCTTCCAAAGTATTGCATTTCAAGATTCCTTTTGTTATACTGTATAATGATCTTCCTGACTATAGCTTGTTTAAAGTGTTTGGTTGTAGCTGCTATCCAAACCTGTCCTCTTTTAGAAAAGATAAGCTTAGTCCAAATCTGTTAGGTGCACTTTGTTGGGATATAGTTCTTTGTACAGAGGTTACAAATGCTATGATAATTCAACTAAAAAGGTTTTTATCTTTAGACATGTAATCTTTGATGAATCCATCTTTCCTTTTGGTGATCATGCAAGTACTAGCATTTCTTCTTTTGATCCTTCTATTGTACATCTTCAAATAGGACAATGTGGAAGTTTCCCTTCTACTACTATTGATATTCATTCACTACCTAACATGGATTCTTCTAGATCAACTGAGACAACTGTTGTTCCACCATTTGTATTTCATGCCATTTCTCCAGTTGAACCTCTTGTTCCCAGTATTCAAACTAGATCCAGAAGTGGAATTTCGGCCAAAAGGTATTCCTCCAGATTTTTTGGCCAATTACACTAATGGTTATCTCATATCTTCTGCATTTCTTTCTGTTTTGCAAAGTCCAACAGCTCCATCATCTTACAAAGAGGCTTGTAAACATCCTACTTGGATTAAATCTATGGATTAGGAGTATCATGCATTAATGGATAATGGAACCTGGACCCTGGAACCATTTTTTGAGGGTATGGATGTTCTGGGATGTAGATAGGTGTACGGAGTCAAACTTAAATCAGATGACACAACTGATAGGTACAAGTCAAGGCTAGTTGCTAAGGGATATATGCAGCAGGATGGAGTTGATTATGCAGAGACTTTTAGTCCAGTGGTAAAGAGTACAACAATCAGGTGTGTTCTTACACTTGCTTTAAGTAACAAATGGGTTATTCAACAGTTAGATGTTTCCAATGCTTTCTTACATGGATTCTTGGAAGAGGATGTTTACATGGAGCAACCTCCTGGATATGTCACTTCTGTTTATCCAAACCATGTTTGTCATTTAAAGAAATCCTTATATGGTTTGAAGCAGGCTCCTAGAGCTTGGTACCAAAGGTTTAGTACTTTTCTTTTAGACCATGGTTTTTTAATGCCCACCTGTGATAATTCCTTATTCATTTATCACACTGCTACTGAGATGATACTTCTTCTACTCTATATTGATAATTTATACTCACTGGTTCCTCTGGAGAGTCAGTAAAGGGGTTTATTCAGATCTTAGGGTCTGAATTTTGTATGAAGGATCTTGGTCCTCTACACTATTTCTTGGGCATTGAATGTCTTAAGTCAAAGACATCTGAGACATTGATGCTTACTTAACAGAAGTGTACTTATGAGTTGCTTAAGAAGGCTGACATGATTGATTGTAAGCCAAGTTCTACTGCAGTTACTTCTGGTCCTAGATTGTTTGTTTATTGTGGCACCGCTCTGGTTTCTCCAACTTTTTACAGAAGTTTGGTTGGTGGATTACAATATTTGAGCATGACCAGGCCTTACATTACATATGCTGTAAACTATGTGTCCCAATTCATGCATTCTCCATCTGATTTGCACTTTCTATTGGTCAAGAAGATTATGAGATATCTGAAAGGCACCATTGGTTCTGGAATTACTCTTTCTTCTGGAGATGTTGGAAGAGTTACAACTTATTCAGATTCAGATTGGGCAGGTTGTCCAGATACAAGAAGATCTACTAGTGGTCATGCAGTCTTTCTTGGCACATCTTTGGTTTCTTGGTTCTCTAAGAAGCAACCCACAATTTCAAGAAGTTCAGCTGAGGCTGAGTACAAGTCTATGGCAGTCACTTCTTCTGAGTTATTATGGATCTCATACTTGCTTAGGGAGCTTCATATGCCTGTATCAGATCCAATGATTCTCTACTGTGATAATCAGAGTACTTCCAGTTTAGCATCTAATCTAGTCTTCCATGCCATAACTAAACACATTGAGGTGGATTATCATTTTATTAGAGAATTGGTATCTCAGAATTTTATGAAGATTTCTTATGTTCCCTCATCTAATCAGCTGGCAGATCTGTTTACGAAAGGATTGTGCACTTCTGTTTTTTGTGCTTTGTCTGACAAGCTTATGTATCTGACAGATACACAGCTTGAGGGGGATGTTAGAGTTAGTTTGGTTAGTTAGTTAGAACATATGTGAGAGGTGTGTGTGACCACATGTGTGAGTGGTATGTGCACTGCTGTGAGTGTAGGTTAACAGCTCAAGTGTACGTTAGTTGTTTCTATATAACCTGTAATACACCTGAGTAAGCAGTTAACAAAAGTTCAATCAATAACCGTTTTCTTTTTTCTCTCAATCACATTCAGAAATTCTTCATTTATATATTCTACATATTTTATATTTTTAAAAGTTTTAACATTTATTTTCATCACTGATTTTATAAGGATTTTGCATGGAGATTGTGTGACAATGATAGGGTCAAAACAATAACCGTTATGGGATTACATGTTCAAGAACTTGTTGATAATTGCTTTCTAGAGGGAGAATTACTAGAATACTATATGTACAAGCTCGATTGGAAGCAAAAAGAAGAAGAATCTCAAATGCAGGACAACCAAGACATTGAAAAATATTCGAAATCTGCTTTCATGCAACCAAAAGCATTTGTAAGTATTTCTAACTATTTTTCGCGATGGTGGTTTAAAATGAAGATGTTTAGAAGAACTGTTGACTTGTTTATTGATGGTGATAATTGTAAATTTCTCAAGATATAAGTCTATTCAAACCATTACTAGCAGAGCTCAACTGATCACCGTAGAGGTAGTTTCATTAAAATGATTTTCTTGTCTTCTAAGTACAGGAATATTGATAGTTTGTTAACTTTATATTCACCTAAGTAGCGTCTACTTTCTAATTCTATATGCATTATTTTGTGAATTACTTGACTAATATGTATCACTTCAGGCTTTACTGTCTATGTAAGTCATGCTGCTGATAACATTTTATTTTATTGTTCTATATTTCGTTTCTCTTTGCTTAAATTCTGTGTAGTCTATATTTTATGCTTGGTTCATTAATACTAATATACTCATTTCAAACGGGTTCATGTGCAATCAAGAGTAGGGCTGAACACGGTAACGGTTTTTCACGGAAACCCGCCAAAATCGAACCGAATAGCCCAAAACCGACCCGAACCGTTTACTAATGGAACGGTTACGGAAAAAAAATTAGAAATCCGGTAGTCCCGGTTTCGGTTTTGGGTTGGGGCAAAAACCGAACCGTTTACCATGGAAAACCGATTAATGAGAGTCGTTCATCTGTATTTTGATGGATCTAATCTAGACCCTTAGATGTTTTGATATATAACGAAGAAGAATCCCTAATTTTCTTCTTCGCTTTCATTTCCCTAGGGTTCAGAAAAGAAAATCTTTTCCTCTTCCGCCTCCATCATTCCAGTGGTACTGCTCCATCACTACCAGAAATAATTTCTGATTTCTAATACTAATACCATTAAGTTCAAGCATACGCAGAAGCAGAAGCAACTTCTGATCAGATCAGGTATGAATCGTATCAACTAATTTGCTGGGATTTCTTCTTTGAGTTTAATGTTCTGTTGATTCTACTTCGTGAATGTCCTGACAATTCTCACCATCCTTTTTAACTCAAGTCATTCATGCAAATCAAAGGTTTTCTTACTCTTGATTTATCAAACCTAATGTGTACTAATGATGACTCATGTTTTATTAATCTTTTCAGGCATGAATCCCAACTTCTGGGTTTCTTTTTAATCCCAACTTCTGGGTTTGATTTTTCTGTTCACTGTTCACTGTTCACTGTTTTAGTAGTATTGGTGCATTAGTATTGTTCCTGTTTTAGACTTTTAGTATTGTTCCTGTTTTAGTTTTGTTCCTGTTTTAGTATTGTTCCTGTTTTCTCTATTGTTGTGGGTTTCATGTTTTTGATCTTTATGTTCATCTTTATCACAGGTATGATGTATTGATGTTAGGGTACTTAGACTGCTTTCTTGTTGGCACCATACTTCTTGCACCATATGTTCATCTTTATCACAGGTATCTTTATGTTCATCTTTATTGTTCCTGTTTTAGTTCTAACTTCTAAACATGTTTAGTTTGTGGATGTTGGCTCCATAATTTTTGGGTTTGTGGATGTTGTAAGTTGGAAACATGTATAATTACTGAATTTGAGTTAGTTCTATTGTTATACTGAATTTGGGTTTGTGGATGCTGGCACCATACTTCTTTGTACAGAGATTAATGAGTATGCAGATTAATGTGGATGTTGAAGTATTATTGTTCCTCTTCTGATTCAAGTTGGTTTTGTGCAGGCTTTCCGCAAAGCTCAAGTGAAGGATAGGTTTCAACTTTCAAGTGGTACCTGCTACAGAGAATCAAAGATGGAAGATATAAATTCTTAATCAACTCCAGTAACAGTAAGATTTAGATTCTGGGTTCAGGGTTGTTTCAAGAATGTTGTAGCGTAGTTTAAAAATAAAAACATTGTTGTAGCGTTGTCTGATTGTATGTATTAGTTTGGTTTTTGTTTAACATTTAGTGTAATTCTGACTCTGAAATTATATAATCAATTTTCTCTCAAGTATCTTCTTCTTATGGTTTGTGATTCTGTCAACAGAAATCTTTCTTTTTTTTTTGTGAGCAATTTGTTTGCTTTTTATGTCCTATGGTTTTAAAAGAAAAATGAAATTTGGTTGTCCTTTTTGTGAGCAATGGCAGGTTCTGTTAATTCCACTAATTTTTCTTTATATATATATATATATATATATATAGGTGTGTGTGATAATTAGGTTGTTGCTGTTAATTCCACTAATTTTTCTTGATTAGATCATGCTGGCAGTTTCAACTGCTAGTGTTGCACTACCACCATACACCACCATATAGTATGTATCTAGCTTCAACTGCTAGTGTTTGGAATTCTCCATGAAAATGAAAACCTGCTTGCACGCGGAGACAGGAAATAAACGCAAGCAAACAAGTTCTGATAAGGTGCCGCCACCACCACCCTTGCACGCGCCTTACCCAGCCGATTGGTCGTATGCCAGATCCTTTGCTAAGTTCTTGAAGGTATTTTTTGATTTTACTGTCAAGTTCTCTGCTTCTACTCATGTTACTGCACATGAATTCTTGTTTCATTTGAGTGTTATTCATCGAACATTGAACACATGGGTGAATCATAAAGATCCATTTCTCTCTAGCATGGGTCTTAAAATGCAATGTAAGTATAATGAATATTGGGGACATTATGAAAAGATGAATTGTCTTATGTTTATTGTTGTATTGTTGAATCCACAAGACAAGGAAAAGGGATTAGATTTTATGCTTAATCAGCTAGGTATTTCTGGTGGTTATTTGAGAACTGAACTGATAGAACTTGTAATGAGGGATTTTAAGGCTCTTTTCGAAGAGTACTGGGCTGTCCAATTAAGTGTTATTCATGCTGCAAATGTTTCAAGTAATACAGATAGTTTTGGTGGTAGTAGTAGTGTCACTGAGTTTCTTGAAGGTGATGAAGGAGAGTCTGCTCTAGCTGCTATTATAGCAGAAAGAGCAAGAGATGATGAGGAAGGCAGTACTTTTGAAGGGAAATCAGAGTTAGAGGCTTATTTGAGAGAGAAACGAGAACCAAGAAAAGAGAAAGTTGTTTTTGATATTTTAGGTTGGTGGAAAACAAATTCTACTAGGTATCCTACTTTGGCACTAATGGCAAGAGATATATTGGCTATACCTATATCTTCAGTGGCATCCGAATCTGCCTTTAGCACTGGAAGACGTATTCTCGATCCATATCGTAGTTCTTTACTTCCCACTACAGTAGAGGCATTGATTTGTACTCAAATTTAGTTGAAGACGCCAATTGATCTTGATATGTCTACCTTGGACTCAGCAGAAGAAGTTAATTCAGGTATTATTTTCTTTATTTATTTATTTGTAGAGTTTTTGGATATTCACTATCTAACTAATTGCTCATGTGTACATTTGTTTGTAGAATTTGTGGACACTCTCTCTAAGTCCAAGTTTATACATATAATAGAGGAGGATGAGGAATGAGGATTAATGCAATTGTGAACAACAACATGATTTTTTTTGAACAACAACAACAATTTTTGAGCAGCAGCAACATCAATTTTTGGGCAGCAGGAAGAAGCAGCAGCAGCAGAAGCCAGCAGCAGCAGCATCCAGCAGGATTTTATTTGTGTTCTAAGATAGGGATGGTTGGATGTGTTGTGTTCTAAGATTGCTAGGATTTTATTTGTTTGAATTGCTTAATTGTTTAGATGGTTTAATGAAGAATGAATTTTTTTTTTTTTTTTTTTTTTTGAAATTTTAGGTTTCCAAACGGTTAACCGAAACCCGTTGAAAAAAAACCGAAACCGAGTGAAAACCGACTAAAACCGAACCGACGGTAACAGAACGGTTATGGAAATTTATTTGGAAAACCGACCTTGCCGGTTTCGGTTTTGGTTAGGCACAAAACCGAACCAAAACCGGCCATGTACAGCCCTAATCAAGAGATAAAACTGGGATTCAAACACATGTCCTTGACTGCATCCTAAACATCCCAGAAGGTGTGTTAGAATTATTAATTCATTCCAATATTTACAAGTTCAGTTTCGCATAGAACACTTCTCCACTTCAACTTCTTTGATCACCATTGGAAACACTACAATTCCTTACATAATGATAGCACAAGTGAAGAATGCAAAGGTAGTGCCATAATGATGATGATTAGAAAAAAGAAATATGAAACTGCGAGAAAAAATAACATTAATGATCGACCCAATTGTAGACACCTTTTTCTGAACCAGATTGTGTTCAACAAACCAAGGACGATTGTCTTCTTTTCATATGCTACTTTATGAAATGAATCATGCGTAGACAAGTTCAACTACCAAAAATAGATGTGCTACAGAAGATTTAAAATAAGAGAATCAAGATGGCAGTTCAATTGGTGTCAGATGGGCATCACATCAATGTTGCTTAGGATTAAGTTTGAATTTCCTTTGTTTCTTTTATAATTAAGATACTTAAAAGAAACTTATCTTTTGTAGTAGTTTATGTCAGTGTTTGATACTATTTTGTGACTATCGTTGTTTTGGTACACTCTTTCTTATAATCGTTGAATGAAATGAATGCTCTTTTTACAGTTGACATGTTATCTGTCTTTGAAAATGACTGAATCTTTAATATTCGATAATTTAAATTATCACATATCAGAATTTGTGATAATTTTAAATTTCATATTCTGAAGTGTAATATACCATAAATAGATATATACCTTCAATCTGATGGAACTCTACAAGATGGTTTCGATAGACAGTGTACAACCAGCCAAAAAGTTATCACCAGTTATTACCTATGAACAAAAATCTGCCGAAAACTTTAACTCTCGAAATTTATAGAACCTAAGAACTATTATCAAATGCTTCAATCTTTCATAAAATTACATGTGCAAGTTGGTACAACATTCTTGCAGAAACAACAATTGTGTGCGTAAGGGGAATTTTTTTTTTATTTGCTTCCTCTTGTTTCTAATCACATCCATATTTATAGGGAGAAAAAACTCATATCAGCAAACTACAAATTTAAAACTGGAACCAGAAAATAATCAATGATATGGATACTATTGTAGAAATCTAAGAGAAAGTACCTATTTATAAGTATCCATCTACGGATTTGTTTTCTCCAATCACTATCGAAATATTCGATAGTTTGAATTATCACATATCTGAAATTATGATAATTTTAAATTTCATATTCTGAACATTATAGGTTTTGTTTATTAAAATTATTACTGAGCTAATATGTGCTATTTTTTAAAGCTTTATTGCAAAATTAAAAGTCGCTCGCTATTCATTAGGTGTCATATCTTCTCCAGTCTGTATATTCCGATCAAAGAAGTAACAAATTACTTCGGGAATTTTGAATGTCCAAATAGTTCATATTAATCTAATTCAATTAGCACTGGTATCTTAGTAAAGATATGTAAGAAAAGATAAAATACACTAATGGTAAATTTCTCACTTTCTTTGCCTCCACAGAGTTATTCAACTCCAATTTATATACTTAATAAGTTACTAAAGCATGCATGGCATTTCCCCGTTGAAATCGGAACAACTGATAAACAAATCCAGTCAATAAAGCAATACGGCGTAACCCTACATAAAAAACCCACATGAAACTGAGATTGATCATTAGATAGTTTGAATTATCATATATCAGAAATTATGATAATTTTAAATATCATATTCTAAATGAGTGATGCGTTCATTTTCGGGGGTATGTACGAGTTAAAACACACAAGGGACTTACATTTTTCAATACGTTGCGGGCAAATGCAAAACCTCTCCACCAGTCTACCTATACTAGCTAAAAACCTTGCGTGCAAATGCAATACCTCTATATCTCTCACCCCTCATTGTTTCCAGTTTCTTGCAACCCCAATTCTATCAGTGTACTAGTATTAAAAAGGGAAAATTGGAAAAATACCCTAAAAATACATGCCCCGTCGGAAACCCCACAAAATAAAAGTTATAGGAAAATACTCCACCGTCTAGTTTTCCATCCAAACCAGTCAATATCATGATATTGACTGGTCAATATCTCTTCTAACGAGATATCGCTAGTGGGTAAAACTACCAGTTTAACCTTATGTTGTTTAAGGGAAACTCTGACGCCACATGGACAGATCTGGTAACTTCAATCTCGATCAAATCCTACGACTAACCATTAGAACGATATAAAATTACATTTTTATTCTCACTTCATTTCGACGCTCTCCATCTTCTTCATTTCTTTCTTAACAAAAACAGAAAGGGAAAACACAAACAGAGGTTGCGATTCAGAGAAGAGAATCATGGTGGTGAGGAGTTAATCAAGAGTTCTGTGTGTATTTGACTTTCTTATTTAGTGAAGACAAAGGAAGAACAAACCAGATAACTAAATCGAAGAAAATTGACCGATAAAGGAACGAAGAAGAATCAAGAAATAGAGAAGCATAAACCGTAAGTTTTATGAAATCCATTTCTAGTTTTCTTTGTTTTACTGAAATTTTCATGTGAATCTTAGTTATTACGCTTCGATTGCACTTAGGTTGTTTTTTCAGATTCGTGGAAAAATCAAAATTAGGGTTTCAAATGGTGAAATTGGGTTTATAATTGAAATTGAACGTAGTATTAATAAGTTTAGATGATTTTGAATGATTAATTTAATGTGGTTATGATTCAATTAGGGTTTACTAAAATTGTGTACATCTGATTTGGGGGGGAATTGAAAATTAGGTTTTTGTGGGTCTAATAAGGGTAATTCTATCATGATTGATTGAAATTGAATGATAAACATGATATGAACTATAATTACATCATGAATGAGTGAAATTGATGCCTTTGTACATGATATGAACTATAATTACATCATGAATGAGTGAAATTGATGCCTCTGTACATGATATGAACTATAATTGATGTGTATGTTATATTGTTATGCTAGATATTTATGAATGGATTAAATTGATGTGCATCAGGGTCATGAAGTTAAATGGAGATTTCACAGTAAATTCTATTTTAGCAATATGTCCTTCATAAATGTTATAAAGACGTGCTTGGACTTATTAGTAATAGAGGGGATCACAGTGACTAGGGATGCACATCGGGTGGGTCGGGTCGGGTTTGGCCCCACCCGCACCCGACCCGCCAGTTGGCGGGTGACTTGATTTTTTACCCGCACCCAACCCGCCGTAAGACGGGTCGGGTGCGGGTGCGGGTGACCGCGGTCACCCACCACTCCTTCTGTTCCTGTTCCTGTTCCTATTCCTGTTCCTGTTAGTGTTAACACTCTCCAATAACAATACAATCATTTCAATCAATCTTCCCTGCATCTTATTGAGCTTCAATCAATCTCACAACAACAATACATCCCATTCAAAATTTTCTACAGTTGAACACTTGAACCCATTCAAAAGTTCTGTAACTTAGGATTACTTAAAAGAAAAAAGTTCAATAACCTTTTTAGTGTTTACAAATTACAGTTGTCTATAGTAATTAGGGAACCCATTCAAAAGTTCTGTTAGTTGTCTACAATTGAAGCCATTGTTGAAAACCAAATACAGAACAATAATTAGGATTACTTAAAAGAAAACAGGTTTAAAGGTGAAAAATTAACATGAAGTAACTACGAACTATCTATAAAAACAAAAGCAAGAGTTTCAAGTTTGAAAAAGAAGTTAGGAACTAAACTTATATTTGGCAATTGATGCAGAAGACGCAAATTAGATTAATATTCCAGCAAGTGAGACAAATCCTAGCAATGATAAAGTGCAGAGAACAATAGCTAGTTTTGCACTGCAAAAGGAATGGTCAGGGAAACAACTTTATCCCAGCCTAAGAACGGATATGGTTTTTGAACAATAGCTTCAGATTCTGAATATCACTTGTTATCAGGTTATGAACATCAAATTTTTCCAACCTACACTTGATATCAGGCACCAATATTTTCAACCTACACTTGTTATCAGGTTCTGAACATCAAATGTTGAGTTACAGAAACTCTATGCAAATAGGGGATTCATATAATGAAGATTAGCTGCTTCTTCAAGTGCTTAAGGAGTACATTCTCAGCTTTCTGATGCATATTATAAACTAATAGGAAAAAAAATCTATGAGATATTTACTACAAGACATTACATTCATCAGCAAAAGATAATGGCCTATATAACTAGAGGAGATATCATACCAAGAGACAAGTAAACCCTAAATTACAGAAAAAGAAAAAAAAACCCAAATTTTATGAAACCCTAACCTCTGATCAAGAGTGTTATTCCTTATACATACTAAATGATCGAAGAAAGAGTGGGAGTTCAGATGAAGAATGGGTGTTACCTGATCGAAGAACAATTCCTCTCGCCTTTCGCGGTCTCGCCTGTGTAAGTGTAACAGATGAAGTAAGAATCCCTCATTCACGCGTGCCAAACTCACGTGTAATTCTGGCGGGTTGGGCGGGTTGGGCGGGTGGGTCGGGTGAGAGGAGGTATCACCCGCACCCGACCCG
>JAJJMC010014301.1:3451888-3462852 GCA_023531435.1 Papaver californicum | reverse complement strand
GAAATTTCTAGGTATGAATATAGGAGAAGTAATTATATTAAGGAAGGATTTTTGTATTTAATTAAACAATATGTAAAGATCATAGATCAAAAGTGTTAAATTTGGGTGATCATATGCATCGTACAGAAATGATTTTATAAAATCAATACAAAGATGTTTGGCTGTTACTCAATTTCAACTTTTAATTGATATGTGAGAATTTGATTGGTTGTTTAGTCGAAAAGATTTTTTGGCCTAAACAATTTGGCGCTAGAAACAGGGACGATTAAAGGATTTATCCTACCTAATGAAGGAAAAAAGGTTTTAATTTCAAAACTAAATCGTCCAAGAAAGAAACATTTTTATTAAGAAAAGAACGGATATGGTTGAAAAAATTTAAAAGAAAAGATTGGAAAAATTCAATTTTGCAAGATACAGAAAGTGAAAAGTTTATTTACATAAGCATGTTTTATTGACATGAAAAATGTTTGAAAAGATAGATAAGAATATGAAACAAAGGATTTTATGAATTGGGAAAAAATCAGATTTGTGATAGGAAGAATATACAGTTAAAGTAATAAATAGGATCTCTTATGATTTTGATATGTAAGAGTTCATTTGACTGACTTTCTGAGAAATTTCTAGATATCAAGCAAGGAAAGCAATCAGCAAAGCGAAAAATAGTTAAGAAACAACAGGATCTGAAAAATATGTCTCAAGACGCTAATTCTGGAAACCAAAATGATAATGAAGACTGGGAGAATAGACAAGAGGAAGGAAGAGAATCCGGACAACAACAAAGTAACGAGGGAAATCATACCCCAAATCAAGAATTAACACCAAATACAGTGGTTCAGAATTTCTCTTCAGATCATGAGAGTTCTCAAAGAAAAATACAGCAAATACAGGATTTATTAGAAGAAATAAATGAAATGAGAAAGGAGCAAATAGCAAGCAACCGTCGAATTGAATTACTAGCAACCGAAAATCAAGTTTTAAAAGATGTAATTCAGAGAGAGCAAAGACCAGCTGTGATAAAAATACGGAATCAGGAGGTAATGTCAAGTAGACAAATATCAAGAAGTGAACAACGGAATCCAGATCAAAGAATGGTGTTAGTAGGATCGACATCTCGAGTAAGAAGGCAACAAGAAAAAGAGATTCAACGAACCCAATGGGAAACATGTTTGGAAACGATGGAACAAATGAAAGAAGAAATTAAAGGATTAAAAAATAAAGAGGGGGGAAGAATAGAAGAGGTATTGAAAGAAGCAAAGCGAACTCCGTTAACACAACATTTGACATGTGTATCATTACCAAGAGAATATAATATTCCAGTATTCGAATGTTACGATGGAACCAAGGATCCAACATCACATTTAAAGTATTATAATCGAGTGATGACTCGGTGGGACGATCATGAAGCAATCATGTGCAGATGTTTTCCATCCAGTTTAACAGGGACGGCATTGTTGTGGTACGATAGATTACCGGAAAATTCCATTCATAATTACGCACAGTTGGTGAGGAAGTTTCTTGAAGCATACATGTATAATAAACCAGTTGATTCAGGAGAGGACAAACTTTATTCATTAACATCTTGGCCAGAAGAATCGATCCGATCATATACAGTCAGATGGCACGCGATATGTCAAGCAATAGGTGAATTACACCCAATAACAGCTATAAACCATTATAAATGGGGGATTGTTGATCGGAAAAGCCAGCTTTTTGTTGAAATTCACCGAAATAATCCAAAAACTGAAGGCCAGTTAAGAGAAATAATAGAAACATGTGCAAGGCTCCAAGACATACAAGAGCAAGGATCGAGAATTAATCCAAGAAGCCAAGGAAACACAAGGAGAAAAAATTCAGTTGAGGAATCGCCTGATCAGAAAAGGAAATTTCTTACGAAATTCGAATCAAGAGAATTAAAACATCCTCGACAAGGGTATGGTAAAAATTTTGCTCAGCAATTTCGAGAAAGAACGTTCACCAAGCTTAATGTTTCATATTTCAGATTATTCAACATTTTGAAGAATCGGCCAAATTTTCAATGGCCAATAACAAAGGGAAATCAACCAGTGTTTACACAACATTCAAAAGACTATTTTGAGTATCATAGCTATAAAGGGCATACAAAAAACAACTGTAGAAATTTTATAGCATTAGTACAAAGAATGGTCGATGCTGGAGAGTTAAAGGAATTTGTTCAGAAAGTTGAACCAACAAAGAAACATGATGAAAGCAAGGCAATACGCATTCCATATAATGAACAAACAATTAATATGATATCATATGCGGAAAAGAATAATACAGATTTGAATGTCGCAATCAATAAAAAATTATGCAAGAGAATTCGGAACCATGAAGTCTTTAAAGTTCAAGGAAGGCAAGCAGAATTATGGGAAGATTGGATGGCATATCCATTGACATTTTCTGCACAAGAAGTAAACCAAGAAATTGAAATGCATAATGACCCTCTTGTGTTAACATTATTGATATCAGGCTGGAATGTAAAGAAAATACTTTTGGATGGGGGCAGTTCATTAAATGTGATGCTCTATAGTACATTTTGTAAAATGGGTTTTAAAGAAGATCAGTTGATCTTATCACGATACATCATTTATGGGTTTAATGGAATATCTTCCAAGCCAAAGAGAGACATTGATCTTGAAGTTTCAGCTGGACCGATCAACATTTTGACAAGATTTAGTGTTGTGGATGCACCATCACCATACAATGCTATAATTGGAAGACGATGGGTTCACCAATTGAAAGGAGTGGTATCAACATATCATCAATATTTGCGATTTCCAACACCGCAAGGAGAGATGGAGATAAAGGGTGATCAAGAAGATGCTAAGTTTTGTATAATGGCAGAAACAAGAATGAATGAGGAACGGGAGCATCTACAACATAAAAAGAAAAAAGGACGAAGAGTTAAAGCAAAGGAGGAAGAAATAAGTCAATATTTAGAAAAGCATGCAAAAAATAAAACGATAAATGAAAAAGGAGAGAGCAGTCAGAGTCAAGAAAATCCGGTAGACCAACATCATAAAGGGACTATGTAGCAATTAAAGGGAACCCCAACTCCAATTGGGATTCAAAAACCAGTCTTCGCTCCAGTAGAGGAAACAAAAGTCATAAATATTGGCACTACAGAATTGCCCAAACAAGTGCGAATTGGGATTTTAATAAAAGCAGATTTGGAACAACAGTTAGTTAAGTTGCTTTGTGAATTTGTAGATGTATTTGCTTGGAGAATGGAAGATATGCCGGGGATCGATCCTAATATCGTACAGCACGAATTAAAAATACGTCCTGATGCAATTCCCTTTCGCCAACGAATACGAAAGGTCGCACCAGAATACCATGAACCAGTGGAAAAAGAATTAACTAAACTTTTAAGTGCAAGATTCATTCGGGAAGTACGATACCCCACATGGATTTCTAATATGGTGATTGTCCCGAAAAAGAACGGTGGAGTAAGAATTTGTATAGATTTTACTAATTTAAACAAAGCATGTCCAAAAGATAGTTATCCACTCCCAAACATCGACCAATTAGTAGATACCGTTGAAGGACATGAGATGTTATCATTTATGGATGGACAATCTGGATACAATCAGATAGCATTAGCAGAAGCAGATCAGGAACACACATCGTTCTTTACTCCACGGGGATTGTATTGTTACACCAGAATGCCATTTGGGTTACGAAATGCAGGAGTAACATATCAACGTTTAGTGGACGCGATATTCAAACCATGGATCGGAAAAACTTTGGAAGTTTATGTGGATGACATGCTAGTAAAAAGTAAATTATCTGATGATCATTTACAGAACTTGGCTGAAATTTTCGGTGCATTACAAAAATATAAAATGAAAATAAATCCAGAGAAATGTATTTTTGGTGTTACTTCAGGGCGATTTTTGGGATATTTGGTTACAAAAGATGGAATACAAGTTGATCCAGCAAAAATACAAGCAATAACAGATATGCAATCACCAAACAGTATAAAAAGTGTACAAAAGTTAAATGGGTGTTTGGCTGCATTGAGTAGATTCATTGCGAGATCATCAGAACGATGCAAGCCCTTTTTTGATGTACTTAAGAAGAAAAATTAATTTGAATGGAACGATCGTTGTGAACAAGCATTTCAAAGTATAAAATTACATCTCGCCACGTTGCCAGCATTGCAAAAACCATAGCCAGAAGAAATATTAACTTTATATATAACGGCAATAGAAAATGCAATCAGTGGGGTAATGGTGCGAACGAATGAGAATATTGAAAAACCAATATATTACATCAGCAAGACTCTGAATTCAGCAGAAAGAAATTATACCAAGATTGAACAACTAATTTTATCAGTAGTATTTGCTACTCAGAAGTTACGCACTTATTTTCTTACTCATTATGTTCGAATATTAACAAAAGCACCATTGGAGTCAGTTTTAAAGAATACAGGAAAAGTAGGAAGAATAGCGAAATGGAATGCTCAACTGGAACAATACAACATTGTTTATGAAATACAAACTGCGCAGAAATCTCAAATTCTAGCTGATTTTTTGGCAGATTTTCCAATTGAGGAAGAATACGAAATTCAAGGACTGCCAGGGTGTGAAGAAGAAGAGCCATTAGATATTTTGGATTCAAATAGTTCACGACGATGGGAATTTTTTGTTGATGGATCGCGAAATAAAGAAGGAGCAGGAATAGGTATCATGATTACAGCACCAAGGGGAGAACGTTTGGTGCATTCATTTCGTCTTGCGTTCGAAGAGCATACGAATAACATAGTAGAATATGAAGCAGTGGTCCATGCTCTCAAACTCATTATTGAATTAGGAATAAGTGATGTTAGACTCACAAGTGACTCGCAGCTGGTAATTTGACATATCGAGCTAAAATATCAAACGATTGATGAAGATTTGGAAAGGTATAAAAACCTTGTGCAGAATTTAACAAATCGTATTCCAAACATTGTTTTTCGACATTTGTCCCGAGAAAAGAATCGACATGCTGACGCACTTGCGTATGTTTCATCTATGATAAATGATCCAACCGCTAAAGCAGTAAAAATTGGGAGAATATATGAGCCATCCATAAGAGCACAAACATTAAATAATATTGAAGAGGATAGTGCGATGGAAGAAATTAATGACCCAGCAATACGGAATACCCCACTTACATCGCAACAAGAAGATGACCAACCAAACGAACCAGATTGGAGAGTCCCGATACATCAATATTTGCAAAATAAAGTGTTACCAACAGATTCTAAAGAAGCAAGGAAAATTCAACTCAAGTCAAACAGCTACCAACTTCGGGATGGAATTCTTTATCGAAATTCTTTTCTTGGACCGTTATTTCGATGTTTATCCCAAAAAGAAGGATTGCGAATTCTTAAAGAAATACATTATGGGGATGCAGGAAATCACAGCGGAAGACGATCGTTACCATTAAAAGCCAAAATGCAGGGTTATTACTGGATTTCTATGCTAAAAGATTCGGAAAAAATGGTTCGAAGGTGCGAAGAGTGTCAGCGATTTGGTAAGAAAATTAAGGCACCAGCTACAAAATTAAATTCAATACTTAGTCCATGGCCATTTGCAAAATGGGGAGTTGATATAGTTGGACCATTAGTTGAAGGAACAAAGAAAAGAAAATATTTAATTGTGGCTACCGATTATTTCACCAAGTGGGTAGAAGCGAAAGCATTAGCACGGATCAGAGACACTGATGTTTTTACATTTCTATTCGAGAATATCATTTGTAGGTTTGGGATTCCCGCAGCAATAGTTTCTGATAATGGAAGACAATTCCAAGGAAAGAATATCGATATGTTATTTGAAACATATAATATTCAAAAGCATAAATCTACACCTTTCTACCCACAAAGCAATGGGCAAGCAGAATCCACAAATAAAACGATCACAACAAATCTGAAGAAAACATTGGATGGGTATTATAAAAAGTGGTGCGAACAGTTACATAATACATTATGGGCATATAGAACAACAAGAAAAACTTCAACTGGAGAATCACCTTATCTTCTCACTTATGGAACGGAAGCAGTAATACCAACAGAGGTTATTTTACCTACAACCAGAACAGAAGCATGGGAGAAAAATCTTAATTCATATCTTATGTTACAAAAATTGGATGACTTGGAAGAAAAAAGAGAGGTAGCACTCCAGAAGATGGAAAATTATCAAAAGGGATTAGCTCGAGAATACCATAAACGTGTAAAATCACGAAACTTTGTCCAAGGCCAATATGTCCTATGACAAATAACGGAATACCAAAGAGATAAAAATGCAGGAAAATTTGCACCAACATGGGATGGTACATACATAATTCAAGCGTCAGCAGGACAAGGATCGTACTATCTCCAGAATATGCAAGGAGAAGTTTTACAGCATCCATGGAATGCACAATACTTAAAGCTTTACTATCCGTGAATAACAATGCAATGTTAACACAAAAGGCAGGTACATAGCCAACTAATTCAGTAATTTCTTTTATAATTTAATCACTCCAGGAATATCGTATCTTGGAAAATACTGTAATTATTAATCAGAATTCCATTAATCCCGGAATATCATATACTTTGAATCCAGGAACATCATATCTTGGAAAATACTATGATCATTGATCAAAATTCCATTAATCCCGGAATTTCATAATACTTTGAGCGCTCAAAATTATTCCAGGAACATCATATTCTGGATTGCGTTGCGATTGACGACACAATCATACACAAAAGGTAAACATCCTTAAAGAATTTCACTAACAACGAGATTCTTATAAAGAAGGAGTTCCTTATTATTGGTTTATCAATTTTCAAAGTACAGTTCGGGACCAACCCTGTATCTTACCCCTGGCTCGGGTTTGTTTCGTATGTGTGGGATATCGAACAACATGATTTGAGGTAAAAAGTACTTCAATTCATGGTACTCGGAAAGTCATATGATAGCCAAAAATATTACTTAATCAAATTCTCTTGTGCAGGGAACAACATTGAAAAAACGTATCAAAAGGTTACAAAAGAAAATTCTTGAAAGACAGACAAAGTACAAGATGGTGAAGCAAACAATAGATGAAATTATAAAGAACATAATCAAGCATCGGGAAGACTGGGTCGCGATGGTGGAGGGGGAACTACAGGCACAGAAGCGCGTTTACTGAGCACTGAAGGATCGGATTGGCACGATCTAAAGCAGTATTGAAGGATTTCACAATTTTTGCTTTAGCATCCTGTCGAACCCAATGAACAAAGTCGCGCCCAAAGTTGATTTCTTTTTGAAGCTCTTTGATCTTTTGTTGATCTTTTTCTATTTGAGCAACAAAACGTGATCTTTGATCTTTTTCTTCATTCAATTCTGTGGTTAATGATACAATTTCTTGTTCACGAGCTGCAATCTTAGAAAGCTCAACAGACAATTGAGCCTGTAAACTCCGAACTTTTGTTGCACTAAGAGACACATTGTTTTCAGAAGTCTTTAACTCTTCAGTGATGTTTTTCATTGTATCATTCATTGTATTAAGATCAGTTTCTGCTTGAGTTGCTCGATCTTTAACTTCATTAAGTTTTCTCTCCAGTTCTGAAAATATAAGAAAATATTAGATAAATTTTATGGTATAATAAACCAAAAGATCAGGTATACCAAAAAAGTACCTCTAACAACAAATTTAAACTCTATTTCTTTCAGAGTAAGCAATTTTACAACTTCTTTGTATTTTGACTCAGCTTTATTACGCCTCCAAGTGGCTAAATCAAAACTATCGTTCAATTGAGTTAGTTTTTCTCTAACCACATTCATCTCTGTGTAGATTTCCTTTGCATGATTATTCAATTGTACCATTCTACGATCGTACCTAAATAAGTTTCCAAATTTTCCACTGGACCCAGGATAAAATTTAAATTTTCCATTTAGATTAATAAAATAAAATAATAAATGAAGAGGAATGAAAAATAAACCTTGATTTTGATTCTGAAGAACTTCGACAGTCTGGAGTTGTTCTTATTGTTGCTGATGTTTTTGTTGAAGCTGTTGGAATTGTTGAAGTTGTTGTTGAAGAAGATTATTTTGCTGCTTCAACTCATCATTTGCTTGTTGTAGTGTATCATTTCCTTCCCTTCATTTTTACTGACTCGTTCTTAAACAGTAACCCCAACATGGTGGCTCGAGCCTTATAAAATTTATAACCGCTAAATAAACAATCATTACCATACTGGAGTTAAGCCAAAGCTTGCTGTGGAAGTGAATATGATGAACTTTCAGCAACAGCTAAAACTTCAGTAAAGAAAGAAGGAGGATTCACAGGAAATGTTTGCTCAAGAATATCGTTCTTAGACCACGCATCCTGAGCTTCATCTAAAGGGATCGCACTAAGTGAGTCACGAAATCGAGACATGAAACAAGAACCAGACTTAACAATATCAGGATTTGATGAAATATTTAAAAGCCCCCGAGAAAGAAACCACTTGTAATCCTCTTCTTCATCACCGATTAAATTAAGACCTTCATCAGTTCTGACACTGGCAATTTGATTAGAGAGAGACTGCAGAATGGAAAGATCGGCACTTGGTATTTCAGTATCGACCACAACAGCAATAGGAGAAGATCGAACCAAAGTCTCGGTAGGTACGATCGGTTCCGAAGAAACTCCAGTAGTACCCTCGACTTCAGTAGGGATCGAAACATTAGGAGCGGTCGTACCAGAAGGAGGAGAAGTTTCTTTTTCAGAACGATCAACATCATTCGATTCTTCAACAAAAGTGGGATTGGTTTTAACATTCACATTTTCTACATCACTGGCCGGATGTACATCAGCATTATTCTTTTCCAACGAATTTTCTTCTTCAACATGAGTTACTTCATTCACTACATCAACAATATCTTCATCAATAACAACATCATCTCCCTCTTCTTGAGGAAAACCAGAAAAAACTCCTAATGTACCATTATCAGGTACGGGAGTATCAAGCACAAAGTCAAAAGGCAATGGAAAAATAATATTATAAAAATCGATTGAAGTACCAGAAGGAGGTGCAACAATGAGATCGGACTGTTCCGATACCCCAATTTCGGCTGGGATCGAAGAAACGGGAATAACATCAATAGGATCGGACTGATCCAATGGTAAAGTAACAACAGAACTTCCTTCTCCACTGTTTAAATTCGAAGTTATCCCTCCCACAACCTCAGTGGAAAGCACAAGAGTTCTGGACTTTTTCTGCTTCTTCTCTGCTGCAAGGACTAATTTCGGTTTTCCCTTACCTTCAACTGCGGGCTCGACCCTTTGTCTGCCCTCGACAATCTGAATACTACGCTCAGATGAAGGAAGAGGAACTTCAATATCAAAAGAAGGATCGACCTGAAGCCAAAAAAGTTCGAACATTGTAAGAAGATGTTAAAGATCGATACAATATATCTAGAAGAATGAAATATGAAATGAAAAATTCGAACCTTGTATTCAAATCTATAGTCATCAAAGTTTAATCTCCATGGACAATAATTCGGGAAACAGTTTCGAAGATGTTGAATTTCATTATGGGGGATGTCACCATATACCCAAGGACCTTCGATCAAAATAGGGGTACGATACCATCTGTAATCGTGTTCCCGACGGATTCTTTCATTAGAAGGAAAATCGACTTTGGTATATGGAGCAATTCTAATTCTAGGGTCATCAACTTCTCGAAGTAAGGAAAATCCTTGGGAGCATTTGCGAACAGGACTAACACTCCATTTTACAAAGTTTTTAATAGTAATACCATCACCATAAGTATTCTGAAAATTCTCAGGTGTATAGTGTAGCATGTAAGACGGGTGCGACCCTCACTGCGAAGAATACATTCATCGAGAATTCACCACCAATTACCATTATATTGAGTGATGGATCGAGGTTGAGTATGAGGAGCTCTATTACGAGTAGCAAGAACTATGAATTGGAAGGGATTATTCTTTTCATACAAAGGGAGACGAAGGCCAGCCTCTAAAGCACCAGCAGAAATTAACAATCTGTGATGATTATATTGAAAATTTCTCATTGAATCATAGGTCAACATATCAGAATTATTATCTAAGAAGGAAACTTTAAATCCTTGAAGATTATGTTTTCTCTTGAATTCTTCGATATCCATGGACCGATAGCTATAAATAGATAATGCCCGTTTACTCTTGGGGGCAGGATTAGAAATATCAGGAGTCGAATTACGTACAGTGCGAAGTGCAGCAGGGGTGGGAATACCAGAGGATGGATCATGACGAGAGACGGCGTATCTCGAAGTAGTAGACCTACTCGATCTTCTGCTCTCACCTTGATTACCAGAAGCATCAGACTTTCTATGAGGCATGATGTAAAATCTGAAGGAAAAGAAGCATAAGAAAGAGAAAGTTAGCATAAGAAGAAATTACTTAGAAATAATTACAGTGTAAAAGATAACCATCATTTCAATCATGAAAAGAAAGCATAAGTCAAGAAAAAATTACTTACATGAAGAAAAGAAGTGAACAATAGTCAGATCACAGTAAAGAAGAAATCAATTGATGAAGAAAGAACTCCTGAGAAGTGGAGAAATTTGAAAAGTTTAAGGAAGACAAAGCGCAATAACTATGAGAAGACAGTAAAAAGTTGCAGGGTATTTAAAGGAGAGAATTGAAACCGCCACAAAATGGGAAAAGGAAATAATCGGTAAAGATTTGATTCTATCGAAAAAAGTGTAACTGACACAATTATATGCATAGAAACAATAAACGCAGAGCCGGAAAAATCAGTAACGTGCTAATACAATTAATGCCATCGGAAAACTCGGATAACGTGCGAAAAAGAAACTGAAAAAAAGTTAAAATAAGTTCTTCTCCATTTTTCAAAATCTTGGATCAACCGCTAGATCATTTTGTAAAAAAGAGAAGAAGGGGACAAATTGTTAGTAAATAAAAGAAGCATGACACGTGGAAGAAGATCGA
>JAJJMC010014301.1:3439659-3451488 GCA_023531435.1 Papaver californicum | reverse complement strand
AAGTGCATGATATATGAGCCGTGGCTCAGTCGACTAAAAAAAAAGGGGGGGGAGCCAGTAAGCCCACCCAAAAAACTCCAAGAGAAAAAACATAAGTAAAATTACATCTCACGCTTACAACTTACATGTTGCAATAAAACAAAACAAAACTCGTATATTAGAACCAGTTAAAATATATGGAAGTTGAAAAATAACTTCGTTCCAACTAAGCACAGACTTCTTTATATAAAGGGTTAATTGGTTTTTAATACTTAAATTTTGTCCAACTTTAATATTTGGTCGAACTTTTGTCTAACTTAGGGTTTGGTATCTGAAATTGATCTTGACCTGCGTTGACTCGGTTAAGTCACGGCGTGTATAATTTTCATTCAATTAAAATTGTAAGTACTAAAATATCTTTAACTTTTATAACAATGACTAAACAAGTCCCATATACAATCCTTATTTCCTCTATCGACTCTCAAAGAAACAAACAAACACAAAATAAAAAACATCCGGAACCAGAAGAGGAAGAAAACCAGATGACTTGCATTCTAAAACCATCTAACGAAAATCCACCACTCGAAAGAGAAAGATTTATCATTTCTCAAAAACTGTCTTGTTCTTATTTTAATTAATATATTCCTTATCGTTGTGAAATACTGAAGGTTCAACAATTGAAGAGATTTAACTTGGAAATCGAATATCACCATTGAAATCTGTTGTTGATGATAATGAAGATCTAATGGCTTCTGCGGATATGATCGTAAGGATGGTGAAAATATAATCATAATGATTGCTGCTGAAAAAAGCCTGATATTTTGAATCAAAAAATCTCAATCTTATTTTTTTGAATCAATTCTTTTAGGGCTTCGATTCGTATCTGTGGTTAACAAAAAGGGTTTAATTGAATTTCTATTTAAGATGATTTTTTCTTGGTAATCTTATTGAAGAAAAATTAGGATTTGGTGGTGTTGATGTTTGTTGAGCTACCAACAAGCAGAAAGGGATGAGGTATTTTAGAAGGTAATAGATGGAAGTCGGAAACACCATAATCAGATGAGGTTACTGACAATGGAGATGAGAGTGTAAAGTAAAACAAAGATTTAATTTTTTTTGCAAGTTAATGAAAGTCCTAATGGAGATCAAATGGTTTGAGAAGTTTGAAGAATTTATTGATTTCGTCTCTTCTTCTATAAATTGATAAGTTTGATTGGTTTGATAAATTGGTTTAGTTTTAAATCATAGGACCTTTAATAACGAACTCCACCTTACAAATACATCACTGATTGGATTCTCTTATATGTATCATTCTATTTATTTGCAAACTACATAATATTTAAGTTCACTATGTTCTTGGAAACAATACACTACAAGAAAAAAGGGCTTAAGCGTCTAAAATCTTAGCAAGAGCTCAAAAATTTAGTCGCTTAAATAGTTTAAGCGTCTAAAAATGCAACTGCCCGAAATTCTGGTTGCAATAAACATGTGTCCACTATTATTTAGCAATGAAAAAATATACTTAATCGCTAGATCCTTTGTTCAAGTAATTTATAGCAACTAAAATAGTGATCATGTAGCTATTTACTTTGAGGCACCGACTCGTAGCAACAACAAAATGAATTGGTTGGTCAAACCTATCTCAGCAACTAAGTTTGAGCCACAACCAAATATGTTTAATTGCTAGATCCGTTTTTCAAGTAATTTATAGCAGCTAAAAGTTGATCATGTAGCTATTCAGTTTGAGGCACCGACTCGTAGCAACAACAAAATAAATTGGTTGCTCAAACCTCTCTCAGCAACTAAGTTTGAGCCACAACAAAATATGTTTAATTGCTAGATCCGTTTCTCAAGTAACTTGTAGCAGCTAAAAGTTGATCATGTAGCTATTCAATTTGAGGCACCGACTCGCAGCAACAACAAAATAAATTGGTTGCTCAAACCTCTCTCAGCAACTAAGTTTGAGCCACGACCAAATATGTTTAATTACTATATCCGTTTTGCAAGTAAGTTGTAGCAACTAAAAAAGTAATCATGTAGCTCTTCACTTTGAGGCACAGACTCGTAGCAACATAAAATGAATTGGTTGCTCAAACCTCTCTCAGCAACTAAGTTTAAGCCACCACCACATGTTAAAAAATGAATTACTTGGTAAAATCTCTCCCAGCAACCAAGTTTAAGCCGCTACCATCATTTCAAAAGAAATCAGTTTTTAAAGTACATTTGAGAACTTAATTAGTATTAATCTAACAATCTTATTAGGATTTGTTTAATAGAAACATGAAAACTTGTTCAAATCATTGTTTTCATTCACTATGAGCAAATGTTTGGATGCACAAATTGATTTTTTTTTTAACATGAGTCGATTAAATTAACTATAATTATAACCAAATATTTTTACAAATCTCATAACCCATTCATTCCAGTCAAAATTTGAAACTTTTAACACTCAGTTCAACAATTTCAATATTAAAACCAAACTTTGTCATATCCTTGCCTTCTCTTAGAAATTAACCATTCCAACATTTAAAAAGCTATTTGTTCAACATTTTTCAAGAATTTATGGGATTTCTTTATTTGAAAAATGATATCTTGCAAGTCTCACACTCCCCCTTTGAGGGATTTGGCCCAAAATTGATAGGGTTGTTGTGGATTCTCCAAGCCATCTCGGTGAGTGCCGCTTGGTTGAGAGGTTCAAGCTCACGGATTCCCAGTCCAGATCAAGTGAAGACTTCCACTTTCCTTATGGTTCCACCAAAATCTTCTTTCGGCTGCTTCCAGATGGTACATTCGACATGGGGATAGAGTTGATCACGCTTCTGAAAAGAATTGCAAGAGGTATTTGCTCTTCCAAAGGCTGAGTTTTGTTCCAAAATTAAGACCCACAGTGGGTTGGGGACCGTAGTTTGTCCTCGACCTCATGGATCCACGCATTTACTAAATAAATATTTCCATTAGTATTTATTAGGTGAGGAGGGGGTACATCTAATGTCAAGAAACCAAGTGAAACTCATATTTGTTGTGGATAATCCAAATGGGTCTTTTCTTTTCTTTTCTTTTCTTTTCTTTTGGAACCAGGACGAGTAAATAAAAAACCAAACGTATTTGCTAGATTCTTGATGCAAATCTTATTCTTTCGGTATAAAACACAAGTGCAAATTTCACACTTTTACACATCTCAACGTACAAAATTTAACACAATCAAAGTTTCTGCCTCACCATAGATTGAACCGGAAAACATCAGGTTCAGGAAGAGTTTACGATCTGCAATTCCATGATCAAACATTACATGCTGTTTTCATCCCAATCAATAGTCAATTACGTTTCTTTTGGGGACATAAGAAGAATAAAGCCATCGAACTATCTGATCTCGAAAGAAAAAAACAGTACCTGGATAAAGAAAGAAACATATCATCACCAAGGCTAAAAGTAAAACTTGATTATTTTTCTTATTACAAAAATAATTTATCACTGTCTAGCACCGTCTAATTCAACAAGGTAAAAGATGAAAAACTGAATTTCAAGTTGGACAACAGGTTTTAGTTAAAGCTAGGATCATTAGTAAGTTGGTGAGATAAGCTGACCATCCTAAATCTCAACAGAAATGTCCCTACAAATAATAAGTTCAGCTCAGGGAAGACTTATTCACAAGTTTAGAAGGAATAATTGTGAATAAAGAAGCAAGTGAAGACGATTTAACTTGCAACAGGCATAAAAATGGTTTCCACAGGTGACCATGAACCATGACATTTCAGTAAATCCCTTTTGTTTTTTTAAGATAGTTATGTAACATGCCAGTGCTCTTTATTTGGATATTTCAAACTCTTGCTTGAATTCCTATAGACAGAAAAAAATGATCGGTTTGAGTCCTTAGATGTGACAAGTATAATTACTAGAGTGATGCCAAAATAAATATTACCTTACTAATTACATCTCAACACGGTCCCAATTAATCTGACTGTCATCAAACCCACGATATGATTGTTGAAGCTTGTTGTGGCTCAACTTGCTCATCGTGGAAAGCCCTGAAATATTGATTATGCTCTCATTAGTATCATAGATACCAAATACTTTGATGCAAAAATGTAAAATCTAAAAAAAGAATGTTTCCACTCATATAAAAGTGGCATCTGGCGTGTGAGATGCGACATATCATGTGTCAGCACTCCCATATCTTATGAACATGCTATAATTTGATAATGCATACAAATTAGTTGACCACCAAAAACTATTGTCAGTTCAAGAAGTATAAGGTGGAATACTTCCCTAGTTTCGTGCTCTGTTTTACAACATCCAGCCCATGCATATGCCAAAAAGATTTTGATTTAAGATCAACATTCCACCAATGTTTGGATAACATATATGATATTCTTATGGTCATGCAAATGCAAATGCGCAACATGGTAACTGGAAGCACTCAGGAGCTTGATTTTCAAATGCAATAACTCACAGTTGAAATGCCACCAAGCCCTCATGAGCTTAACTTTCAAGATCGTCAGTATGGTGAAACAATAGACCCTCAACAGGCATATACATGTTGTTTTTTATAGAATAAGGTTGACTGTGTACGTGTGAGAGATTTCTTTTACAAGCTAAAGGATTTTTGACAGCACAATCTTTTCTTTCAAGGGAAATTTCAGGAGGACCAAAATTAAATGGACTGGTAGAACAGTGACTCATGGACAGGTAGATGCATTCTATCTGATGGCTTATCTTAAGTCGTATTGATGCCCATAAAAGTCAGTTTTAATGATGAGGTCGAAATAATCAGGAACAAATTTTGCATAGGAATATGGATGTACCTTCAACCATTCTGTAAAGAGCTGACCACCATTTATCTCTAGGAACCTGGTATTGATCTAGTGTCTCTTCAATAGATTTATCGTGTTTTCCTTCAAAAACTCCCTGCAGAGTGAAGACGGCGTCCTTCGTTCTCTTGAGGATATTGTGGAGAGCGTCTTTAATTTCCTTCAAAAACTCCTACCTTCTACCAATTTTTCTTAACAATGTGGGCAATGTTGAACAAAGAAGATGCTCAATACTCCAAAAGATAAAGGGAAGACACTTGAGATGGAAAAAGAGATACACTTCAGATCATGGAAGTAAGTGTTCCTATATAAAAACAAAAGAATTCAGACTTTATAATACTCTAGACACTAAACTATGAATATCATTCTCTACGTCTCAATCAGGGTTCAGATTTCCTACAAAGTGGCAAGTATCTATGTTTTTAGTTTCTTCAGTTAATTAAAACTTGAAACATCATTATACTAAAAGAACAAACTACCAAGTTAAATTCATGCCAGAGACAAAGCTATTAAACATTAAAATTTAAAATCGACACCAAACCTGTCAAAGATCAGGAATTTTTGGATCCAAAACATTTCTCTCCTCTCTAAAGACTGTGCATCATTTTCTTCAACCTCTCTCTCTATTGCAATAGCATACAGGAACTCACTTCTCTTCTTTAGACACAGAGACATTGTTAGAGAAATACGCCATAATCAAATAAACCAATAACAAGGCATTCTCAAATCAACAACGTAAATAACCTAAATCTTCATTCATAATTTTAATAAAAAAAGTTATTATTATTCTACAAAATAAAATCAATAAATGGATCTTTACTCATTCCAATAGAACAGTAGCACCCAATTCTTTAAGTTTCTCTAAAATCGGATTAGCTTCTTCTTTAGTGAGTCCATTTTTAAAAACAACAGGAGCTTTCTCAACCAAATCTTTAGCTTCTTTCAATCCCAAATCAGTAAAAATCAATTTCAACCCTTCAATGATCATTAGAGTTAAAATTGCACTTGATATTTAACGAAACCCAACTGAGAAAAAAACCTTAAAATTCAGTTGAACAACAACAACAACCACAAATCTCGAGTAATCCATATAGAGTTGATGTTGTTAGATGTTCACATCTTTCTCCTCTCTTCAATTTCCTGCAAATATAAACAAATAAAGGATCAGCAACAAAGTTTAGTTCATGAATAGAAAAAAGAAGAGAAAAAAAACTGATTACTACCTTGTTCTCTTACACAAAAAAAAGTGAGATCGATAGAGTGATTTAGTGGTGGTGATGAACGAAAAAGAGAAAGAGATGAACGGAAAAGAGTGTAACAGTGGTGGCGCTGTGAGTTAGGGTTAGATGAACGAAAACGAGTGATTCAGTAATGGTGTTGTGAGTTAGGGTTAGATGAATGAAAACGAAAAGGAAAAGGAAAAAGAGAGAGAAAGGGAAAATGGGAAAGTGAAGTGAAAAAATGATGGTAAGCTTTTTGTGCACAGATTTTGAACGGTGGATTAGATTGGTCATACGGATTACAAAAATTTATGGACGGTGGAGATCATATTTGAGATTCTCATACGGATTAAGAAAAATGTGTAAGTAGTATGTGTGCTTTTATGTTAAAACGAACTCGTGTATTTGGTTTATTTGTTAATCTTCAATATGAAAATGACAAGAAGTGATGTCTTTATAGTTCCGGGGAGGACTCCTTAATTTTATACGGTTTGATTATATGGTTACCTATTAGATCAGAGAAATAAGAAATTAATTGGATAATTGTTATTGACTTTCCACTAGACAAGAATATGGGATAAGTATAGGGTGCCAAACGCCTTATATGTGATGTCGAACACTGAGAAGGATTGATTTTGTAGACTTTTGAAGGAAATTGAGGTTTCGGATGGGTATGCATCAAACATTCTGGTTGTGTGAACCTTAAAGAGCGGAGGCTTATAGGTCTAAACATTCATGATTGCCATGTTAAATGTAAACTGCACTAAATTGACGGATATGGTTAATTTCTAGATTGTTTTTATATTTTCTTCGAATTCAATACAGTTTTAACTCACATTTGCCCACTTTGGATTTGAGTAAGTCTAATTTATCCAAGTTGACTTAGTATCTTCAATTTTAGTCGAATTCGTTTGAATCTCACTAAAACCTAATGAATGAGGTCGATTGAGACTGAATAAAAACTTAATGAATTGAGTGAAATTGATGTAAATTGGTATAATTTGAGTAAGATCGATCAAAATTCAGTGTATTCAAGTCGGGTCGATAAAAAATTGAGTGAATTTTAATGAGATTGATGAAATCATAGTTTCATATCGTTAGATTTGTTAGATCGATAAAAAAATGAATAAGTTTGATTGAGATTGAATAAAATTCAATAAATCTAAGTGAAATCAAGTGAAATTGATGAAAAAATGATATAATTTGTGTAAGATCGATCAAAATTGAGTGTATTCAAGTCGGTTCGATAAAAAATTGAGTGAATTTTAGTGAGATTGATGAAATCATAGTTTCATATTGTTAGATTTGTTAGATCGATAAACAGATGAATATGTTTAATTGAGATTGAATAAAATTCAATAAATCTATGTGAAATCGAGTGAAAGCGATGAAAAATTGATATAATTTGAGTAAGATCGATCAAAACTGAGTGTATTCAAGTCGGTTCGATAAAAAATTGAGTGAATTTTAGTGAGATTGATGAAATCATAGTTTCATATCGTTAGAATTGTTAGATCAATAAAAAATAAATAAGTTTGATTGAGATTGAATAAAATTCAATAAATCTAAGTGAAATCAAGTGAAATTGATGAAAAAATGATATAATTTGTATAAGATCGATCAAAACTGAGTGTATTCAAGTCGGTTCGATAAAAAATTGAGTGAATTTTAGTGAGATTGATGAAATCATAGTTTCATATCGTTAGATTTGTTAGATCGATAAAAAAATGAATACGTTTGATTGAGAATAAAATTCAATAAATCTATGTGAAATCGAGTGAAAGCGATGAAAATTGATAAAACTTGAGTAAGATCGATCAAAATTGAGTGTATTCAAGTCGTTTTGATAAAACGTTGAGTGAATTTTAGTGAGATTGATGAAATCATAGTTTCATATCGTTAGATTTGTTAAATCGATAAAAAAATGAATAAGTTTGATTGAGATTGAATAAAATTCAATAAATCTAAGTGAATCAAGTGAAATTGATGAAAATTGATGTAATTTGAGTAAAATCGATCAAAATTGAGTGTATTCAAGTCGGTTCGATAAAAAATTAAGTGAATTTTAGTGAGATTGATGAAATCATAGTTAATTTTGATTGATCGGAATAGTCGAGTAATATGCATATTACTATCGTAACGTCGGAAATGGATATTTCTATCGTAACGTAACAAATTTTGGAAATTAGAATTTATCAATATTTTTTTTTTGTAATTAGGGTTATTAGTTTGTCATTTGTTTATAAGTTATGATTTGATGAATTGGGTTGAACCCCCAACAAATGTTCAATTAAAAGGAATTGAGATGTAGCTTAATTTCTTGTATAAAGTTAAGCTTTACCTAATAACAAAAAATATATGATCATCCCAATTGAAAGGAATTGGGACGCAAAGCTTGATGTCTCGTAGTTTAGAGTTAATGTTGCGACTCTTAAGTTTTTGCATACATGAGACATCCCATTTTGCATGTCTGATAAGTTTAACGAGTTAGGGGAAGAGGTTACTAATTATAATAAGGTGTACAAGACGAACATGACAGGTTGATGGTTCGGGGTTTAGGGTTCATGGTTCAGGGTTCAGGTTTCATGTACACCTTATTATCCTTAGTAACCTCTTTCCTAACTCGTTAAACTTATCGAACACGCAAAATTGGGTCCTTTTAATTGAACTTCTGTTAGGGTTCAACCTTATTCATCAAATCATAACTTATAAACAAATGACAAATTAAGAACCCTAATTACCAAAAAAAAAAAAATATATATTTTTGATAAATCATAGTTTCCAAAATTCGTTAGGTTACTATAGAAATATCCGTTTCCGACATTCGAAATTCGTTGTCCATTTTTCAAATTTTTGTTTCAGTAGGATGGTAACTAACACACAATGTTAACTAACACAAAATGGTAACTAACACAAAATGATAACTAACACACAATCCGTATGACCATCCAACAACGAATCTGGATCATCAAAATATTTCCAAGATCCGTATGAGGCACCATCACCACCGTTAATTTTTTTTATCAAAACCCTAAACAAAATTCTCTCTTTCATTTTCGACGTTTTCTTTTCTCTCACTCCCATTTGATCCGCCTTAGGAGAAAACTAGGATTCCATTTTCGACATTTGCTTTTCGACTGCAGTATCACCACCATCACCGCCGAGTCAGGGCTCACTCTTCTCATCGTCTCTGTTTTCCAATCTTGTTTTTTTTTTTCATTTGTTGAAGATTCCGAGTCAGACCTGCACATCTCTGTATGTATGTAAAATCTTGTTTTTGTTTTTCATTTGTTTAAGATTTCGGTATTATGAACAAAACCTCAATCTCTTTGTTTATGTTTTTGATTAATTAATAACTAATCAGGATTTTTGATGAGTAAAAAATGGGGCTGAAGTTTACCTCTATGGCTATAAACATCTGTGCCATTGAGATGAATACAGCTACCCTAAAATAAATAATCTCTTCACTAAAACCTTTTGATGAACTGCATGTGTCTAATTTCTTCTTTTTTTTTGGTGATTGTGTGAAACTTATGTAGTGTGTGATTTTTTCAGTTTTGGAATTTGCTTAGAATTTGACTCAATTGATTATTGGTTAGGTGAATTAGGTCTTAAACCCTTATTTCTATTTGTAATTAGCTTAAATTTTGTTACATATCAAGTAGATTAGGGTTTTGAATGTTTCTAAGATTGTACTCAGAGGGTTGAATGTTTATTGTTTTCCTGGTTTGCTTGGGATTTAGTCGAGGTTTGTACTGGGCAGATAATCGAATCTGTCAATTATTAGCTTGGATACCCTGTGTCTGTATGTTATGGAAACCTTAGAATGATGACATTTTCAAGTTAAAATTTAGCAAGTTTGGACCAGATTAAACATGGAGTAATGTCTCTTTGTTGGTGTTAGGTTTTTGAGAACATCTCAACTTCCTGCTAATTACCCCTCAGATATAGCGTGCACAGCAAATGAGAGTTATATGTTCTAAATCGTAGTAATTGTCTACTTAGTGTAATAAGCATCAACTCGTGTGCCCTTGTTTTTGTCAAATTTTTTGGTAGTTTCAACGTTTTCCACTTAGTTAGGTGGGTATATCGATGCCTCTTTTTCTGTTTTTGAACCACTGTGGTCTCCCTATTATCACATGGAATTTGAGCTTACATGGGCTATTTGAAGTGTTTGTGACTGAAATACGTCATTTCAGTTTATGATATCTTTACGTACCTTAATTGATTGCATCTTGTTTGGCCAAGAGGACAGGTATTATCTGATATGGAGTCTGGAAACGAGTTCATCATGTGTGAATACAACAGAGATGCTGACTCCTACATGTGAACTATGCACCAACTCCAATTTTGTTTGTTCAAGTTTCAATACAATTGTGGCTGCAGTTCCTTGAACCTAAAGTATTTTTGATACCATGAGGTATATTGCTTACTAGAAAATGCATCTACTCGGTTCTAGGAAACAAGATATGCGCAAAGTAAACTATATGAATGTGAATTGACATTGGCATTGCTAAGTTTACTTCCTTATAATAACCTGTATAAGTTCTCTTTTACGACTTAAGACACCTCTGGTGTAAATAGATAAAGCATTATCAATTTGTTTTTTTTTCTTTCTCAAGGAAACCCTATTTGTTCATCTGTTTTTTCTACCGTAGGTCACCTTGGTCAAACAAATATCATCCACCTCTGGAGGATGGGAAACAACCACCTGCAACATTGATACAACTGGATATTGAAGCAAATGATATCTTTGCAGTTTACCGTGACCAGTGAGGTCCTTTACTTGCATCCTCTTTCTCACTTGCCGTGCAAGTAATGCCAGCTTGAAGAGTTCAAATTTCCTTCTTTGATTTTTTAGTAATTGCATTTGTTGTGCAAAACCAAATGATAGGTATTACGAAGGAGGCATTTCATCAGTATACATGTGGGAAGATGAGGATAATGAAGGTTTCATTGCCTGCTTTTTAATAAAGAAAGGTTAGCTTTTCGTTTTCGTTTTCCTTCTCTTATAGTGGACAAAAAGTATTCTTATCTGCCAAAAATTATATTTGAGGGAACTGATAAGCACAATTTTTTGAGGCTCAAGATGGCTCAAAAACTGGACAGGGTCGAAGGGGTTATTTTCAAGAAGGTGGATGGGATGCCATTCACGTTATCCAGGTGGGTAGTACGTGCTACATTGTTAAAAATTTATAATTGAAGTGATGGAGATGTTATAAAAAATGCTTGTATTGTAACTATTGTTGTCTTCTTTATTTTTTAAATCTTTTTTGCGTTCATGGTTATTACTAGGAGATTCTTTGATCATGCTGGGATTTTCTATTGAGTAGGTTGGGCCAGAGGACGAAACAATGGCTCATTATTGCTTGACCAGTATATTCATGCTCTCATTAACAACAAACGACGAATCCTCGGGCAATTTTAATTTGTCGGGATCAATCAGAAGACAGGTACCTCTCTTCTGTATTAGTTTACGTTTGACCCTTTTGGGCTTGCTAGGATGCTACCATTTAAAACACTAGATAATTGTCTCTAGATAGATCAGTTAAAGTTCGTTTGGGCTATTCTAAGGAAGCACTCACTGGATATCTCAGGAATTTGAATATGCTGTTTCTGAAAAATGTTCTAGTTCTTAAAGCTTTGGCTAAGTTGCCTACATTCTCAAAAAAAATTCTTACCATGATCACTGTACTGTTTATGTTTAACACTACACCGTGTTGCAAGTCGTGCTTCAAGCCTTCAGCGTTAATCTTATAGCAGCAACCGGAAGTCTTTTATGGTCATAGCTTCGTCTTAACTATAGGTTTGATCTGCAGATG
>JAJJMC010014301.1:3415429-3433071 GCA_023531435.1 Papaver californicum | reverse complement strand
AACAAAGTGCATGATATATGAGCCGTGGCTCAGTCGACTAAAAAAAAGGGGGGGAGCCAGTAAGCCCACCCAAAAAACTCCAAGAGAAAAAACATAAGTAAAATTACATCTCATGCTTACAACTTACATGTTGCAATAAAACAAAACAAAACTCGTATATTAGAACCAGTTAAAATATATGGAAGTTGAAAATAACTTCGTTCCAACTAAGCACAGACTTCTTTATATAAAGGGTTAATTGGTTTTTAATATTTAAATTTTGTCCAACTTTAATATTTGGTCTAACTTTTGTCTAATTTAGGGTTTGGTACCTGAAATTGATCTTGACCTGTGTTGACTCGGTTAAGTCACGGCGTGTATAATTTTCATTCAATTAAAATTGTAAGTACTAAAATATCTTAAACTTTTATAATAATGACTAAACAAGTCCCATATACAATCCTTATTTCCTCTATCGACTCTCAAGGAAACAAACAAACACAAAAATAAAAAACATCCGGAACCAGAAGAGGAAGAAAACCAGATGACTTGCATTCTAAAACCATCTAACGAAAATCCACCACTCGAAAGAGAAAGATTTATCATTTCTCAAAAACTGTCTAGTTCTTATTTTAATTAATACATTCCTTATCGTTGTGAAATACTGAAGGTTCAACAATTGAGGAGATTTAACTTGGAAATCGAATATCACCATCGAAATTTGTTGTTGATGATAATGAAGATCTAATGGCTTCTGCGGATATGATCGTAAGGATGGTGAAAATATAATCATAATTATTGCTGCTGAAAAAAGCCTGATATTTTGAATCAAAAAATCTCAATTTTATTTTTTTGAATCAATTCTTTTAGGGCTTCGATTCGTATTTGTGGTTAACAAAAAGGGTTTAATTGAATTTCTATTTAAGATGATTTTTTCTTGGTAATCTTATTGAAGAAAAATTAGGATTTGGTGGTGTTGATGTTTGTTGAGCTACCAACAAGCAGAAGGGGATGAGGTATTTTAGAAGGTAATAGATGGAAGTCGGAAACACCATAATCAGATGAGGTTACTGACAATGGAGATGAGAGTGTAAAGTAAAACAAAGATTTAATTTTTTTTTGCAAGTTAATGAAAGTCCTAATGGAGATCAAATGGTTTGAGAAGTTTGAAGAATCTATTGATTTCGTCTCTTCTTCTATAAATTGATAAGTTTGATTGGTTTGATAAATTTGTCGATTAGACTTAAAAATTACCAGGCAAACTAGACAATAAGGGAGAGGATATCTGGGGGCATAACCCAGTTGATGCTCCAATCTTGCCAAAACATACACCAGATCTTCCAAGCCATCTTGCAATGAATGAGAAGGTGATTAACAGATTCACCATCAACACATAAGTACCAATGATCTACCCATACTTCCCCCACCCTCTCTGATACATAGCGTCTTAAGTCGAAATTTTCCCGAAACCAGCAACCCACATAAAAAGAAACTAACCTGGTAGGACAGAGCTTGGACCATACAGTTAACCAATATTAGCAAGACCTAATTGCAAATTTTCCATTTGACTTAGCACCAAGTAAAATTCTATAGTCATCTACAGTGTTATCGGTGCATAAGAAACCATCAAGGAGATGCAAAAGTTCAGTCAGTTCCACAATTACTTGATCATGCACTCTTCGTGTAATGTGTAATCGCCACCGTACATCATCACCAATCCCAATTCTAAATGGATCCATTGTTTTTTCATTCTTATTAGTGACAGTATAAACAGCTCGAAATTTCTCCTTCAAAGGTTCATTTGTAAGCTAAGATCATCCCTGAACTTAGTGTTATGTCCATTTTCCACTTGCAATATATAATTAGAACAAAACCCATCCATAAATTTCGAGATTCCTCTCCAAATACACACCCATAAGCTTCCTTAGAGGTTTGGGGCACCCACCCCATATTTCGCATCTATTACAGTCCTCCAAAGAGATTTTTTTTTTCACTACTGAATCTCCATAACTACTTCATAAGTAAATCAATATTAAGAAAGTGGACTTGTTTGAGACCCATGTGATAAGTGAATAATTTTATATATTTTAAGTGTCATTTTCTTATACTTATTTGTTAGATTTTATGTGAATTACCTTGTATTATGATTACTTTTTTATTTTATGTCTTTTACTAGGTTATATCTCTAAAAAGAAGTGGAAATTAAGTGTTACAAAGGAAAAAGGGAAAAATACCAAGTGGAACTCGTCCAAACCCTGTATTTATCTTCATCATCTTGAATAGAACGAAAATACAAAACCAACGGTGAAAGAGTAAGGTCATTCCGACATCGTATGAAGAATTTATGAGAAAAAAAAGTTCGGAATTTCCTCGGAGGGTCAAGTGACCGAGGGAAAATTCATGAACTTTTAATTTCCTCGGAGGGTCAGGTGACGGAGGGAAAATTCTGAAATTTTATTGCCTCGGAGGTCAAGGGGTCCGAGGCAAAACAGAATTCTCGGAGGTTAAGTGGCCTAGGTAGATATGTGAGTTAGGTATTTTTGACGAGTATTTTTTTTATATTTTCGAGTTTCCAAAACCTAGTATGACCGGGATTTGAGCACGGATACTCCTATACTTGGTTTCCTATATAAGAAGACTTCTTAGATCACATCATAGACATCACATCATATACAACAAAAGAAAAAGGAGTTTGGAATGAATTTGGGGTTTCCCCTTTTAGGGAAGAACCGTAACACTTTCTTCTTCTTCTCCCTATTTTCTTGTATATTTTTAATGGGTTTTGAGAAACCCATAAGTAGGTAACTTTCTTTTATTGGTTAGGGATGTAGTTGGAAGTCCTAAACATGTAAATCAATTTAGCTGATTATTGTTGATATTCAAGATCTAGTTTTATCGTCTATGTTCTACTTTTGATATCGCAATGTATGATTGGAGGTGTATTTCTTGAGGATGCATACTAAGTGAACACAAATTTATATCTAAAGATAGACTAGGGTTTGGAGATATGGAATAGTCGATAGACCCGATTACAAATAGCATAGTGTGATTATTGATTGTACTCAAAACCTTCATGTAATTGCATGTAGAAGCTTGACCAATGTTAAATAGATTACTCGTAGTACTCCTATTGCATTGATTAGCCTAATTCAAAGAACCTAACGCTCTTGAAGGATTAAACTTAATAGCATGTTGTGTTAAGTTATTAGCTGAGAAGTATTCACATATTCATCGATATGGTATGTGATAGTATAAGGAATTTACCGGAGTATGTTGTGTTAAGTTACTTTATTAGTTTTGTTTACTTTAGCTTAAAAACTCTACAACCTCCTTTTGGTTACATAAGAAGTCGAAAAACAAATAACAGTTACACAGCTACTCGTGGGAACGATCCTTACTACAACTATATTACTTGTTAGTATTAGTAAGAAATATCTAAAGTAATTTGTTGCACCTACGACACGCATCACCAAGCCTTCCTGGTCCTTAAGACAAATGACACTATCTCATCTCACCAGGTGAGTTTTGTGGTGATTTTCTTTGTCATTAAAATAAAGTTTCTGAACAATCTTTCAAGCTTATGTATCAATGAGACTTGAGCTGAAAATAAAGACATAGTATAAACCGGAAGTGCTTCAAAAACATCGTTAATATAAGAATAAACTTTTCACCCATGGAAAGGAGCCTAGCTGACCACATAGAAAGCTTGACATCAACCTTGTCTACTATAATGCCCTACTTCTGTTTAGATAAATATTTGTCTCCTAATAAGAGTCCCAAATATGTAATTGGCCAACTCTCAGTTGCATACCTAAAATACTACGCAAAGTTGGCGATTTGTGGGCTTGACCCACTGCTATCATTGTCATTTTGTGAAAATTTACCTTTAGACCTGAAATAATTTCAAACCACGACAAGATGTTTCTTAAGTGAATAACCTCAGGCAACTGGGGTTGCATAAACACTAAAGTGTCATATGCGAATTGCAGATAACTTATGGCAGTAATATCATTCGAAACGTCGAAACCATATAGCTACCCACCTATTTTCCTTATGATGAGTCTAAAATGTGTAACAACAAGTGCACGACTATCGATTGGATAGTATGCAAATACGGATCGTCTACGGAGACTAAAAGATTATTACTTTTAATTTATAATTAAATTAAATGCTAAATAATAAAATAATCACTAAAAATATTAATTAAAATAATAAATTAAATAAATTAACAAGAAAATAAACCTAGGTCTTTCGATTCCACCAAATGAGTTATATAACCACTCATGTTATTTCTAGAAAATATTCGTGTTATAACTCGAGACTATTTAGAACCAAACTGTTATATCTCAAAAAAAATTAAGGTTAAAACAAATATTACAACTTTTGTTGTACCAAGACAATATAATCTCATTTGCTTATAATAGATAAATAGCCGAAAACCATTCCATTAGTCGGCTACCAACGTTAAAAAAAAAATCATTGAATTTGTATATAAAATATAATTAAAAAATAAAAATAATATTTAAAATAAAATAAAATGTGGAGAATAAAAATTTAGTGGTATATAGATTTAAGTTCCACCTATTTATCACCCATACTTTTTCTATTTACAATCTCCTTCAGGATTTCTAAAATAATTCTATTTTTTTCTATTTACCATTTCTAAAAAGTCAAATTTAATTTAATTATAACTTTAACCACTCTTATTTGTCTTTTTTTTTCTTCACTGATCTTCATTTTTATTAAAAATTCATTAGTAAACTATTAAAATCTAAATTGGAATTTTATTCAACCATTATTATATATCAAAAACCTTTTTTTAATCTTTTTTTAATAGTGAGTTAGTTATAAGGTTAGTATCTTTAAGTTGCGCCCTTCTCTTCGTAGTCATGATTAAAAATTTCAATACAAATACTCTAGGATTAAACTTTGATACCTTTGAATGGTTAGACAATGTCCAGGATCATATGTGTAGCTATCGGACATAATTGTTGACAACTAATTGCTCTGGAACTACTAAAGAGACATGTCAGTTACTTGGATGAACGGCATTCTCACACAAATAAAAATGCATATGTTTCACCATTAATATTGTGTTCATCTTTGTGGCTGTTCACGAAGTCAATGAATTGGTTTACTAATTTTACTGCGTAATAATGAATTTCACTAATCTGACATATTTTCTTCTTGCTGTGATAATGAGATATGATTCTCGTTGGGAAGCCAAGGGTTTAAAAATCATCTATCATCAGGAGAAATAGTGGAGAAGGTGGTGGGTCGGAGAGACGAAGAAGACGGTGGGAGAGGCGGAGAAAAATAATTATTGTATAATTTATCGTTAACCTTTTTTTAGTTATGAGAATTGAATAAATTTTCTTATTTTTGATGGCACTATAAGAAAAACGGATTTAAACGATAGGTCGTTTTAAGTCGCTTAAAGCCTCTTTTGAGTCGTTATAACCCGTATAACGACTAAAAAGTGGCACTCGCTCCCTTTGTTGTAAAAAGCCCGCTTTGTAAAGGTCTAGTGCGGCTAGGCAGTCGCTCTAGTAATCAACCAACTTACCTAAAATGAGTATTTTTCTTATTGCTTCAGAGCTAGACCAACCACCAGGGAGCAAGTAAAATTCTTATCATTTAATAGCTAGACCAGCCAATAGAGCAAGTAAAATACCAATCGCTTCAGATAGACCAACCATCCTAAAGCAAGTAAAATACCTAGTTGATAGATACATGGAACAACTCGGCCTGAAATTGTTTTGTTAAGGTTTTAGGCGACCAAATAATTTTGCTCGCTAAAAGCGGTTTCTGATTTTGATTGGCCTGAAGTTGGTTGCTTAAGTTTTTAAGCTACCGAATTTTTTTACTCTCTAAAAGCGATTTGTGAAGCTATTAAAATACCTAGTTGATAGATACATGGAACAACTTAGTCTAAAGTTAGTTGCATAGATTTTTAAGCTACCAATTTGTTTTGCTCGCTAAAAGCGAATTGAGCTATTAAAATATCTAGTTGATAGATACATGGAACAACTTAGGCAAATATTAGTCGCTTAGATTTTTAAGCTACCAAATAGTTTTGCTCCCTAAAAGCGAATTCTGATTTTGATTGGCCTAAAGTTGATTGCTTAAATTTTTAAGCTACGAAATTTCTTTGGTCGTTAACAGCAAATTTTGATTTAGATAATCCCAAAATATAATTGTAATTAAAAAAGTTATCTCTAATTAAAATTATATAATTAAAATGGCAACTTATAATTAAGATTAGATAATTACAAATATATTGTACTTCAGTATCCCCACCAAAAGACATTACCTTTTTACATAACTGTTTGCCACCCATCCCCGACAAGAACAAAAAAACATACAAAAGTTAATGGTTCTTGTATCATCTTAATCTCTAATTTTTACTTCCCCAAAAGAACAAAAAACATACAGGTCTCTCCGTTGAAGGTTGACAACCAATCTTCTTCAAAGCCTCATTCAAATACTCTGACATTACGCTCTCTCTGTTGAAGATTTGAGATCTCTTTGTCTTGCTTTGCAACTTTCTTCTTTTCTGAGTCCATCTGTTCTTTGAGAGCAGTCATTTGTGCTTCATTTCTGACTTCTACAAGACAAGCATTTATGATCAGATAGTTTACTTGTTACAGTCCATTTATGACTCCTACAATACAAGCATGGAATGTGAACTAAACTTCTTTTCTCTTCAAAAAAATTCACTGTTTCATCGCCTACACAGACATCTATCCTCTTTAATGAAATAGTTCAAGAAATTAGCAAACATATAAAGGAACTTACCCATAGGTCCATTCCCTGTTTCTCTGATATCAGCAAATTACCCACTAAACCATCAGTTAGTCAAGGCAGACCCAATAGCTTCAGGAAATAGAACCAAAGGTCATAAATCAGAAAAGACGGTTTCATGACATGCATATTTTATTACTGATGGATGAATCTGGACCTACATTGTGGAACAACCAAAGGAGCATTCAGAAACAGGACATACTAATAAATGGTCTCAAATGGTCTGGACTTACAGAAATATTAAGCATTCTGTATTAAATATTAAGCATTCTTGCAATCAATACAGACCAACCTAACATATACTACTTAACTGCACCTCAAATCAGCAAATAGATGAATTGAGTTGCGCAGAATGGTATACCTGCAGCAATAACAAACTTTAAATACAAAAGTAAAGTATAGTACTACATCAAATGTAAATGACAAACTATATATCCAGAACTCAAAGAACATAATGTGTACCCAGGCATCAAAGAACACAAGTATAACTACACAATCTCAAAATATTGTTAAAACAAAAGGTAATGGGTTAATATGAAGTAAAGAAGACTTACAAAGATTTTGCAAATACTGAGCTAGAAGCTATAGCACCAGACAAGATGGCATCTGAAAATGAGATCTATGTTTTCCAATATGTGTTAGGATCATGTTCACGATCAGAAAACAGAAGTTCTCTCATGCATTTCCATGTTTCAATAGTCAGTTGGCAGAAAAAAGAAACATACAACATGCATCCTAATCCTATTCGCGATGATGTAAGGATGCAGATAACTTTTTTTTGGATAAAGATGCAGTAATATGTTTAACCCACATGCATACCAGGCCATCGATCCATTGTGAGAATATCACTGCTTTCCTCATTGATCTCTCAACCTACAAGAGACAACCACCAAATGATACTTATTAGATAATCAAACAACAAGTCGGAAATGCCTTTAACCTACAAACGCAATCATTCTAAGGACTGTTGTCATTAATTGCATCCCGTTATGAAGAAAGTAGAAATTCATTGGTTGATCTCTACCAGACCTCCTCTCTAGAATCCATATATTGCAAACAAATTCTGTGTTAGCAGTACAATTATAAATCTAAAATGATGTTAGTGATTGACAGAATGCCAAACACACAATAAATTGAAAACTGAGCAAAATATTACACATGAAACAAAATCGATAATTAGATATCACAAACATACCCGAGTAAAAATGGTGCCAAGTGCAATACAGATCGCAAACCAAAAGAAACCTGATGTGCTCTTGGACAAATACTTCTTTGTTACTATACAAGCTGTGAACGATGAGATTCGAGATCCATTGAACAACTAACCTTTCAACACAAAACATACCAAATTTTATGAGCCTCTAAACCAAAATATCAGGAAGAAAAAAAAAACCAAAAAATCAGTAAAAGAGTCCTACTTCTGCTTGGCACTCATATGTTTTCAGCTGGTGGTGAATCTGTAACATCTGATGTTGTTACCAAGGTCGATTAAAGGTTACTCAAATAAAAACCATTTCTTATAAATAAATTTTGGTGTTGAGTGAGAAAAATTGATTCTCCCCGTGGTTGTTGAGTGGTTAGGATCAGCAACAATAATATGAGCAATAGAGAAGCAAGTGAAGCGGCATTCACAACAAGTCTGAACTCTTAGCAAATTGATGAGGTGTCATTAGATGAATCAAGTAGTAACCATAAGTGACATAATTTTTTTGTTTTGGTGTCTCATATAACCTCAATATAGTAAAGGATTTCACAAACCCAAATTTAGGATACCAAAACAAAACCCTAACTTCTTCGAAAACAATAACAGTAATCACACAACCAAAAAAATTTAAAATTTTTTTGGGGGAAACTAAAGCAGGAAAAAATTGAAATTAATCTGAAAAAAATAAGGGTGATAGAGCCAGATTATGAGAGAAACTGAGAGGGGGGAAGTAGCGAGAAGGGGGGAATCAGGGGGAAACAAAGCGGGTTTTCTCAGAGAAACGGCTAGGGTTTTCAAAAAAATTAACAGACTCATAATAAGGCTTTACTCCTCTTATATGAACCTGCATACAAACACTCAAATGGTTAGATTAATCTAAATAAAACCCACATTAAAAAAAACTCAACAAAACAACGAAAAAAATTAAAATAAAAAAAAATTGCAGTGAAATAACACTACAAACCCACAAAAATTTGATCAAGAAAAGTAATCTTACCATTGTTTTACTTATTATCGAAATAATAATATCATCTTATTAGATATCAATCTTCTCATTCTTTTATAGCAAGATCAAGGAAATGGGTTTTCTCTCTAGAGTATGATTTAGATGATTCCGTGGAAGACATATAATGATATTAACTAAAGAATTCGAGGAATATAAACTTAGATCAATCTACTAGGTCATTAAGCTGAATATGACTAACATAAGTACATTTAGGGTTCCGATGAAGATTTTGACTCAATCGACTAGGTCATTAAGGAAAGTATGAAACAATAGTCCATTTAGGGTTCCAGAAAAGATTCTCACTCAATCGACTAGGTCATTAAGAATAATATGAACAACAACGGTACATTTAGGGTTTTGTTGAAGACTCGTACTCAATCGACTAGGTCATCAAGCACAATATGACAAATACACGTACATTTAGGGTTCAACTAAAGTTTTCTCCTCAATCGACTAGGTCAATAAGCAGAATATGACCAATTATGTACATTTAGGATTTCGTTGAAGATTCTTACTCAATATAAGTTTTCTCCTCATATTCACTTAATATTCTTCGATCTCACTTGAGTTCACTCAATATTCATCGGTTTTACTCGACCTCAGTCGAAGTCACTTGTTTTTCATCGATCTCACTAATTAATCTTCGATTTATTTCGAATTCAGTCAATTTTATTCCAGCTCAACGAATTCACTCATTGTTTCATCAACCTCACTTGAGTTCACTCAAATTTTTATCGAACTCACTTGAATACACTCAATTTTGATCGATCTTACTCAAATTATATCAATTTTCATCAATTTTACTCGGATTCATTGAATTTTATTCGATCTCACTCGAATTTACTCATTCATTTCTTCATCGATCTCACTCGAATTTACTCATTTTCATCGATCTCACTCATATTCACTTAATATTGTTCGACCTCACTTGAATTCACTCAATATTCATCGGTTCACTCGACCTTATTCGAAGTCACTCGTTTTTCACCTTTCTCACTTTTGGTCAATTTTTCCTCGGCCTCACTCAAATTCATTTTTTTTTCAATCTCACTCCAATCACATAATATTCTTCGACCTGACTCAAACTCACTAAATTTTCATTGATTTCGCTCCAATTCACCAAGTATTATTCAATCTCATTCGAATTCACGCAATTTTCAGCCACTTGATTTCACTTACTTTCACTTAATCTCATAAGATATCGTCAATCTTTCCTTGTTCCGTTAATTTTACTCGCCCCCATTAAATTTCACTTGTTAGCCATCAACTTTACCGAATATCCCTCAATCTTACTCAAGTTTATCCGTTATCCGTCAATTTTAGCAAAAATAGAGTAACTTAAAAAAAAACATTCTTTTTGTTTTTTAATCTAAAACACATAACAATAATACTTAAGTTGTTTATTTGGACAATAGAAAGCCAAGAATATCTGATCCAACGAGTATAAATGCAGATTTATGAAATCATACGGATTACCACCCGAATATCTAGAACAATTTAACTTTGTCGCCATAGGATAAGGAAAAAAGAAATGGCGCAATACTTCCCACCACAAATTTCACCACTCTTTATTTTCCCTCCGCCTGGAAATCCTAGCACATCTTGCCATATAAAATTTATGTTTCCGAATTGCTGTTCAGATTACAAGTGGTGGGAGGAAGAGATTGAGAAATGGCAGAATCTTATCCTTAGCGATGACAGTCTTCCAGATGGCAAGTCAGGCCAGTTCTGTTCTGTTTTTAGACAGGTGCATAAATGCAATGTTCTCTGTTTTAGTTCCCAGTTCTCATTTTTGTTTTGTTATTAAGGTTTCCAACTTATATACAGGGACTGGAAAAGGATTTGGCAATATGAGGGTTCTTCTTTGCCTTAGAAAATACATAGTCGGATTTGTTTGACATGGTGAGAACCTTACCCTTTTGTTTCTTCAAAAAAAAAATCTTCATCTTAATTAAATTGCGATGTCCTGGGTTATAATCATACTCTAGTTTGCAATGTTGGTTGCTTCATTTTATCATGTCATGATGTAGTGGTTACCATGCTTCTTTGATAATGTTTCTTTAATATTTTAGAAAGAAAAACATGGGGTTAGAGTTTTTCTTAGGGGTTAATGATAACACTTATTTCCAGTAACATCATTGACATTCATCATGTTATAACGGAGTGAAATGAGAATTGTGTAGGTAGACTTCGTGAATCAGTTTCGACGTTTGGAGTTGTTCTAGACATAGTAACAGACATGTTATCTTCTCTTTCTCAACCTTATTTTATTGAAACCATACACAGTTCCCATTTCACTGTGTCAACTGTTTATCTGTTATACTCATAATTCCATCTCAAATTCTTTGATGCTTGTTTGACGGGTCAACACTGCTTGTCTGTTGGTAGTCCTCTCCCAGTTTTACCGGTAGGAAATACATTAGTGCATATCTTCTGATACTTGTAGCATATGTTTGAGTTTATGTATGTGTTTTACTTGTTGAGCATATATTCGATTATATTGGCAGGCCTGACATGATTTTCTTGTCTCTGCTCAGCCTAGATATTGCAAGCCATTGGCTGCAAATGTACAGGTATTATTTCTCTGAAATTATTTGCGAGCCACTTTAATTTCATTCTTAATAGAGCATTTTTTTTTATGGGAGAAAAAATTGTTTTGAAAGACACTGCCTTGTTGTGATTTTGTCCTTAAATAACATTGGTTAATTTTATCTTCTGTTTCAGTACTTTCTATGCTAAGACTAAAACCACAACTTTTCTTGTTAATGAGATTCTTAGTCCTTGGTAAACTAACAAAATTTAGTTACATCTTGTTAGTTTCCTGCTCCTGTTAGGTTCTAGTATTGGTCTGGTACTTTGTTATTCATTACATTCAGGTTATTCATTACATTTGAGAGTATATTACACTCTACAAAATATATTAACTCCTTCAACTTTTCGATTGTGTTCGCAGGAGGGTATGCCAATGATATTATCGGTGTGAAACAAAATAAAAAAGGAGAGGGATTGGAGCCCACAAAAGCTACAGTAGTTGACGCTAGCAAAATGGTCTCGACGAAACTCTGCATTTTGGATGTTGATTTAATTTCTTGTCGTCTTGTTTGCCCGAAATAGGGCATTTCTTTACTTTCCGATGCATTTAAGCTTGGAACTGTAACATAACATGTAATTCTAAACTACCTCAATGTACATACATTTGTAAAATCCAACATTGGAGTATAAAAGTAAAAACATAATAGTTCTTGAACTATTTGTGATAATCTCTTTTTTGAGTAATGTTTTTGTACAAGAATCTATGTGCAAACTGTTGTAATTCTTGAAAAAATGTTGAACAAATAGCTTTTTGGATGTTGGAAGGGTCATTTTCCAAGAGAAGGCAAGGATATGGCAGAATTTGGTTTTAATTTTAAAATTATTGAACTGAGTGTTAAAATTTTCAGATTTTGACTGGAATGATATGGGTTGTGGGATTTGTAAAAAAGTTTGGTTTTAATTATAGTCAATCTAGTGGACTCATTTTAAAAAAAATCAATTTGTGCATCCAAACATTTGCTCATAGTGAATCAAAATATTGATTTAAACGAGTTTTCATGTTTTCATAAACAAATCCTAATAAGATTGTTGGATCAATAGCAAGATCTCAAATGTCTACTTCAAAAACTGAATTCTCTTTTGAAATTGTGGTGGCGGATTAAACTTAGTTGTTGGGAGAGGTTTTACCAAGTAAATCATTTTTTGGTTTCTACGAGTATGTGCCTCAAAGTAAAGAGCTACAGGAGCACATCTGGCCATGGCTAACAATTAGTTGACACAGCTTTAAAGCAACGCAACTATTTGGCAGTTGCAAGTTTTTTAGCTTAAACCCTTAAAGCGATTAAAATATTGGGCTCTTGCTAACATTTAGAGCAACCAATTAATTTTATGTTGCTACGAGTATGTGCCTCAAAGTAAAGAGCTACTTGAGCACTTTTCTAGATGCTATATAGATTACTTGAAAAAAGGATCTAGCGATAAAACACATCTGGCCATGGCTAAAAATTAGTTGACACAGCTTTAAAGCAGCTCAACTATTTGGCAGTTGCAAGTTTTGTATCTTAAACTCTTAAAGCGACCAAAATATTGGGCTCTTGCTAACATTTAGAGCAACCAATTTATTTTGCTGTTGCTACGAGTCTATGCCTCAAAGTAAATAGCTACATGATCACTTTTTTAGCTGATATAAATTACTTGAATAAAGGATCTAGCGACTAAAGACATTTTTTCGTGGCTAAATAATAGTGGACACAAGTTTATAGCCGCAAATAATTTTGGCAGTTGCAATTTTGGATGCTTTAACTCTTAAAGCGACTAAAATTCTGAGCTCTTGCTAAGATTTCGGTCGCTTAAACCCGTTTTTCTTGTAGTGTGGCTTTTACAAATACCCTTTACAACCTTCACAAATACCCCTAATAAATATAGAAGAAAACGATTTTATTTATAATTCCTTAAATACCCTTCCTGTATTAGTAGTATACAGTACTTTTCCATTTTAATTTCAGATCTGAAAAAGAATTCTCTATCTTCTCCTTCCTCTTCTTCCTGCATCATCGCCACCACCACCTATGGATCAGAGGTCGATAGATTTTTGATTGATTTTTCTTCGATAGTTTGTGTGTCTTCTCCTTCCTCCTCCTTCATCCTCTTTCTTCCGTTGATTTTCGATTGATTTTCCAGATTCAGAGATCGATAGGTTTGATTTTTTGGTTTTCGATTTCATAATTTCGATTGAAGATTCAGAGAGATCTTTGCATGTTTGATTCATTGAAGCAAAATATTGATTCAGTATGTATGATTTTCATGTTGGTTGCCGAGATTTCGGAAGTTTAATTTGTGTTCATTCAACTGCAACTTGATTTCTTTATTTTTTTTTGAATGAATTGAGCTGCAGATTGTTGTTTCTGAAAATGGTATGATTCAACTTTATTTTAGGTTTAGATTTTGATTTTAATTTTAATTTCATGATATTTACTGATTTCATGATATTTGTAGAGATTGCTGATTTTTAATTTATAATCTTGATGTTGTGGTACTGGTAGTGGTGGTGGTGCTGCTGGAAGGTGTTGTTGCAGCGGTGCGGGTGGATGTTGCAGCAATAGTGTTGGTGAATATTGTTCTTGTTCTGGTTGTGGTGGTGGATGCTTGTTGCACTGCAGGTGATGATGGTGGCTTTTATTGTAGTAGTGAGGGTTGTGTTGGTGTTGTTGTTGATATGGCGGTGGTGATGGTATAAAATTTATGTTTATGTTTTATTTAGAAGGTTTTGATCATGGTGAGATGGTGGAGGGAAATGCAAAAAGTAGTTTCAAAAAATTGAAATTGAAAGTGAATTTGATTTTATTTTTTTGACAAGTATGTGTTTATGAATTTCTTATTTTTTTGGTTTTTGAATTGGGCGTGGAGGTGAATTTTGGAGGTGGCTGGTTGTGGAGTTGGAGTTTGAGGTTGTTTCTGTTGGTGTAATTGTTACTGGTAGTGGTGGAGGAGGTGGGATTGGATTATGGTAGTGGTACAAGAGTCAGTGATGGAGAAGTTGCAGTGGTGGAGTTGTGGTTGTTGTTGTTGTTTTTGCACCAGTGGTTGTGGTAGTGGATGTTGTGGTGGTGGTGCTGGAATATGTTGCAGTAGTGGTATGTGTGTTGGTCGTAGATGTTGCAGTGGGGATGAGGTAGTTTTTTTCTTGTGTGAATGTATATAAAATCCAAAACCTGCAGCAAAAAGAGAAATACCAAAAGAAACGTAAAATAGAACAAAGTAAAAATAAATAAAAAAAAATCTAACTAAACTAATTAACCTAAAAAAAAAATCTAAAAACATTTCTAAAAATAAGTCCGCGTCGGCGGCGCCAAAAATTGATGTAATTTTAAAGTGGTGAATAAAGATTCGTTACTTAGACTTGTGAAGATTGATTTTAAATTTAATTTCTAAAACTAAAAGTATGAAAACTCAAATATTTTTTTATAAAGTTGGGAGAAAACTGAGACTAGGATTCCACTATTTTCCAATTTCAAAGTGATAATAGTTTTAATCATGCAATTCTAACATTTTAATTTGATTCTAAATCATTGTAAAAATAGATTTTCAAAACAACAACTGTATAACAAAAGCATGGAGCATCTAGGACCTAAGCCGAGGCATGCACCATCTAATGGAATCACAATTGCTTAACATAAATCTTTTAAATCAATTTTTAATCAAGGAAATTAATCATAAATAAATTGTATAAATTAATTAAATAATTACCACATAATTGTTGGAAAAGTAGCTTCCTCCATAGCCTCAGAGATGAAGTTTAGCTCCTCATTGTAATGGTAAAACCCTCAAAAATCGATTTCATAACTCAAATAATGCTTACAATGGGAATAGAAACGCTCTCAGGAATTTTTGATACGCTTATAGCGTTACAATGAGTAGTTCTGTCTGTTACAGAAGAGATTAAAAGAGTATGGCAAAGAAGTACAGTTTCTATCGCTGTTGGAAAAAGAACGGGCTTTTATGACACTATGAACGACAGTTCGTCTTTGTAGTTTGTTCTTCGTGTTCTTCTTCAATGGCAGCACCAGCAGAAAAATTCTTCGTCTGTGTGAGCTCTGATCTCTCCCTAAGCTTCACCAATCCCTCTCTCTCCACTCTGGACACCTCTAAGCTTCCTATATATACTAATCACAGCCCTAATCCTCCTCAAACTTCCTTTAATTCTTCATTGAATCACCGATCGAGAATTTCCAAAGAGAAAAGACTTTTTCCTGATTTCTTTTTCTTCCTTGGTTTAGCAATGCTATAAAGAGAATCAATTGATCTCTTTTAGTTCTTTCCCAATTAACTTTAGTTTCCTAATCAAGAAAATTCCATAATCACGATAGTTTCCAAATTTCAGTCTTGGTTTCCTTTTCTTTTTGTTCCGTGAAGAGAAAATGTCTTCCCGCCAATTTTTGAAGTTTGAATTTTGGGTGTGGTTGCCCTTACCAAAGTGTGGGTGCCTTAATCCAAGTTGAGGGTGCCTTTAACAATTCTCCAAAAGCACCTACAAAGCAATAAAAACCATAATAAATACAAAATCGAATACCAACAACATATAATATTGAGATCAAATCAGACACAAAAATGTGTCTATCAGTGGTTTAGCTAGAATTTTATTAAACTAGCTAAACAATGTGTAGATGTTCGTCTAAATTGTTAATCTCATTGTAGATGATTGTATGGGTCGATGATAACGAAATTTTATTAGAGTATAAAACAACAAGAGGTAATACATCTATTTTTTCCACTAACTAGATATACGCTCGGCACCCTACTCTCCAAACTCTATAGAGGGAGGTATCATCACAATCGGATTAGAAAAAAAAAAACAAACAAAAAAAAACTTTAAGGAGTAGAGAAAAAGAGAGAGATGTAGGGGGAGTTTTCTCAAGGTGGTGATTGGATCAACTAGACTAGTTCAATAGAAAGGTAGGAAGTGGCGAATAGACCAACTAAAAACTAGACTAGTTCAACATAAGTGTAAGAAGAAGATATGGGTATTTAGGGATGGAGATCGGAAAAGAGGCTTGAAGTATAGGGGTAAAACCAAAAAACCGATGCAGGTCAAACCGAAACGATTAACCCTAAAACTGAACTTTAAACCTATTAATAAGGGTCGTAGGATTTTATTAAGTTATATCCTTTGATTAAGTTCAATATATTGCCTTAGGGTAATGCTGAGATTTGTATTGCTTGATTTTTTTCCAAAAAGTACTATAAAAGAATATTTATAACAATATTTTTTCTCCTAGTGTTTTGTAAAATAATTTTTATGTAAAGCATTTCTCAAACTTCTCAATTTTTAAAAGCGACGGAGAATGAGCTTTTAAAATAAGATTGATAAAGGGGGACACCAGGATTAACAGGGGGTGATACCAATCATATAAAACAAAACAATCCTAATCACTGGATTTCTGGATTGATACCCCCATCAAGTATTGATACTCCCCTTTATCAATGTTTTTAAAAGCTCCAAAGCAAAAGTTATGGTCTCACCCTAATTTCATATCTTATTTTCCTTTTCTATCCTTATTTTACTTTACAAATGATAAAAATTACTCTTCCACCTATTTACTGCCCACATTTTTCCTATTTGCCACCCATTTTAATTGCCACCCCACTTATCATATTTACCACTCATATATTTTTCATATATAGTATTTAAATTTTTGTTTACACCCAATAATAAAACCACCAAACAACTAAACTAAAAAGGATATATTAATTAAATACCCCTAGATTTGGACCCCTTCACAAATACCTTTACCATATTTTAAGTATACCCCTCAACTTCTAGAAACCTTATCACTAGATATATTACCTTAATACCCTCCCTGGTATAACTTTTTTTACAATATATCACATATGGCATTTTTCTCCATTTCAAAAAACAACAATTTTCTTTCTCCACCACTCAACCGCCACCATTCCGCCACCACCACTCCACAACCACCACCAACATTCCACCCCCACCACCATCACAACCATAACACCACCACCACCACCAGTCCACCGCCGCCGCCCGCCTCCAACTCTACCTCCGCCACCGCCACCACCAACGCCACCAGTCCACCATCGCCACCGCCACCACCA
>JAJJMC010014301.1:3389325-3415419 GCA_023531435.1 Papaver californicum | reverse complement strand
CCGCCACCACCAACGCCACCAGTCCACCATCGCCACCGCCACCACCACCACCACCATCGCCGCCGCCACCACCACCACCATCCAAGTTGATACAAATTTGAAAATTTAGAAATAAGTTAGTTCCATATTATGTTGTCAACAACCGAAGTTGACACCAGATTTTAGTGTCAACAACCTAAGTTGACATCATATCTGGTGTCTACAACCCAAGTTGATACTAAAATTATTTAGAAATAAGTTAGTTCCATATTATGATGTCAACAACCGAAGTTGACACCAGATTTTAGTGTCAACAACCTAAGTTGACATCATATCTGGTGTCTACAACCCAAGTTGATACTAAAATTATTCAGAAATAAGTTAGGTCCAGATTATGGTGTCAACAACCGAAGTTGACACAAAATTGGTGTCAACAACCGAAGTTGATATCATATTCTGGTGTCAACACCCTAAATTATTACCAAAATCTGGTGTGAACAACCAAAGTTGACATCATAATCTGGTGTCAACAACCCAAGTTGATACCAAAATTAAAAATTCAGAAATAAGTTAGGTCTAGATTATGATGTCAACAACCACATAGTAAAGGAAAGTGAGCCAAAGATTTGGAATTAAAGCTAAAGACTTGGAGTTAAAAGCTAAAACTTAAAAGAACGAAAAAGAAGATGAAGATTTTTTTTCTTAAATTAGATTTTAATTAGATTTTTTTTATTTTTTTTATTTTTAGAAAACTGTATTAGGATTTTAATTGTTTCTGTATTTTTTTTTTATTTTTAGACACTTATCTTTGGACTTTGGACTTTTTGGACTTATTATTATTATTAACCCTACGGAAGGGTAGTATTAAATATAAATTGCACAGGGAAGGACGACAATTACTATATTGTCTCGGCCCCTCGGGTTCGCACACTGACACAGGAGTTGGTGGCCCGAGTCGACTTCCACCGATTCATCGCCCGTCTGGTACGGGAGGTAAGACTCGATCAACCCACGAATCCCCTGCAAGTGGGTTTACTGTATTCCTTCGTATGCATATATACTGAGGAACTGAAAACGGACTTACTTTTCTAGTCAAGGGCAAGAACTGGCCATACAAGATAAGGACTCGGATTTCATCACTGTTTCCTTCTTGCTCGCCTTAGGAACACGTTACCTAACGCGAACCTAATCCTTAAAATTTGACTAGAAAGAAGACCGATAGGGTATCGAGCTTATTGGAAAATCATTCAAAAGGATTGTATTGGTTTCTTTGTTAGCCTAACTTACTGAAATCTGGTATCAACAACCAAAAGTAGATACCTAAATCTGGTGTCAACAACCAAGTTGATACCAAAAATAAAAATTTAGAATTAAAATATCCAGATTATGGTGCCAACAACCAAAGTTGACACTATAATCTGGTGTCAACAACCCAAGTTGACACAAAACATTGACATACTCGAATGAGCGAACCTCACGTGAATCGAACACGCTTCTTCTGACTGGAGTCAGTTGTGATACCATTACACCACAGGTTCGTCTAATGTAACTACATCAAATCCAAGAAGAGAAACAACTTACCTAAGTTCCTGAACTGTGATTTGCTCAAGATAATCGAATGCATAGACCATGCAAATGCTATATACATGTAAATAGTATATCGAGCTAACAAAGAAAAGATTATTTTAAGTTGATTAGCGCCGCCTTGTAACCCAGGGAAATGTTGCCAAAGAGGCAGGGTTATCAAAGATCCTTAGATCTTATCCTGTTTCTCTTCGACTTAATCTAATTCAGATCGTCCTAAGAGGTTTGCTAAAACTGTAACTAGTTGCCTTTCGAAAGAATAGAAGCTGATCTAGAAAACAATCTAAGTGGAGCCATCATGTTTTTTGTTTGCTAGATTCAATAGGTTTGATTTGGTTGAGTCGGCCTTGTTTGTGTATGTTTAGAACCCCTTCCTGTTAGGATTTATTTTCTTAGATTTTTGTAAATTTATTAGGAACTTTTTGTTAGAAAATGTCGAACTGGTATTATGAGGACCAATACAATGAATATCAGACTGAATTTCAAAATAGACATTATCAGTACTATCAACATGGTGCGGATAGTAATAGGGACCATCATCAACCTTCTAGAGGTTATTACTCATACCAGGGTGATCCCAACTACTATTCATACATATACCCGTCTTATGAACATGAAAATGAGCAAAATTCGAGATATTTGTCTTGGAGAGATGCCCTAGAGAAAATACAACCTTGCACTCATCATGAACCTATTACACCTCTACAAGAAGTCCTCAAGCAGCTAGCTGCAAGTACAAAGCAATTCGATGAGGATATCAAGAAGAGGAGAGAAGAGTATGGGATAATCCGATTAAAATCGAAAGAAATGGCTGCAAGAACCAGATTGAACTAAATAATCTTATGTCCCAATATAGTGCTACCCCTGATAGTTATTCACCTGGTCAAGAGGACGAGGATAGAATTGGTAACACTACTTATTTAGACGAGGTTCAAACATCTGCATATTATGAGGATAGTATTGGTGATGAACTTGAAATATACGGGCAGAGTAATCAAGAAATTGTCACTCCAGTTGTGTTTCACGATGATAGTGTTATTTCTAGTCCAAATTCAAATAATTTTAATGATTATTCACCTATTCAAAATGAAGAGGATTTGACTAGAGGTACCACTGTTCTAGACGATGTAGTAATTTCTTGTTTTGAAATCGATAATGGTTTAGAGGAACGAGATTATCCTGAGAATATTGTTTTAAAGTCCAACGAGTTAGAAACAATAGCCTTAGATAACAAATATACACTCGTAGAGATTTTAAATATGAGTGAGGATGCACCACCGGATTATAACCTAGAATAAGCAATTGACCATTTTCGGGAATCTGACGATCTGGAAATTAGGAAAATTGTGATTAGTTTATCTAGAGACACTGAAAACTCTAAGTTTGGGGGTGACTATCATTCTCCATGTGCTTTACCTTTATCTCTTAGAAAGGTCCCTAACTTGGGACTTGACATATGCACCTCTACCATTTTACAAGATCATCTTCGAACTAGATTCCCTGAGCCTGTTGATGTCCAGAAAGAAGTTCAGTTGTTAGAAACCCATCCTCTGGTCGATGTGGTTTACCTAGGCAGTAATACCAATATTGAAACATTTTCGTCCATATGTGGTAACGTTGGAATTTCAAATGTGCCAGTTATTAAGTTTTAAGACTAAAACTAATTACTTTAGGAAATTAGAATCGACACATTTGTTTATGAATGACCACCTTCATAATAGTCAACTGTGTGAGTCAAATATGATTGACTTTAAGGATCCACAATTATTCAGGTTATTATTATGTGCTTCTAAAGTTGAGTTATTCCAGACTCTACAACCAGATTCTTTTGATCCTGTCTACGAGGAGATCCAGCCCATGAAAATATTTTATCTAGACCCTGTTATAGAGCCTGAACCTGAACCGCAGCTAGAAGTTGTTGTCGTAAACAGAAAACTAAATAAGGGTGTGCTCGGTTTGTTCATTTTCTTGGCCTGTTGCTGTTTCCTCTTATTTGTGATAGCAATATTTGATTCATATGACCCACAGTTGTTCCGACTACTACTATATGATTTTATGAGGTGACTAATTCTTTTTTCGTCTGGCTGAAGACTTTAAACTTAGCACTTCTTGGGAGGTAACCCATGCTCAAGAAACACGGTAATATCTTTCCTTAGCTCTTTTCGATTGATAACAGTTTCTCCTTGTTCATGCTCTTAATCATTCATATTTAGAAACATTGAGGACACTGTTTGATTTAAGTTTGGGGGTAAGGGAGAAACTTTTTAGTGAAATAATAAAGCTCTAGACAGGGTGACACTAACCATTCTAAGTAGATGGAAACTTAGCTCTTTTTCTATAGGAATTGGTGTACCCAGTGAAATGGTCTATTCATAAAAGGACAGAGTACAGGTGTTAGAAATAACATGATAGTTGTCACCACATCTCGGAGTCTATCACTACCATATCACTTTCTGTTTTTACTTTTGCAAATTTGTGTTTCTCTAAGTGATTTGGTGGGGCCCAGCATCAAATTGTTATCGGCGTCGGGATGAAATAGATTGTTTTGAGATCAATCCCCATTATTATGAATATATATATATATATATGGAAAAAAAATTTATTATTGTTAGAAATTTGTGTGGGTTCTCCCTGTATCCGTCGCCTAAGCAAGCGTGGAATGCAGGATCCATGGGAACTCGAGTATAGACTAGTTGAATTGATATTAGTATAAGATTTAAGAACAGTGGGTGCGTATCTCAAATTCATTAGGTGTCATCCTGGTAATGACCTTCAGACAGATATGGGAAACACCGTTCACCTTAGTCAACACGTGCAACCTTCATATTTTCCATGTTCATCTTCTAAATCTTTTCATGTGATTGAACTGTGATAGATTCTGAGACTTGTGGATTAACCGATTATCTGAGTAGAGCTCTATTGTCTTACATATGAATTTTAGTATACTTGAGTAAACACTCGTGTACAGCAATTGGACTCATATAGGGTAATGATTCCCATAGCCGAAGAATTGAGTAAGCCAACTAAATAGCTTGTTTAGTGTCTACCCTTAATTTTTCACGAGTCGCTAAAATCTGGAGTACAGGTTTTGTGGGTATACCTTTTGTAAACCCTCACGAGACAAAACTCGTCCACTAGGGACACCAAGGGGTTTAACGGCTTATTACATATGCTAAATGTAGTCGCGATTCCTGCGAAAGTGAGTTAGGATTTTATTTTCTAGATTAGATTTGCTCGAGGACTAGCAAATAATAAGTTTGGGGGTATTTGATAGACACATTTTTGTGTCTGATTTGATTTCAATATTATATATTGTTGGTATTCGATTTTGTATTTATTATGGTTTTTATTGCTTTGTAGGTGTGTTTGGAGAATTGTTAAAGGCACCCTCAACTTGGATTAAGGCACCCACACTTTGGTTAAGGACAACCACACCCAAAATTCAAACTTCAAAAATTGGCGGGAAGACATTTTCTCTTCAGGGAACAGCGTGAAAAAAAAAAGAAACCAAGACTGAAATTTGGAAACTATCGTGATTATGGAATTTTCTTGATTAGGAAACTAAAGTTAATTGGGAAAGAACTAAAAGAGATCAATTGATTCTCTTTATAGCATTGCTAAACCAAGCAAACTCAAGAAAATTGGTACTATTGATGAACAAGGCAATATTAGTAGTTTGAATCTAGCAAACTCAAGTGAGAAAGCCTAAGAAAGGTACGAAGTCAAAATGGTTTCAAGTTTGTTCCCCTCTTCACTGGCATTGGTGAATAAGCAGAAGGAATCTGTCAAAAGAAACATATCATCTGGCTGGGAGTGTCTATTTGAAGTATACTGGTCGGTTTGATATGTAACACACAAGAGATCTCTTGCTTCTTGCAATTTTCCAATAACCACTTATCATCCAACGTTTTATTGACCCACCCCATCATCATCATTGCTTTCAACTGTGAATCCACCTGGAAATGTTTATGCTACTGAAGAAAACACACACCGAAAATGATCGTACTCTCGCACACTAATGATTGAGTCGTTGCATCAATTCTGCTTATTTTTGGGTTATTGTAATTTTTATTTTCTTGGTTTTTGTTCTGCGCTTATTTTGATCGAGTCTTGAGATTGTTCCTCCGTTTTAGCAATATGGGATTATTTAATTTGCATTTTTCATTGCTTAATTTATATTATGATACTAATCTGTTAACCTTTGCGCCATTAATAACTTTTTAACCCATGCTTGAGCATCTCTTTTTCGTTTCATGCAGTCAACACCAGTGGGAAAAGGCTGTTCAACTATATTTAGAACTTGTCCTATATACGACACTGTCAGAGTGCTGCAGAAAGTGCCGCTTAATGGAACGACAAAACAAAATATAGCTGAATTACTTTAATATACGATACGTCAGAGCTGTCGTTATGTACATCATTTTAAATATGTCGTATCATAACATTTAATATTATAAATTAGAAAGGTTCAACCTTATAACTGATTTGTCATTTAATTTTTGTTAATATTAAAAAAAAGAATCCTTTCAAATTAAAGTTAAACTCAAATTTGATTCAAATTAAATTGAAACCCAAATTCTTACTAAATTACTTTCAAACGTAAATTCTTACTAAATTACTTTCATATTCTTACCAAATTACACTGAAACTCAAATTCTTACCAAATTACACTGAAAGTAAAAAAAGAATTCAATTCTTACTGAAGTTCTTACAATGAAACCCAAATAATAAAAAATAAAACTGAAACTAAAAAAATAGATTCAAGCTTCCAAAAAAAAAAGAAGTACATGATGACTTCACTTATACTCTATCTGATCCACCATTTGGATCAGCACCTGCATACACAAATGGAAAAAAGGTAAGAGATAAAATTCACCTGATTTTAAAGAGAGCATATAAAGTCAAATAAAACTAACCAGATTTTAAACATTATTTATAAGAATAGAAGTACAACATATTTAACACACCAACTACTTCATAAGAACAAAATTAGAAAAGAAAATGAATCTAGCTGACAGTGAATGCACAATAGTCATGAAAATATGAGTAACAGTTTATAATATTGTAAATGTTCTTGAGATTCATTTCCGATGTTCTTGAACCTTATTGCATTAGTCATAAAAATTTGATGATTATAATTTAACTAAGACTACCCACTAAATTGTTTGATATGTTAAAGAGTCATTGATTTGAGCTAGAGAACTAGAGCCAAAAGTTTTTGACAAAGAATAAAGAAACATATACTAAATGTTTACTTTTATCCATCACTTTAGAGCTAACATTTCAGGTTATGTAGGTAGAGTTCACCAGTTCTTCAAGTTCCCTCCAAAGTACCTGTTTCAGATAACATACAAGCATCATTTGACTGCATATTTGAATAAGTAAACTCTTAGTTCTACCTTGATCATAATCCAACCAGATTATCAGCTACACACTCAATCATATGACCAAACAAGGAAAAAATCTAAAATTCAAGATCACAACAATTCCCTTTCAACAAAAATGAAATGCTTCCCATAATCCCAAACTCACTAATACTATAACCTTCCACATAACCAATAAGACTCTGAACCTTTAACGGCACTAACAGGTAGCTACAAAGTTCTCTCATTTTCTATCAGTGACTGAGTTATTCACCCATCTGTTATTAAAGAACTTTTCTCTTGGATTATGAATCCAAAACTACGTTGTCAAACATGCCGTATCGAATGCACCAGTCCTGCCTAACTAATCAGGTTAGAATTTTGCTTAATCGATCCATAGACCAGATTGACTCAAGTAACTTAGAAAAAATAATAAACTATAAATTGAAAATTCAAGTTTATAACAGTTTTAAAATTTAGCTATACAATCGGTACTTTTCTAATAACTCAAACTTCATAAGAAACTTAGACTTAATAAAGTTTTCAAACTTAGTCAACACAAAATTACAAATTAAAATCTCACACTAAAGTAACCAGGACGCCAACTTCATGAGGTAGAGGAAGAGATTTATAATACTTGCCAATTGACAATCAACTCATTCACATGAGTACTAACAATTTAACTTAAAGAACAATGCAGTATATAAGACCAGACCATGGATAACCGAAAACAATTGTTTTATTGAGTTAATACATCGGAAAAGAAAATGGATACATGCTTAGTCCATAAGTCCTGCTGGACTAACTGGCATACTCAAGTTAAAAGAGATGGTAGTATGTAAAAGAAGACGCGCCTAATATATTCAAGTTAAACTTTTATTTTCTACATTAATTGACATAAAAAGAATCATCAATACGGTCTGATACTCATAACCACTATGCAAATTGATTACTATATATAGGAAAAACATAAACATACACAAACAATTTTTACAAAACAACGTTGTACCACACTAACATCGTGTGTTCATGTTTATACATAAACTGAAACTGAAACTGTGAGAGTGAGAATATATCTATCCTTTTATTAGGTAACACTGAAAGTTTTACATCCCACTGGTGCATATATTGACAAAAAAAAAAACAGTGTCTAACCTTATCGTTATGATTCTGAAGTACTATAACTAATTTTCAAGTCATAAACTTAAAGTAGTCATATAAGGAATTAAAAAAAAAAGGAACCTACCTGCATCAGCTTGGTACCTTTGTCACCCTCAACCTTCTCATGATAGACACACACATATATATAATCATCAAATGGAACTTATTTTTAGGAGATGCATCCTGCATAAGATAGGGAAATTAACTTGATCAAAATGAAAAAGTATTCACTGGTCGGGCATATAGTAATCAGTTTTTGCTGAGTTTTAAACATAAATCCAATTCCATATTTTCAAGTTACCTGCTTTGTTCGTAGAAAGTTGATAAGTTCCTTTGAGCCAGCATCTCCGAGAACAAGATCCTACTCCGATAACAAGATCCTATTATGAAAGATAATAATTGAGCATTACCCTACTGGCCATGTATGCGCAATAATTTGATAAGTTTGCACTCCATTTGTCCTGGATGGTAATACAGAGAACGACTCATTAAGAGATTCATGATCAAGTAATCAACCTAAACAAATCTAAAGAAAATGATATATGGTGTATGGATATAAAAATACAACATATCAAGATAACAAAGAAAAATATACAATTAATACCTTAAGAAGATCATGTAGCAACATATGCAAAGCACTCTCGACCTTATATAAAAGAAACATGGAAAAAATAATTCAGTAAACTGAAACATAATACAAAGATTCAAGTAAAGCTAGACAGATAAAGAACTAGGTAGATCATAAAGAAATCTAAATAGAAGAGCATATATATATGAGGACTGGAATAACCTGCCTTTGGATTGTTGTTGTCTCTTTAAACCAACGTTCTACTGAATCATGTAACAAATACGATTCAGAGTTAAACTTGTAGACAATAGCAAGATCAAATACCACTAAAACAGAAAGGGAAAAACCTAAAATAAAGAAATAAAAATTCTATGCGATTAACAACCTGGTAACTCTACCAATAACTGCACCAGTAGCAAAATCTTTAAGAATCCAGTCATGTCTAGTCCCAATTCTACCTTCTCTCTGACACCATGTTTCGATCTCAACCACATTACCCCTATCCATAATAAAAACAACATAACCAAATTAACAACTCAGAAATCTCAAAACCAGCATTGCATAGATACAAAAAAAAAGAACCCACCAATCACAATTATTAGAAGAACCATTCGACCCAAATCTCTATGACCAAATATCCATTTCTAAACTGGTAACGCACATAATGCACCACAAACATGACAAAAACAATTAATCAAATTACAATAAGAATGTTATTTTAAAAACTATGACAATCAATAAGCAGAGACCAAGATGAATTCATGCCTAGCCTATTGTGCATTCTTGCTTAACATATTATCTACAATTTCTAGAACCATTTTCAAACAAATTACAGGAATAAGAATGCCTACAATCAAAGAAAACCATGATTAGGTTTGCTCCAACTGAGCTCAAAAACTTGATCCTGATTTCAACCACACAAAAGGCAAAAATACCTTTTGATTCATGCAACCACAAATTTCATAACTTCAAAAATACACTTACATATAACTAAAAATGATGGTTTAATGAAAACCAGTAAACACCCAAACTCATACAAACACAACTAAAAAACAAACCAAGATTCTAACCGACAAAAACCCCAAACCCATATAATTAAAAGCAAATAAAAATAAAAATGAAAGAGAAGTAAGATTAATGAAATTATACCTAAAGATCTTTGAGAAAATCTTGTTGATGTTCATGAGAAACCTATTCAAAAGAGATGTTAATTTGAGCCGTGAAATTAAAAAGAAATCATGGAAAAAAAGAAAAAAAACCTAACCTTTACCTGCTGATCTTGATGAAGGCAGAGAGGATCCACTTGATCTACTTATTCCCTCAATTGATTCTATCTCTCGAGTACCCACAAAAAAAAATAACAAGAAAAATTGGTAATTGTACAAAGCGTATCCCCAAATTATAAAACAGAAGGAATCCTAAATTTCGACATTGAAAATCTGATAAGAATAAAATTAGACCGAGATTTGAGATTTGTTACTTTCTAACCTATTGAAGTTGATGCTCGAGATTTGGAGCAAAAAATAGAAACAAAGTGTTGATGAAGGGATTAATGGAAACCCTAGTTTTCATTTTTCTATTTTACAGAGAAAAAACTGAAACCTTAGTTTTCTAATGAGGATGAGAGAAATTGATGTTTCTAAGAGAAACGAGGTCAGGTTTTGTTCGACGAAAAAGAAAAAAGCGAGGGTGAGAGGTGTTAATCTCTCTGTGTTTGTTTTCTGATTAGTAAAGGAGATGGAAATTGGGAGATAAAAGGTATGGTGGGTTACAGCTAGGTCCACAAACGAGGTAGAACTTTTTCATCTACTTTCCATATCGAGATGTTCATAGGAAAAGGTGGAAAATCCTAACCACTGAAACAATGTTGTGGAAGTGTCGTCGTATAAGTCAAGTCCGAAAATAACGATACTTTGACTTTAGTCAACCACACTATCTAGGTATCGTTTAATTTTGCCGTCTTTTATAAGTTGAACGACACTTTCCATATGTTAATGTATCGTGATATTTAGTTTGTGTCGTTCCATTGTGTCTTAGATAGCCTATTTTCTACTAGTGCAAACCCTGAGATAGCCAACTTCAAGTAGGTGTCGTTCCAACTGCAATTTTAAACAGAAAGGGGCAAGACATCACCTTTCTTCTTCTTCTTCTTCTTCTTCTTCTTCTTCTTATTCTTATTCTTCTTTATTTTTAGCAGAATATAACTTTGGCATTATTGTTTTATCCTCACTTTATATCTGTATAACTGATTGCTCCTCGATTCATCGATTGTTTTTACCCAATAGTTCCATTATTATCTCCATATATGAATTTTTTTGTGTGTAGTCTTTCTGCTTGGTTACTCTGTGAGGTACCTAACTTGAATAACTCAGGACTAAATATTGTATATTCGTCACAAGTTATTAGATAATCATGATGAAATTACCCCACTTATTAGATCTGTTGTATTTAAAAGAATCTAAGGATTGTACTAATGTCAATTGCAATAGATCTTCTTCGTATTTTTGAAAATGTGGCTAAAAGTCCTAAAATGATCGTAAAGGAAAACTTAACATTGCTTAAGCCATGTGAAAGTGTATTTGGATTCACCGACTTAAGCTCACTTGGTAAGTGTGAATGAAATCGAGACTATATTTTAGGATATTTATTCTTCTTCGCACATGACATAATATTATAATATCTTTACGTTAGGCTTATACCATGACTTGAATTGTTGTTGCTGAAATACAAATTTGTTTGGATCATTTTTTAAGGTTAACCCCAGATTTGGATGATCTTCTTAGACTGTCCACAGGTGCGAGATCAAATGGGGGAGTAAAGATCAAAACTGATCTTTAGTCCGTGTTTTCAAAGCGTAGTGGAACGACTAATTATAGTGGATAGTCGAAATAATCCATTGTAGCTGACTAGAAGTAGTCAAAATTATAGTGGATAGTCGTTATAGTCGAGCGGGCTCGTAGTGTACCGCTTGATGCTAAACGGCGTCGTAGGAATTCGCCCAGAGCCAAGCGATATTCTGGGACAACGCTCAGAAACACGGGCGGTAAGCTAGTAGTCCGCCTGATCAAACGTTATTCTGCGGGTTCATCTGATGAAATGGGGTACTAGGATCACGCCCACACACAAGCGTGTTACTGGAATACCGCTCAGTTGGAGCGTTATTCTAGGACACTGCTCGGTTCTAGGCGAGCTCCTAGGACACCGCTCGGTTCTAGACTGAGCAGTAAATTGGAGGGAAATGGTTTAGTTAGTTTAAATTTGTTTAGAAAATTCATTCTCTCCAAATTCTCCAAATGCTCAGCCATGTTCTAAGTGTTAAACATTTAGGAAGAAGACTATACAAATTCTCGGCTAAACATTGATAAAAACTAGCTGCAACTTGAATTCCCTACAACCCAATCATGCATTTCCTTCTCAAACACTCACTAGAACCATGATCTATCTGAAAGCAAGGCTGGTCTAGGCAACTAATGGCAACCGAACTTTAAATCTGTAAAGAACTGGTCGTTCAGGCCTTAACACAAACATCTGGTGTGCTTGATTGATGGTGATTCACACATGAACTCGATTGTTATTTCTAACACCCAGAATCTCTTTCTCTGTAAGATTATATCTAACACAACCCATTCATTCATACGTTAGCACAAAGCAATCATTAACAAACCCATTAAGCATTCAATTAACGGCAACTGCAGGCTCCATTCTTCCCTACCCCATTGTTCTTTTCATTGTTGCTTCATGAACCAACACTATCTCTAAATACCAATCAGATTCAAACCCATCTTTCCTCAACTGTCCAAAGCAAATTTTGGTTCAATACTTCACAGACCATTATCACCATTCTTGAATAACCACAAAACCCATAATTTCTCTTGAACTCAAATCCGCTAACCACCAGAACCCATTCTTCACTCACTGTTTTGGTATTCACATTTGGTTGGGCGGGATGTTAGCAACCCGCTTGGAATCTCCGGCGGGGCGCTAGGACACCGCCCGTTCCATTCTACTCACACACACACTTTGCACATGTGCCCATTCTTCAGGCGTGCTGCTAGCACTTCGCCCGATGTGGCGTGCTTCTGGGATACCGCCCTCCTCTTGGGCGTGGTCCTAGGATACCGTATAAATAAAGGCTTTTTACGTTAGGATTCCTCCACACATCAGGCATTACGCTAGCAGACAGTCTCGAGCAAGCGTAATCCTAGGACTCCACCCGTCTTTCCAAGCGCATCGCTAGCACACCCGCCCCACCCAACCCCAGGCGCATTGCTAGAGCACCGCTTGACTATACACGGCTGTTCTTGGGCCGGACTAAAGACTAATTTTTTTAGTCTTTAGTCTTATAGTCTGATCGCGCCCCAGTGGACGCTCTTAGAAAAACGTCCAATATGTTAGAAGCTAGCATTCGACAGCTGTAAGAACGACCCAATGCCCATACCGTCACAGCACAACTCATATTCTAGTTACACAACATAACAATTATATGTAATTTCTACTGCCCCTAAATCTATATTGAATGCTCATTTTTTGAGGTGTGTATCAAATGCGTCCCTGTATTACGTTCTCAAACTATAACATTGACCAATGTTGTCCGCTTATTTTACTCAAAAAAAATTAATGGTGGGTTTGGTTGCAGAATTCACAATTTCAAGGAATTTATAATCCCATGGGATTATAAATCCCGGGATTCATGTAAATCCTTCGTGTGTTTGATAACTTACTTTAAAGTATCTAGGATTTATAGAATTCCCTTGTTTTAAAGTCTATGTACTGTTTGACATTACCCTCAGAATCTTAAAATTGATATACATGGAATTTTATGATTAGAAAAAGTGGGTCCATAAATCCCTTGAGAAGTTTTCCAGCAAATCTTATGGGGAGGGGTCGGACTCCATATGAAGGATTTGCTGGAAAAATGATTCCCGTAGAAAACATGATTCCAGGGGATTTGGACAACCAAACGTACCAAAGAAAACATAATTCCATCAAATTCCCTGGACCCATAAATCCCACCTTTGAAATTCTACATCCAAACCAACCATAAGTGTATTTTCATGTTTTTTCTTTTTAAAAATCATTTTTTTTCTCTTTTTTTTGTTTCTTTTATTATTGTTTAATAGAATTTTTTTCTTCAATTTGTTATTATTATTTTTTTAGTTCTTTTATAAAAAAAATTTATTGTAATTTTTCTTTTCTTTTTATATATATATTTATTTAGTTATTATTATTTATATTTCAATAAAAAATGTTCAAATGTATTAAAATATATATTATTCTATTATATTTATGATTAGGTTGAAAGTTAAATTCCATCTCTATATTGGATTTTTTATTTTATTTTCATGCCAAACACTAAATATTGAACGTCATGTAGTTTAAATCAAGGTTTGAAAAAAAGTCATTTTTTCCCGTTAAAGCGGTCACACCTATGTAGCATGTCAGTGAGGGTCACCGATACTTTTGCTTATATAAAGTCGATAAATAAGAAATACAACGTTATTTAAACCCGTTATAACCGTTTTCACATAAGTTATAACCGTTTTTCTAAAATCGAATTTATATTTTTTTTTCTTCTAAATAACATTTTAGCGTGAGTTTTTTGGACCATTTTTTCCGTTTTCATATCCTTTATAACCTTTTTTTTGGAAAAAAGAGTATAAGAATATTTTTTTACCCAATTTGTTATTTTTAAAATTAAAAATTACAATTAAAACCTTCAAAATAAAAAAATAAAATTAAAATATATAAAGAACCTTGTAACAACGTAATTAGACCCGTTGTAACTGTTTTTACGCATGTTATAACCGTTAGATAGAAAATTAAAATCATGATTCTTTATTTGTTTTCTTCTATTTAACCATTATAACATCCATTAAAACGGTAATAACAATATAAGGAAAACACGTTTTCGCTCTACATAACGCGTTTTTGTCCTAAAACGTACTCACATCCATCAAAACGCGTTATTACGGTCACGGCCAGTGCTCGTGTCTTAGGATGTGACCGTTTTTCGAACCTTGGTTTAAATGCATGATATTTTTACATGTAATTAGGTACTACACTGCATTCACATTTTAGGCATGCCTAGGGCTGCACGTCGGTCGTTTGGTTTGGTTTTGAACCAAAACCAACTATCAAACCGTCTATAGGCGGGTTTTAAAATTCAAAACCATCTACCAAACCGTTCATAGGAGGATCGGTTTTAAAACGAACCGAATCGTCCGGTTCGGGTTCAGGTTTTTATGGATTAAACCATGGGCCCGTGGCAATGCACGGATCATCCATGCTTTTAAGCAAAGTTCATATCAACTCAGCAAACAATCCATGGACGACATAATTTTGAAGTCTATGAATAAAAGAACATACTGCAACATTCATAAACCCCAAAAGATATTTAGTCTTAAAAGATAATAAAAGTATACGAAACTAGAATACACAGTAGCATTAACAAACACAAAACTACATCAACAAAGCCTTTATAATCACTACTATAGTAACAAAATACAACCGTTGGTATTTCCTTCATCCACTGTGATATTGAAACGAGGAGTATTTTTTTTTCAAACTATACAAGAATCAAGAAAATAAGACCCACCCATGTCCCAATACTCATAAATTTGAGATTTCTAACAAGATTATTAAAAACCCCTAATTTTAATTTCGTCACATCAACTGATCAACATAAGGAATCATGAAATCATTGTAATTACTAAATTATGTTCATATATAATCTTAAACAAGGGGTCTGCTGATTCTTAACTTATTGCAGACTTGTTAAAGTCTTGAAAAAGAGAAATTTATTGTCGATGGTGAAGAAGAAAAAGTTGTTGGTGATGAGGTGGTAGATGGTCACTGAATCAAAGAAGAAGAAGCTCTTGGTCGATCCTATTCTGCCGTCGAGAGAAGAAGAGGATGAAGGAGATGAAATGAAATGAGTTAGGTTGGATTTAGAGTATTGATCGATAATAGATGGAGGGCTAGGATGAATAGGAATCAATGACCATAATCAATCGGTTTATACGGGCGGATTCGGTCGGTTTTTAAACCAAACGCGTGAACCGAACCATCATCAACGATTATGTAATTCTAAAACCGTATACCAAGCCGTGACGGTCGTTTACGATTAAATAAACTGTGGTTATGTCGGGTTCGGTTCATGTGCAACTCTAGGCATACCGAACAGGCCTTAACATCTTTGTACCCATGTGACTCAAAAAGGAATTCTTTAATCATAAAATTTCAAAACATTCACTAAAAAAACATGAGTATTTATCTTTTTAGATATACCTTTTCTTTTAAAGTATATTTTATAATTATAATAATGCTTTCCCAAATACATATGAAGCTGTTGAGTACTGATTCAAAAAATCACCAGCTAATTTCAACAAAGTACACAATTTATTCATTCCAAAATTCTAAATTCTTTAACAACTTTTAAAAAAATCTGTAACTTTAATCCTAACCATAATCCATATAACTAACCTAATCTAACTAATTACCTAAATAAAATCATATATTATGACTAATCAAATAGGGGTAGTTTAATCATTTATAAAATATATGACTAAAGAATTTTAGGAATTATTTTTAGATAACCCTATTTTATCTTTTTCTAAAACCCCCTATTAAATCCACGAGCCCCGATAACATCAGGTTTGATTTTTCTTGGATATTTTTGATTCCAAAATTCATTAGATTTGTGCATAAAATATATTTTACCTTTAATAATGCAAAAAGCACAAGCATAATCCACAACCCCCCACCACTCCCACACCCACATCCACACCGATAACATCAGGTTTGGTATTTTTGATTCCAAAATTCATTAGATTTGTGCATAGAATATATTTTACCTTTAGTAATGCAAAAAGCACAAGCATATATGGTTTCCCATGCCCCTGTCTTCAATGATTATTTTCAAAACGTTTCTCTAGCTATCTATACAAAAGTTGGTAAAGATAAAACCCTTGTTAGTCAGGAAAAGAAGTAAGGTATCCAAATCTTGGAAATTGCATTATATATATGCATGTTACATCCAAGCTACCCCATCTCATAAGAAAGGAATCAATTTAATTTCATTAATCTACCATTTTCCAACCCTTCAAAATAAAAAGCCTGCAACCAGTTAACTCTCTTAAGTTGGTATCTCTTTTTTTCTTGTTCCAACTCAAAAATTATCTCAAATGGAGAGAAGAGAAAACCAACCCCAAACTGTTGGAATCTATCGTCGAGTCTTCACCTTTGTTATGAATACCATTGCTCTTCGAGGCATCTAGCGTGTCACTTTAGGTCATCCACAGCTCCGGAATTCGAGCAAAGAACCCCTTGTAGTCACTTCTCCACACAAAGATGCTAGTCATACCGAAAAGAATTCAATTGATAGCGAGCCAGTAATGGTGCAAATTCCTCGTGAAATGGCACACCAAAAATTGGCATGAATTTGTCACTAATACATATCGATTCTGGTTCAAGTAGTAATGCGTCAAATAGTTCAACTCCTGTTCAGGTTCGGTGTAGGTCACCTAAGACAGTTCCAATAGACGGAAACGGGATGAAAAACAAGCTTAAGGATACCAATATCCTTGAAAAAGATAACAACTCCTATTTACTACCTGTTTGTCCCTCTAGTGTGGTTGCACAACCATTGGAAGCTTCAAAGAAAAATGATCTAGTCAAGATGCAAGAACCGACTTCAAAGAAGAATGATCCAGCCAAAGTATTAGATTCTGCTCCGAAGAAGTATGATGCAACCAAGGTGATGGAACCTGCTGGTCCGAAGAAGAATGATGCATCCAAGGTGTTAGAACCGGCTCCAGAAAAGCCCTTTAGTATTAAATTTGGAACCATTGAAGAGAGAAACTTGACAGTCGAAAGAAAAGAGAAGACCATGCCAAGAGAATAATTAACTCTGGCCATTGATGTTGAGCCACAAAACGATGTATACACGAGTATAAACGCTCCTTGAACGTATGGGCCTATGTTTAGGAGTGCTGCATCAAATGTAAACGAAAAGGCAGAAGCGTTTATTCGACGTCGGAGATAAGCTTTGACGAAAAGTACGACAAGTAATGAACCAAAAACATCATCTTAGGTTATGATATGCTTCAGGAAGAAAAAAAAAACTTAAGTTATGATTAACTAAAACATGATCAGAATCTATATTAATTATTGGTTTTTAATTTCTTAGAATAAGAGTTGATGTAAATTCAATCACTCGATCACTGAACTTGGGGGACTTACCAATAGTTCCCCTCCACTCAGTGGCGGATATAGAGCTGTGACCGGAGGCTGACGGAAATTTTATGGCGTATTATTAATTTTACCAATATAAGAATTTTATAAAATAAAAAATCTTGTACAAAATCCTAGAAAGGGCTTTTATAAATAAAATTTTAATAAAAAAAAGTAAAAAGCAGATTTTCAGAGAATATATAAGGTTCAATTGGTTTTGAAAGAAATTAAGTGAGGTCAACTCCTACAATAGGCATTACCAACTAAGTTAACAAATAACATTGAGCGGGGTCAACAGACCCCGCTTGACCCCACACAAGTCCGCCACTGCTCCACTTGAATTAATGTCCTTGCAGTGTGTTAGTTACCTAATCATGAATTTCATTTTGTATATGAAAACTCAAACCATTTTAATTTACCATTTTGTGTTCCAAGTGGGAGCGGAATAGTTGAGCTTAATGAAAATTTAAATTTTGAAGTTAGCTTTTTTTTTTTAGGCATAAAATCCATTAATCTATTAAAGGACTATTACAAGAGGATATGTGATACCCATAAGTTTAAATACAATTGGACCGATATACCAAGAAATTATAGTAACATGACATTAAAGTGAGATGCGAATAATGCGAATAGTATTCTCCGGATTTGAAATGCAGCGGCGATAGTTGTTGGAATATGCGAGGTGGGTCGTGATGATGTTGTCAAGGCTCCACTGGGCTTCGACGAATGCTTTCTATAAGAAAAGATGTATTTTTGATGGACATGGGTATGTCCATTGGGTTGTTGGTGATGTGGTTCGTTGCAATTGATCCAACATGCTAGTTAGGCCTTTATTTCCGGATGTCGCGAAATACAGCTCAAACGACTTCTGTCTACTTTCTTGTTTTACGGCTTTATCCATACCTTCAACTGAACTTTGAGTGTGGTTTGAAGTAGGATATAATCTATGCCCTCGAAGGATATAACTAATAATAAAGCTAATAATAACTACTATTACTAAAGTTACTACAAACCAAAACAAACTATTACAACTGGAGGATAAAAACAAATACTGGCTAAACTATACAGACCTTCTAGTCTAATAGGACTATGACACAAAGTAACACTAAACCAGGAAACAAAATACTTAGCAACTGTTAACTAATACAAACAGGAAAAACGTAAAAGCTTATGTGAAAAAAAACAGAAGCAATAAACTTGTCTGAGGGAGTTAGTTCACCAGCCCATAAAGCACGGGCTTTGTTGCTCGGAATTTAGATACCATAAACTGCATAGAAAATTCATGGGATTTCTAGATTTTATTATCTATAAATAGATGTGCTGCTTGCTGCCATGATATATCTTAGTCTCGAATAGATTTGTAAATCCATTGGCCCATCATCATTTTCGAAGAATGAAAACCACCATTGCAGGGAATACCAATTGAGTTGCATAGCTTGAAAAGAAAATACCTCCTTGGTCACTTCGGCATGAAAACCCAATGTAAAGTTTGAGAAACCTTGAAACCAACAGTACCCTCATTGAGAACATCCCTTAGATCTTCAAATAAGAGTATAGCAAACAAAACTACTCCTACTCGAAATACAAAGTCTCTACTGTTTCATTGTTAATATATGTAATTTTGTAACCATTTCAAGAAAACCATCTCAGATTCTTATTATGTTAATACCATCAGAAAAATATCCATAGAGCCCCAATTGATCCTCCTTAACACGTTCAGTCAAAACTGAAAAACACGTTTTCAAACCGATAACCCACCCTAACCTACCATCAATACAACTACGCACAAAAGACATGTACGACAATGTCTGCACGAAAAAGGAAACCACCAACAAAACGGAAACGCAAGAGAGGTTGTTCAACAACTAGAAATTCTGGTGGGTTTTGAAAGGAGAAATACTTTCCTGCCATTAATCAGGTTCATATGCAACACACCATACCAAGAATTGGCCATGGGGTGAAAATTTCATTGGGAGGACAATAGGTTTGTAAAAATAGGAATGCGAGATAAGCGGGTCTGAAAATAAGTGAATATGAATGGTGTAGATGGTCCTGAACATGGTTAGGAAATTTATGTAGTGAAATTCTTATGGTTTTAAGGGAAACTAGCTTAGTAGACAAGGGAGGTAAAGGGTAAAAGGGTTTCAGCCAGATCTCAAACTGATCTAGGTTTTATGTATAGGTTTAGGTTATATAAATCAACAAGCTTAAAAATAACTATATGTCCGAGCAACAACATATAATTGAAACCAAATCAAGAACAACATGCACCTAGATTTAGTCTCCTAGCATGAGAATGGATTTATTGGAATCATTACCTTGAATTTGGAGAAAAAATCATCTTGAGCAGCAGAAAAAAACAGGGTTTGGTGATGAATATTCGATGAAGAACATGAGAAAAGACTCCTTTTGATAGCTAAATCACATCACGGCAGCACATTTATCCAATTAGCATAAAAATCCCAAGAAAACCATCAATATCTCGTCAAATCCGCAAACAAAAGAACTAATGGTGTCTCATAGGGCCGGCGAACCGAAGATCTATCTGAAGATGATTGATTGAATCATGAAGAAAATTATTTGCAGTTGGGGATTTAGGGTTTACAGGGGGAGAAACCCCCAATTTATCTGGTTTCTCAATGGGAAATAGCGAAGTAGCTGAAACTACAAACAAACATATATATGCCTTCCAATGTTTTTCTGGGCTTGAGAATGTTTTATTGAGTTGAGTACTTTTTACTGTTCTTCTCTTGGCCATGGGCCGTGACCGTGTTAACACAGAAAAACGTCCGTAAACACGGTCGGTTTAAAACCTTGGTTCCGGTTAACGAAAGAGTAGCCCTTGGTAACATTATTTGACTCCTTTAAAGTTTTCCACTTCATGTTGTCTCGAATAATCAATTTAGTTCTGTAATTTTTGGATTAATAAATAAAAAATCTTACATTCAAACAAAATTTTCAGATCAAAGTGAGCTTCTAAAGAGAGAGAGGGATGAAATCAATGGCTAATTGTAGCATCAGAGCTATATGGATCCTCAATAATCAAGATACAGTCGTCTTCTCTAGGTATTTTTTAAAACCCTTTCTCCCTCCCTCTAATATCTCTTTCTATTCTTCTTAAAGATGTGAAATTTTAATTTATATTTCTTTGTTTTGAATTTAGTTTTTTGTTTTTTTTTTCACTTTAGTGGAAGTTTTGTGTTCATCGATTTTTGTTTTGTAATGGGTGATGAAAATTTGTACTAAATTTCAGTTTTTTTTTTTTTGAATCAATAGAAGATTTTCTGTGGTGGAGAGACGATGGAGATTGGCTTGTAAAAGACACAATGAGAATTATAATGGTGATAATAATCAAATATCACCTTTACTTCCTAATGATTCAGAGTTTACTACTGCATTCATCGAGAGAAAGAAGAGGTTAGTTCTCGGTCTCCTTCCTAAAAATCCTACCGCATTGTTTGTGTTCATTTTTGAATTTAGTTAATACAAATCCTATTTGACTGGCAGTTGGTTATGAAATTAGGGTTAGCCTGAGAATTAAAACGTAAGAGATAGTACTGGTTGGGGCATAAAAGGTGTAAATTGTACATGGCGGACTCGCTTACAGACACTTTCTTGTATGTTTAGGATCTTGTCTTTCTGTTTGTTTACCAGTGGTTTTGTGGATGTGTTATGAATATAATTGGAGGTCATAGACTAGTGCACACTGTATACTTCTAATATTTTTGGATTTTTTTTTTTTTTTGGATATGCGCGTTTGAACTTACTGTTGATTGCCAAAATGGTTGAGTTGCAGAGAGGGTTCATCCCGTGGTTTTGGCTTTCGTGTTGTTCAGACCAGTGAAGGATCAGACTCGTGGGTAGATGATCCGATCACACGCCATATAATTAGCCTTCATATTAATAAAGAAGAAGATGAAGGAGAAAAATACTTCCTATGGCCATTGGTTTTGCACATAAGGAACCCTTATTGCATTCTTATATTACCTTTAGTCGAGCCCAGACATTTGAAATCTTATGAAAGGATGTGTAACAGATCCGATTGTGGAAGTTGTATTGGAGAAGAGGAAAGTCTACCTTCACTGCTGCTTGATCTTCCATGCATCACAGGGTATGGTAAGTTTCTTTCAGTACATCAATACTTTCTTTGGAGACGACGTTAAGGTAGTATATGTAAACATCATCAATAATGGCAGAAACATCTTTCATCCTATTTCAGGTCATTTATGGTGGCACATATGTTTGGAGATGTAATAACCGGCGATACTGTGGAACCTGAGGTACTTGCAAGTGTAGCTCCCTCAGTTGGTGGATTACTAGATTCATTGACTGGTAGTATAGGAATACCGAGCATGACTACAAGGGCAAAACCGGTAGCTGCCCCTGCTGCAGTTCCAAACTCGTCAGGTGGTATATCTGGAGCTGCTACATCAGATACTTCAAAAATTAGCTTGAGGCTTGCTGACCGAGATGCACTTTGTACATTCATTAGTAGCGCATTGCCATTTGGTTTGTACTTTCTCTTGTGCTATTTCTTATTTCAGAACATCTTAACTTGTATATTTAATTCCTGTGACTTCCTTACCGATCGTTCTTTAAATATAGGGACACCCTTGGACCTCAACTATTCAAATATTTCTGCTGTTAGAGTGAATGGCTTTTCTTCTACGGATACACCTCCCACAGACATGAAGCAACCGGCTTGGAAGCCGTACCTTTACAGAGGAAAGCAGAGAATACTGTTCACGATTCATGAAACAGTCTATGCTGCGATGTATGATCGGGATGACATCCCAGATTCTATATCAGTTTCAGGTCAGGTAAACTGCCGGGCAGAGTTGGAAGGATTACCCGATGTTTCTTTATCTTTGAATGGGTTGAGTACATCCCACCTAGAGGTTTTATCATTCCACCCATGTGCACAAATTTCGGAGCACGGTGTAGATAAACAAGCAATGATGTTTTCTCCACCAGTTGGGAATTTCGTTTTAATACGCTATCAAGGTTTTTGTGGTCTTGGACCTCCGGTTAAAGGGTTTTACCAGCTTTCCATGGTCTCAGAAGATGAAGGTGCATTTTTGTTTAAGTTGCACCTGATGGAAGGTTACAACTCTCCCATAACAATGGAATATTGTACTCTTACTATGCCCTTCCCTAGAAGAAAAATAATATCTTTAGATGGGAATCCTTCTATTGGGACCATATCAACAACAGAGCATTCAGTTGAATGGAAGATCGTAACAATTGGACGTGGTATCAGTGGTAAAAGTATTGAAGCAACCTTTCCTGGAACAATCAAGTTTGCCCCAAAGACAATTCAAAAACTTTCAACCTTGTCTAGACCAGCTCATGGACTTATTACTGAAGATGACAGTGACGATGAGTCAGAGAATATTAATAATATTGCAAACATAGAAGACTTCTTATTGGAGAAAATGAACAAGGATCTCCCTCCAGTTGATTTAGAGGAGCCATTTTGTTGGCAGTCATATAATTATGCAAGGGTACGCCCCTCGTTATTTTGAGTTCTAACTATTAGAATATCTTGTCTGCTGAAAGGTCGTTCTGTTCTTCTTTCTTGTTGACCCGTTCAATTTACCTTGAAAGACTAAGTGACCTCTTCTTTTCGTAGTTGGGTAGTAGGCAAATATGCTCAGTTTCATCCAAGGGTTCTGGATCTGGATCCGCAGTTTCTGCATATCAAATAAACAGTTTCGTTAATCTTCTTCCTACACATATGCATCAAAACCCGTCCATATGCATGTGAAGATGTCAATTTAGGCAGATCTACTTGTTTTTGATGGAAATGATACAAATGCAGGTCTAGCTATTTCTGAGTACCTTTCTGTACTTAGCATTTGTTTTGGTGACAATTTTATTTTGTATTAATGTGCATTGTGCAATTAGCGAAAGGTCATATTCATGTCTATAATTTAGACTAAGGAATCAAACTCAGGTCAGGCATCAATCGGTTTACTTTTTGTGAGATGGGCATGTACCTTGAGATTGTTTTGGTTTACTATTGTACATATTGGCAGCTATGCGATATATGAAATTGACCTACGGAATTCACTCTCACTGGAAAGAGTACTATCTCTGTTTAGATTCATTGCTGTAGGCTGTTGCTAACTCAATATTTACAGGTGTCTTTCAAGATCCTGGGGGCAACAATGTCAGGAATGTCGATTGATCCAAAATCTGTAAGTTATCTTTTATCAGTCTCCATCAATTCACGCGATCAATAAAAATTGTGCATGCATAGGTTTTCTTGTGTCAGAAGCTTCTGTCATTTAAGCTATCTTAGATTTAGAGAAAACATTCAAAATAAATTCAAAGGCTTGCTTGAAGTGAAATGGGTTGCCACAAGGTAGTATAGAGCTAGGGTCCGATGCCACCACTCTTGCTAAGGTTAGATTATCGTTGTTTTGGATTTACATTATATTTTCTTAATTGTGAATGGTTTATGCTATTAATTTGCTGTAAAAATATACATTTGCAGGTTACCATATATCCAACTGTGAAGGCACCAATGGAGTTCACAACTCAGGTAGGACCACATGACACTTTCTTTTCCTTTTGGAGCTTACATCTGTATCTTGCTGCTAAATGAATGTATCCAAGGATTTATATTTTTGTTAGGATTCTAATTTCTCCATTAAATTGACATCCAATTTTGATCATTTTTTGCAGGTTTCATCTGGAGATTACATCTTGTGGAACACTTTAGGTAAATGCCCATTTGTTGCTGCTGCTCCAAGAGGAGAACTACAGCAACACCAAAAATAGGAAAACTCATTATGTTTGTAATGTAATTTATTAGCCCAAGAGATATGCTTTTATGTTTTACCTTCTGTACTATGAAATGGACCTTGTTGGCTGTGTTTAAAGAGTGTTGTAGACTGATAGTACGTACCAAAATAAGAAGCTGTTATTTTCTTTATGGAGATGAAATATTAGAATGGGTTTATCCCTGAGTTTCATATGAAATGTCTTTATTGTAACAAATATTATTGCCTTATCAAGGAACGTCAATCCTTTGCCTTCTCCCTTAAGAGTTTATATACTGATTATGTTTAGCACACTGTGCAACTTGATATCGTACTTTGTGGAGCAGGCGAGCAGCACATCAGGCACGCCTGAACAAACTCTACCTGTGGCTGATGAAACAGTATGATGTATGCAGTCCATAGTTTGCAGCTTCATAAATTCGTAAATGGAATCATAGAAAATGTTAGAATGGCAATTGGCAAGCATTACCCCAATGGATGGTCAATAGGGCATCCACAGGGGACGTGTGCACCCTAGCAAAAGTAACCCCCATGATCATCGAAGTGCGTATCCGAGGGTGATTGCGGATTCTCTGGTGACTGGATTGTCCTCCAGTGTTGGCAAGGCGTTTAGATTGGTGTTGCCGCACACGTGCCGACGTCACAGCTGTGAAAATCCGATAATTTAATTTGATTTTGATTGGTAAAGTCAAGAAGTTTAAAGCAGGATGGGAAATGGTTCTTCTTCATGTCTCACCCTCTCTGTTCCTAATCCTTATATTACCATTTCACCCTGTAAATCAAAGTCACTTTCATCATCAACTTTCATTCCCACCATCTCCACTAATATTATACCTCAAAATTTCTTACTGAAAATTCCCACAACCATGAGCAATCACTCCTCACCCTCAAATTTAACTGTTAAGTGTGGTGGTGGAGTTGAAATTATAGAAACCCAAGATGAAAATACACCAAAAAAGATCATTTTTGAAACACTTAATTCAAGAAGCCTGATATAGGGAGCTCCAATATCAATAGAGGGGTTCCAATAATAAGACAAAATAGGGATATTATGAAGTAAAACTCAAAACCCCTTATCCATAATATTTTCACAATGCCTAAACCACCCCTGATTAGTTAATCTTAATTACACTAACTAATTAAAAAATTAAGCTAATCATGATTAATTAAACATAATCTTTTACTTAATCAAATGATTTGAAAAAAAAATTCCTTTGAATTTGTGTTTGGTGGGATGAAAAACTAGATAAAATTTAAGATTTTTTTTTTTTTAAACCCTAGATTTTGATTCAATAAACATAGTAGCATTGAATATACCTCTAACTTATACTCTTGATCTTTTTATGGCTCAAATTTGATGAAATCACGATTTAAAAGATTGATTTTTTGTTGTTCAGAGAAACTTACGGTTGGGTTTCAT
>JAJJMC010014301.1:3373967-3388925 GCA_023531435.1 Papaver californicum | reverse complement strand
CCCTCCCTCCCTCTTAATTGGTTTTGAATTATGTTTAAATCAGTCGTTTGTTGTTTGAATTATAAAGTTGATCTTGTCGCTGAATTGCAGAAATCAGGAACTGTTCCTGGAGGGGGCACGGTACATGCCCCGTTTGCATTGTTGCCCTTGCCTTTCCCTAAGAGTCATCGGGAACAAGCGTGTGAGTTAGCTCCAGTTTTTAATGAGCTGGTTGATCGTGTAAGCCTTGACGGCAAGTTTCTACAAGATTCATTGTCCAGGTTCTCATTGAGTTTCATTTTGTTGCACATTCTCAGTTTCTTGTCTACATTGCCCTCATTGTTAAGGCTACCTTCCTGTGGAAATAATCTTTTTTATCGATGAATAGATAGAAATATGGTCATATTGCGAAGGTTTCTGTCTCCTCTGATCGTCTGTCTTTGACAAGAATTGAGTCTGAGAGATTGGTTGATCATAGTTCAAGCTAAATGCTTTTCAAGATTCAGTTCTTTTTGAGTATTCTTAATTTTACATTTCATAAAGTAGGCTTACGTTGTCGTGTTGCATGACTAGAAGAAGCAGGACTGCGCATTAGAGTAGGGTATTTGGAACTTAGTAGTTAGTCTGCTAGTTCAGCTTGCAGCAAACACCCAAATGTTCTGATGTTATCCGCTCTCTGCTTCTTTCTTTATAATATTCGTATTTGCCAATTCTCAAATGTTGCAGAACAAAAAAAGTGGATGCTTTCACCAGTAGACTCTTAGACATTCATTCGAAGATGCTAGAACTCAATAAGAAAGAGGTGGGTCTTTTTATGTCCCTGATTTACTCATTTAGGCAATTTTTGGTGTAAGAAAGTAATAAATCTGGAAGTTGCTGATAACATCTGAAATGGTAACAATTCCTTTTCATTTGAAAACGGGAAATTCGATTGGGTTTGCACCGTTCTGATTATATGCTTGATGCTCAAACTAAAAAACTTCTCCAAATAGAGCTCAACCATTTCTTCTTCGTTTGCTGGACTTAGCTGTCTTGTAAGCAACCTTCACAGGTTAAGTAGTTCTTTGCTGACTTAGCCAAAGAGAATGCTCTAATATTATTGTCATTGATGCATCAAAATCAAGAAAAATTACTGCAATTTATTCCATGACACGTCGACAATTATCTGAAGCTTATTGGTATTATTCCTCAGGGATTTCTTTCTCCTTGAAATTTTACATAACTGCTCGTACAAATAGAAACTAGTGTCTGAATAGGAGTTGGCTATTTTGTAGGAACTTGCTTAACCACTACGAAGGACTCCTTGGATTAGACTCCAAAAGGGTTCCTGCAAATGGTTCTGTCAATCAGTTTATGGAGGCTCTTGCTTTAGCATGGAAGGAATACAATAACCCCAGGTTGAAGTTTTTGAGTGTTTTACCCTCGTTTGAATATGTGACCAAACTCGCTCTCTCTTTGTTGTTCTTGATTTCACTATCAAATTCTACAGGGCTGTAGTTGTGATTGTTGCTCAAACCCGAAGAAACCAACATGTATGGCCAGCATTGGCTCTCTTTCGTACTAAAGGAGAAATATCCTTTTACAGTACTGATGATCTTTTATGTGTCGAATGCAATGATAATTTTAATTATAAAAAAACGATCGGTAAAATTTAATCCATGAGGGAGCACCTACTATGCTAATAATCATATTTAGCTAATCTCAAAAGCAAGAAATTGATATATCAACTCCTGGAAAGATGACATATTTTACATGAGTTTTTGATGAATATATTCCAATCGTGAAAAACAGCAAGCCTTCAAGTTTATTGTGCCAACCTTTTGTATCATTCTTAATCTTATAACACACATGGCATGACAATTATTCGGAAAACTTTACGGGAGGTGGATGAACAGGGGGAGCTTCAACCAGATGGAACACTTATCATGTATGTAAAGTATTTGCATTTATTTTGTTGTTACATTCGCTGCTCTTCTATCTTCTAGGTTTGGACTTCACAACTATGAAATTTAATAGGTTTCTAAACGCAGAGGTGGCCAAGCTGTTGCAGTTATATATTTCAGAGCTGGGTATACGCCAAATGATTATCCATCAGAATCTGTAAGCTTTTCTTTTTGATATTTTGTCTCTCAGGATATGGTGTCAACTAGGGGTCTGCCTCATCCACTCATTGTCGTATATATGGTTCTAAGTGTGCTAATTCTGATCTATGGATTAGGAATGGAGAGCTAGGCTATTAATGGAGCAGTCTTTGGCTGTCAAGTGTCCATCTATTTCTTACCATTTGACCGGCACGAAGAAGATTCAGCAAGAATTGGCAAAACCAGGTGTACTTGAGAGGTAGCAGATTTGACACTTTGTAAACCTATCTGTCGGCATTCCAAGGCTTAAGTTCTTTGATGGTCAGATTGAAGCTTTAGGCTTAAGTTCAGTTAAAAATTTATTTAACTGCGCCTTCAAAATTGGAGTGTGAAACAGGAAAAGAAAAAGATGAGAAATATGTATATAAATATTTCTCAACACATGGATAAGTTCTTCAAGTTGCTGCTTACTGGAATCAATAGTGGCAACAAAGCAATTTGTTTTGCTACATCGTTTTGTTATCCCTGCATTTCACATTTTAAATATCTCTTAATGACTCTTTTGATTATTTCGTGAGCAGGTTCATGGAGGACAAGGATGACATTGCAAAACTAAGGAAGTGCTTTGCTGGATTGTGGAGTTTGGACGGTATAAATGTCGTGAAGGACGCCATTGAAAGACCAGATCGTTTGTTCTCAAACCCCAACGAGAAGGAGGAGGTCTAGCTCACCTTTTTTTTCTCTACTCAAGCGTCCTTTACTGTTTAGGTATAAGTTTCCATTTCTAATCCATGTTATTCTCACCAGGGAACAACATCTATGGCAAAGATCTCAGTGAAACCCTATTAAAATTGCAGAAGGAAAATCGTGAGGAACTTTCTGCATACATCCTCGTGCAAAGAATTTTCCCAACATCTTCTCCAACATTCCTTGTTAGAGATGGCATTTGTTATCAAGACCAAGCTATATCCGAACTTGGGATATACGGTGCTTATCTCAGGTAAATCTCTTTCTTAGGCTTGTTTGATTTTCAGCTCTTCAATTATCATCACTTAGACCTCAACATGAGATATAGTTAACCATATTCAGGATACAGGTTTAACCCAAGTAATTAACATGTTCTACAGCTCACATAAACTCCATATATAACAATCATAATCAGTTCATAAACAACTTACACGGAACCAAACATGTTTCGTAGCTTCAACACAAATTGGTGGATTTAACACAATTAGCATGAACTGATTTAGGAGAAGAAAAAGATGGATTATCCCTCTACAAATTCTACTTCTATTTCCTCATGCTTGGATGATGAACAAAACTGATTTTCTTTTTATTGCAAGAGGCTAGAAGAGAGTCTTTATCATACTTGCCGCATGTCTCCAACCTTCCCATCATGAGTTAGTGAGACACATCTCATGGCTACATGGGACAGCTCACTAATTATATTCTAAACTTATCTAGCATTAACCTTATTCTAGTCTTTAGTGCATGCTTAAACCATAAACACACCTTAATACGGATAACTATTAACCTCGGCTTACTTAGTCTAATAAAGGATTAACTTAGACTAATTTTCATTAGTTGTGCAAACCATAGAAAGATAACATTCTCCCACTTGGTTAAGCAACAAAATTTTCATTGTTAACTGCATAGTCAAGTCAAAAAAGTACGTTAGCCTTCGACTATAGACTATAGAGACCCACACCCCACTTTTAACAGACGCATAGGCCAAATCTACGACCTGAAAGCCAGACAGCCTATTATTCTCAAATAAAACTTCATTGGCTTATACCTTATGCCAAAATATTGATATAGTTTTGTGTTCAAAATTGAAAACAGTAACTTTACAATCAATTATTTATGCTCTTACCTCAACTTTAATCCTTTGCGATTTCAATCAGAAATCCGTTGCGCCCATTTAGCGCAAATTGAGCATTATGCTCAATACTTGACCGCACTAAATCGTTGAAGGCGAAGATTATGATCGATCATTTAGCTCAACTTATCTCAATGTATATACAAGACTAAGTACTGCTGGGTGTCTCACGATATCTTGATATAGATATAGAAATCTTCCACTACTGACTTATTGCTTACACCCCTATTTTACACTGTTTGACCATATATTGGAAGTAATAGAACACCATATTTATGAAGAATTTTATCAAGTTACCAAAAAAACAACCCAAAAAACTAAACCATACTAACCCTAGTTGAAGATCATGTAATAACTAGGGAAAAATAGAAATAGAATGTTGAATTTTAGCTCTTTATTATTGTTACTTAGACCTAAACATGATATATACTGAACCATATGCAGGAAACAGATTTAACCGTAGTATTAACATGTTCTACAACTCAGATAAACTCCTTATATAGCAATCATAATCAGTTCGTAAACAACTTACATGGCACCAAACATGTTTTGTAGCTTCAACACAATAGCTTGAACCGATTTAGAAGAATAGATAGATAAGTTCTCTACTTATAAGTTAATGACTTGGAATTCTATTTCTATTTCCTCACACTTGGATAATGGGTAGAACTAATATTCTTTTTATTGCAAGAGGCTATAAGAGAGCCTTTGTCATGCTTGGCACATGTCTCTCTAACCTTCCCGTCATGAGTTAGAGAGACAACTCATGGTGGGACAGCTCACTAGTTATCTTTAGCTTATCTAGCATTAACCATAAGCTAGTCTTTAATGCATGATTAAACCATAAACACACCTTAATACGGATTACTATTGATCCGGCTCAACTTAGCCTAACAAAGAATCAGCTTAGACTGATTTCCATTTGCTGTGCAAACCATAAAATGCCAACAAGTCGAAGTTATTCTTTTTTTCTTTTTCGAGTGTGCGTAGATGAGTTGGATAGAGAACATGGAAGGGGGAACTGCATACTAAGAGCTTTTAATTTAGGTGTTAATTGAACTTCATCAAATTATAGTTCATTTTTTGAAGTTCAGAAACTTCATTAATTCCGTGACTTCGATTTTACTGGAGCAAAGGGAAGGTCATCCTTAATGAGCAAAGTGGTTACCTAATGCGGACGAAGGTTTCATCGTCCGATGAAGGTGGGGTTGCGGCTGGGTTTGCAGTCCTGGATAGCGTGTACCTGACCTGACCAAATTTACGTTTATTGAGGTACCTACTGGTGAGTTTTATAGTAAATCATTTTTACACATGATTAGTAATCTGTAAAACTCTTGCTTCGTCGATTTCCCTGTAAGTTGAAAGAGCGTCCTTTTGAGTGTTCAAATAGGTCTGCAGCCTGTCAGAGATCATCAGAAGGATGATTAAAATTTCGAAACTCATCTTTTCTATATGCCTCAAATTCACCCAACTATTCCACAGCAAAAGATACCATGTTTGCATTGTTTTATTTGTTTTATTTTATGCAGAAGTAGAATATGAAATCGTAAGGAGTTCATGTTTCAAAATATCCACAGTTTTGATTCAACAAGATATGAAATATTTACAACCCAAGGGGTATCCCCCAATGCCATGGTATTCATTTTTATAGTGAAAAAAGGCTAAAAAGGAATGAGGAAACAAACAAAATCTGCTGCAATAAAAATACATAATAGCTGTAATAGTAGTAGGGTTTGGATGATTAGTATAATCATAGATTACAAGGGGGAATTTAGAGTTGACACATAAAAAGACCAACAAACATGGTTTCGGATACAAAAGTTCAAATGAAAACCCTGAAACTAGATTTGAAGTTTTGATTACATACTAAACATGAGTTTTACAACGTGTCAGTTTGCGTACTCTCCCTCCTTACAACAACAGATAATCGAAAAACAATTAAAATGAATTTAGGGTCATTTTTCTCATGGCTTACAAAATCAGAGCAAAACTCTCAGTACTTGCTAGTTCAAATTTTATGCCTCCATTTTCTGCATGACTCCGTCATGTAAGCTCTAGAGTTTAAAACCCTTAAACCTTTGTTTGTTCCTCCTCTGTTTAACATAAATACCTTATCAAATTTCTGTTCTTCTCTTTTACAATTTCAAGTCTCTGAAATGAAATTGCCTCCCTAACTTAAAAAAAAAATCTCTTCACATCTTAGTTTTACTTTTTCTTTTCCTGTTTTTTGTTTTGAACATTGTTTTTCTTCCTTTTTTCCATCCCCAACTTGTTTCCCAAACTCTCTTATGTTTCTTAATTCATTCATTCTTCTAGCGAAAGACTAGATGAACGGTAGAGATCGTATGGTGCCCACAAATGATCAACATTACATGGTTTTCTAGAATCCAATCTCAACCATGGCTTACCTTTCCCACTCCAATGCAACAGACTTATAGGTCCAGGATGAAGACTCCTACATTTTCCTTCAAGGTTATCACCACCAAGTCCATGTTGGTTCCATCTATGGTCAACAGCTTTGATATTACCAGCTAGAACAAGCAAAAATGGCGGTAATGAACCTAAGTGATAAATCCTTTTTTGTTTTTGAACACCCATCCAATCTTCAACCTTTTGTGTGTACCCTCCTTCTCTCCATTTCTCAACATCAACCACCATTACTCCTGTGTTAAAATAACAAGGTTTCCTACCCTTGAAAGTCTCGGCTAAATCTGAGTCGGACCAGAACGTGTCCGTGAAATATTTTGTAAAATTCGCGTGACAATATTCCGGTGCAGCTACAACTTTACCTTCTAAATCAACTTTCCACAACTTCGCAATATCATCAACCATAACGATATCCGAATCGAGATAAATAATCCGATTAACATCAACCGGTATTATGTCCGATAGGTATATTCTTGCGTAGTTTAACGGTTGGTCTAGTGCTTGTCGAATCGACTTAGATATTTTACCACGAACACGGTTAGAATCAAAACGATAAACCTTGAAGTTAAGGTAAGGGAAAGTTGATCTAAGACTAGAGAATAGTTCAGGTTCAAACCTTGCACAAAGGAAATGAAATGAAATATTTTCAGGGCATGTTGAATGTTGTAAGATTGATAATATAGCTGCCATTGTACCTCGAAGATAATTTGCGTCTAAGGTCATTGAGACATGGATAGGATCGGTCTCTATCGATCCACATGATTCACCATTTCGAAATGCTGGAGCTTCACGGAAGATGGGTACTTCTGGTGTTGGTTTACGAACGACATTGAGCCTTATACCGGTTGTGGTGGTGGCAATAGGATGAAAGAGAAGTAGAAATGACAGGAGGCCAAAGATTGGAAGAAGAGATGGCTGCTTCCCAAAGGCCATCCTGCCTTGGTTTTTTTCAAATTTGGTAAGGGTTAGGGGAAGATAGGAAGAGTAGCCATTAGAGACTGGTTAAGAGAAGGTTTAGGAAAAGACAAGTTGGAACAAAAAATAATTAGTTTGATTAAATGGAAGAATGAAGAATGTAAGTCAATTTTGTGAGGAAGAGAAGAAACCTCGGAATTTTCTTTTTTTGTTTTTCAAATATTTTTCGAAACAATCATCCCATTTTTTTTGTTTAAGGGTAAATTTTTTGATTTAGTTGTTTTCTTGTTTGTTTAAATAGTTGTTTAGTTAAATTTAGGGAGTGCAAAATTTGTGTGTTAGAAAAATGTTGAGGATTTCCTACTTGTACGGACCATCTAATAACGGTTAACCAAAATTTGCCGTGAACCTTTGTTTTCCCGGCAAAAAATCTACTGCAAGGATTTATGTCAAGCTCCGGCGTAGAACATTTTGTGATTATAGGCTTACAGTGGCGGCTGCTGTACAATTGTGTGCCCACAAGATTGGAGTTTGTTGCAATAGTAATTTCTAGCCAATGATTTTAATTTTTTCATCCTAAAAAAGTGAGTGGGTGCAGCTTCTCTTGTCCAAGAGTGAACTAGAACTTGCAGCCTTTATGGGGCATGGCTATTTTTGCGGCACAAAAACAGCCGCATTCAGAACTAATATTGGCAACAGTTGATGAGACAGTAACATCGCAATCTTTGCTTGAGCACCGAAGAATATTCATGTGGGCGTAATAGAAAGATAGTTTTGATCGTTTCAATTCTCTCACAATCATAAATTAGGGCCGTTTCGAATTGTTTCTTTTTTCTTCTTTATAGCACTTTCGAAAGAACGGTTAATTGGGGATACTCTATAAATTGGGGGATACTTTTACTTGGTCCAACCTAAAAATCCTGCTAAGGGTTTTAAAAGATACTAGATTTATGCCTGTACTACGCAACGGGCATAGTTGCTCGTACCTTTTTGAATTTGTTACGTTTGAAAATTGCTCATATCTTTTTGTAATACCCTCTAACCAAGTTCTTATGATTTTATTATGAGGAATTCCACAATTTTCCAAAGCTAACTTCACCGAATATAGTTCTTTGGTAAGAGATTGAGCATAAGTTCCGAAAGAATGTTTTAAGATTAATTTTATCTCGTACAAATAAAAAGCTTACTTAAAATGAAACAAATAACGATGATGAAATTGATAGTTACCCGTACCCGTATCTGTTGGATTCACCTCTTTTATAAAATAAAAATTATATTTAAAATGAAACAAATAACGATGATGAAATTGATAGTTACCCGTATCTGTATGTGTTAGATTCACCTCTTTTACAAAGTTTGGTTAGTTAGAAATCACAATGAATATACATATTTAGTTTTTTTTTTATCTTATTTAAGAATATAAATTTAACGTAGCCGTTTATTAAAGATGGTTAAACGTAGATCGTCGATTTCGGTGTTATCCACCCACTGTAGGTGATGTTGACCCGGTATAATTAAGTATTGGGTGTAAATGAATTGTAATAATTTAAAACAAAATAGCCAATAGGAGAGTAAGTTTCTTTAGAGCAACTGCAACGGGCGAGTAGAGTAAAGAGAGAAGAGAAAATTTTCTCTTTACTCGCCAGTTTGCAGCCGCAACGAGAGAGTAGATATAGGATATACTCCAGTTTTGCTACAGTACACGAGTGAATTCTCTCCGAATTATAAGTATACTCGCACGGCCACTTGAGAAAGCGTACGCCTAATACGGTTTGTTAGGAAAGCGTATTTATATAGGAAGTATCCCTAGAGAAGCGCCTGATCTTACGCTCATTTAATGCCGCGCCTCATAATACGCTTAGTTGGAACAACGCCCCTTGAAGATACGCAACATTACAATGGCGCTCCACTATACGACTTTCTGTCTCAACGCTCGACACTTATGCGCTTCTCTAGAATGCCGTCCAGTCCATACGGTGTTGTAGACGTACTTCTACATATTGGACGTCCTCACTAGAAACCGTATGGAATGCATACGGTCCATTAGTGTGCCGGGTTGATACGGACGGTCACCTAACTAACCGTGTTTTTTTTTTCTTTTTCATTTTTTCATTTTTGATCTTGAGTAAGCTTTGACCAAATACCAATTGGCATAACCAACCCACTAAATGGGGACGGTCACCTAGTTTTTCCATACTGGGCCTTCACCCCCGACCAACACATATGTAGGGTGGGGACGGTCACCTAACTAACCGTGTAAACCAAGCGTTCACTTAGGAGCCCGTCCAATACATTACCACTTTTCTATCATGCCGCCTCACTCAACACACGGTCATTTAGGTGATCGTTCCATAAGAGACGCTGTTGAAAGTAGACGCTCAACCATACGTCTTGTTAACTGAGCACATTCATATGGGCGCTCACTCGAATGAGCGTATGGTTCTGCGCTCTTCTAAGTGGACGCAAAACAACATACGTTACGACAACTAAGCGTCCGTACTCTTACGTCCATCTAAGAGAACGTCCAATATCAAACGACTACCAGAAGAGGCGTGCGAGTATAATTTACTCCCCAACCGCTGTGGTTTTTTAGCCAAAGACCAAACAAAATTTGGTTTTTACTCGATAGGATACTCGCACCGTTACAGTTGCCCTTAACCCCTAAATATTTGCACCAATCAAATTATGCCAAGTGTCCTTACCAAAACTCTCGTTTCACAAAAGCCACAAAAACCTTATTTCGACCAATAGGAAGCGAAGGTTTCCTCACCGGTCAACGTGGGATCTTTATTTGTCTAGGCCTTTAAGTCTTTAGATTTTGTAGTGATGATATTACTATGTTACCCTTTGTCCATAATCCTTAATAATAACCCTAATCAAGTATCCCCAATTTGTGAGATAAAATCAAAACGTTTTTATAATAACTCCTCTTTTTATTCTCTCCACATTCTCCTCTTCTTTCTCTTTCACATTAACTTCTCCATGAACGTTTCGTTTTCATCGTCGATTAATCGTCGAATTTAAAAAATTTGTCAATCAATTACATCTACAAATAGAAAATGGCTAGATCGAAACAGTGTGCTAGAGGGGCTAGACCTAATCCTAGAATTATTGCGGCGGCTCAACGAAAAGTGAAACAATTACATCAAGATAAACTATCCTCCATTGTCACTCAATTGGAAGAAGAAGAAAAGAAAAAGAGGACAATCAAACTCTTGCTCAAATGACTTCAATGGGAAGGTAAGTAGTTCCCAATCTTTTATTTAGTATTTTTTTTATTTGAACTTGTTAAAATAGGTTAGAATTGAAAAATCAGATCTTAAATTTTAGTTTTAGAGTGTCTGTCGGCATAGATTTTCGATGAATACCATACAGACTGAGTCTGTCGGTACTGAATTATTGAATCTTTAGTTTGAATACCATACCGACATAACAGTTATATATCCATAAAAATTTGCATATCAACTGTCGGTATTGATTTAGTGAAATTTTAGTTTGAAGACCATACCGACTGATAGAGGAATAAATACAATAAAGTTTTGCATGTCTTTTGTCGGTATTGTTTACAAATTTTATGACAATGTAGACTGAACCATTGTAAACCTCTGTTTAAAAAAAATATTCAGTCGGCATGGTCGATTTGTAAAAGAGCAATACCCACTGAGATAACTGTGTGTAAAAGAACTACTTATTCAGTCGGCATGGTTTATAGGCTTCCTATTTCATACCGACTGAAAGTGAATGTAATTTTTTCCTCAGTCGACATGCTCGATTTGTAAAGAATCAATGCCAACTGTGGTTTATTCTAAACCGACTTGTTTTAATTCAATGCCGACTGATTCGATTTGTGAAACATAAAATGCTTAATTAGTTTCTTTTTTATGGATTGTTAGATCAAAAGGTACATCCATACGAAAGGAAAAGGAACCTCTTGCTCCTAAGAAATCATCAAAGAAGATTACCAAGGAAGTTGGCGCTTCAAAAGGAAACAATCATCTTGCCTCTCCTGATTCCATTCCTCCTCGTCATGGGGGTAAACGTCTAGGTGCTGGAAAGAGAGGTATTGTGCATGTTCCGAGGGACCGGAGTAAATTAATAATTCGGGAACCCACTCAAGCAGAGTTGCTTGGGACCTAATATGATAATGAAGAAGAGGGTGTAGGTGATATAGTGCCGCCTGCAGAAAGGAAAGGGAAAGTGGTTTATGATGATGATGATGAGGAGGATGTAGATGATGTAGTTGCGCCTCCAAAAAGGAAATTAAGGTAAAGGGATCGGGAAAGAGGTTGAGGTGGGAGTCAAAGAATAAGAAATGAAAGATAGAAAGACTCATATTCCCGATCCTGACGATATGCTACCTGCTCGTGAAAATGACACATTCTGGGGTCAACCACAAGACAAAGATCTGTTGTTCGGCTACAAAGACTCGTGGGCTCATACAATCTATTCAACATATGTAAGATTATCCACCTTATGCTTAAGAACTATTTTAAGTATTTATCGTTTGTTTATGTTATTTTTTTATTTTTTATAGGATCACAAGGATGATGTGCGTGTCTGCAGACACCAGTTGATGCTTGTTTGGGATTTGGATATGGAATGTCAAGGTGTTAGAGACTTAGTTGAAAAATCCGGTTTGTATCCTGCGGTTACTAGTCACATTAACTTTGCTGGTGTGACGGTGAATTTCCTTTTGGAGCATTTGGATATGGAATGTCAAGGTGTTAGAGAATTAGTTGAAAAATCTGGTCTGTATCCTGCGGTTACTAGTCACGTTAACTTTGATGGTGTGACGGTGAATTGTCTTTTGGAGCGGTTTTAAGGAGAAACCAATACCATGCATTTCCCTTGTGGCGAGATGACTGTGATCCCTGATGATGCTCAAAAAATTCTAGGCCTTGGTGTGAGAGGTACAGCTGTTACAGAAGGAGATTACACCAAGGACTTAGGATGAGAGCAGTTGCATATTCTGACCAAGGAGTTGTTCGGTTGGGAACTCAAGACTTCAAGACAAAGTTTCCATACCAATAGTGGTTATCGGACCAAGACTTTCAAAATCAAGATGCTCAAGGTAACCTTTGGAGGGACACGGGAGAGAGAAGATCAAGGAATGTTGGATCCCAAAGATATTCAATGTACAGATGCTTCCTATATGTTGTGTAACTTGGGCACGAGGATCTTCCCTAACACTAGTGGAAACCGGGTGAATGCCAATTTTCTTCAATTGTTGCATCCTTTGGAAAATGTCCCTAACTTCTTACGGGGCACTGCGGTTGTTGCACATTTGTTGAATGAGATGCGGAAGGCTTCTAAGGCGACTTGCAGGGAATTTGTTAGGAACATGACTCTCCTACAGGTAAACTCAAAACAATTTAATCGTTGTTGTCCATATTGTTTCCTAAGTATGTTTGTAACATGTTAATTCTTATAAACTATATTATCTTGACATAGGTTTTGGCGTATGAGAACTTCCCAACATTGTTCACGGAGTTGCCGTATTTGACCATAAATGGTGATTGGGATCATAACATCCCTAGAGCTCTTAGATACAACTTCAAATGAGATCCAAAACCAGATAACAATAAACGATTGATATCAATGAGATTGAATTTGGATGCGACAACGGTCGATAAAGTAGCGTTTGATCATTACAAGGAGGATAGACAAGTGCACCACTACAACCCAAGGGATAATAATGTTTTCTTTTACAACGAACTGTTATTTCACCTGAAGGATTTTTTATGTACAATCCTTTCCTTGTAATGAGACAACTAGGGTACAAGAAAACGATAAATGTTTTATACCTCCAAATTACAAGTTCTGGCATAAATTTAATAAGTGTGAATCAAACTCGACCAAACTGTCATAGCTTATACACCAAAACCAATCCCGTAACATTAGAGGGAAAATGTCACTTCTTGTCAGGTAAATGCGAGTAATTGGGTTTCTAGTGTCAATGGTGAAGCGGACCCGTACTATATGCAGAAATTCAGAGATTTTGGTCATAGTTACGTGGTACGTCCGGGAAATGTTGAATCCCTCCTCAGAAAAAAAGAAGGCAACCCCTGCTCCAGCTCCATCTTTTACTCCAACTTCTTCCCAATCTCAAACTTCAATCACAAAGCTTTTATCTCTTATGGTATGTATGTTTTTGGTCATACTTGTGTTTTTTTGTTTATACTAAGTATTCTTATTCAAATGGGAAATGATGCGTTTTGTTGTTGTATGAATATGAAAAATAGCGGAAGAGAATAGGTGGCGTTAGCAAACTCTTTAGTTGCAAAGTTGATAATGGACAGACGTTGACCCTTGAAGAAATGCGTTTGGTCGATGAAAACTAAAGAAGGTTGATGATGTCAAAGCGAAGGAGTTTTTTGGTGAAAACAAAAGGCGGACGTCGAAGCAGCCTAGGCGGGAGTGATTTATATTTGTTTGCTTTGAACAATTTAGAACTTATTTGATTTGGGTACCGTCAAACAATATTGAATTCGTTTAATTTTGGTTTGTTAAATTAATGGTGCTCTTCTTTGGGAAGCCACAATAATGATTGGTACTTTAAGGTTTATGTTTTATTTGAACAATTCATTTTATCTTATGAAAAAACTTTTAGTCGGGCATTGCTTGGTGTTCCGTCAGCAGAATAAATTATTCTGTCGGCATTACTTTATTTGGTATAATTTTTGCTCCTCTTTAAGAGTTCAGTTGGCATAGTTTGTTAAATTTAATTCAAAACCGACAGTGTTGTCGGCATAGTATAGTATTTTGTCGGTATGGTATAGTCTTTTATCTTTTTCCTATAGACTTTTCACCAGACATCGATGTAGTTTTTTTGAATCATTTCTATATTGACCAACTGTCGGCATGGTACTTGTGAAATATTCTATGCCGACTGAGTTAACTTACTCTTACCTCTTTGGACATGATTTGTGTAGTTAGTTACCATTAAACGATTTTTTTTTCATTTATTAATTGATAAAAAATAAGATTAGGGAATAAAAGAAACATCAATGAATCTCATTGGTTAATAATGTTATATATCCCGGAGCCCATCGCTTAAAGTATCGATAACAATCATAGTGGAGAAAGGGTCGGCTGTTATGTGTCTCCCACAAACTAATAACACGTCTCTTCTGCAAGAATAATAACAGTAACATGAGAAATGTATGCAAATTAATTAAGGATCTCTACAACAACCTAATATGTTGATATACTCACTTTTTCCGTAAGTTGAGCGTCGGGATGATATTGGTCAACATATCTACGTACTCTTTCATCTCCCCACAGATATAGTAGTCGAATCTATCAGCCAAGTCTTTCCATTTACGGTGACTAGGATTCCCGTCTAAATCCACCAAAAATTCTTTCACTCTTTTCCAAAACATTGAATACCTTTCGTCAGGTCGCTCGAGGAGTGTCGGAATGAACGCTTTAACAAGTATTAGGTCATCTTCTAATGTGAATGGAAGGTTTGGCATTTTAAAAATAAGTTTAATATTGATTTTGGGGTAAATATGCATTAGAGTATAACAATGGGGACGTTTTATATACAACTCTACATGGACTATGCCTCCAACAGCTAGAAAACTGACCGTTGTGCCACAATCTATATTGTCGAGAAAATTCGGATTCAATGCCGACTGAAAACTTATTTTCAAAATGCCACTCAATTGTGGTCAG